>VUYV01000615.1:59804-87870 GCA_008711295.1 Anarhynchus alexandrinus | reverse complement strand
TCTGGCCGAGGCGCGGGAGCGGGGCTCCGGGTGTCCTTGCACGACCTTCCGAGGGGCGGGGAGGGCTGCTGTCCCCCGCGGAGGCCGTTGCGGAGCGGAACTCTCGGGGCGCCAGGCCCGCGGTTGGGGCGAAACGTGGAGGGTTTGGGTCGGCTCGTGCTCCCGGAGGAGCTGGCGCTCTGAGCCCTCCCCGTGGGCGGCGGGGGCGGTGCAGAGGAACGCTGGGCTCTTCTCTTTTCGCAGGGCTTTGGGGGGCCGAGCGCTCGCATGTGTCTCAAACAGATTTTCCATAAATGGTTTCTAGTTACGAAATGAGGAACTTGGAAGCGACTTCCTCGGGGTCGATTTCCTTCCGTGTTAATTAAAGAGCCCGTTTGATCCCCCTTAATCCTGTAGGCACAGTGCATGCTAAAGCAGCTGGGGCACTGTGCACAAAGGCTGTAGTTTGGCTCCTGGAGGAGGTGTTGGTTCTCGCTCTCCCTTTACAGCCCTGCTGGCAGGATGGCGAGGTCTCCCCTGGCTCCGTAGGCTCTTTGCAACAAGTCTGAAAGTCGTAACTTCCTTTTCTTTAGACAAGAAGAACTCCCAGTCATGCTAAGTGGCTAAATTGCTGCCTTCAGGGTTTCATGTCTAGTCCAGAGTGCTTTGTTGCTCTGGTTTTCCAAGCGTTCTTCCACCGTGGGTATTCTTGTCCCGTAACTGGTGAGCAGAGATGGTTTCGTTGTCATGTTCCACCACGGGGATGAGGGGTGATGTGTATGGATGGGTCATGCTCTCAGTGATGTTCAAGGTTGCCGTACAATCGGTGGCTGCAGCCTGTTTACCCACGCAGCTTGCTTGCATCGTGGGTGTGGGGCTGTGAAGAGTTTTTTAAACTTCTGAACTTGTGAGCGTGTGGAACCGTCTGCTCATGCCTTTGGTTTTGCTCTTGACAGTTAACGCCTTGTTAGGTGAACTGCAGTCCAGGGTTATGACACGAGCCAAAAAAACCCCAAACCAAACTACATTTCCAAACGGCCGAATCCCTGAAAGGCAGCAGACTGTTTCTAGAATCCTTCATCCCCAGAGCTGTGAACCAGTGCAGGGATCAGGCAAGTGAGAGTTCTCGGATGCTGTTACAAAGCAGGTGGTGCGGTGGCATTATGTGGCTGTCCCTTTGCCTCTGAATTCCTGGTGGTGTCAGAGGGCAGTACTCTGCCTCGGGAGGTGTCACTGAGTCACTGGTTCCTCCTTTGCTGCTGATATGTCCTGTCTCCCTCCCCTGCTGCTGCCCTGGGAACCATCCGAGCCCACTTTAGTTCTGATCCAGCCTCTCAAGCTGCCGTTGTGCATGTGGAGTGGCAGCGCAGCCTGAGCCGGTTTCAGCAGTTCTGGCTCCCTGTCCTCACAGCGTAGCAGCATTTGTAGCTGCATAGTGAACTGGAGCAGTGAACTGATCTGGCTGGAAAATAGCCCTGCAGAAATGCTTATTAACTGGATCAAATTCCGAGTTTGCTGTATGGGTGCATAAGCTTTCCCTTGCGCCATGGGGGAAGAAGGAAGGGTGGGGACTGCTCGAACTGGCACTGCTTCGTGTCCACGGCTGCGCGGTGTCCTAACGGACGTCCGAAGCCAATTAGCTCATCTGAAGAGACTCTGACTAACCCTGGTTTCACTGGTGCCGTGGGATCTTGATCCCAGGGTATGAAGAAGTCGCTGTTTACCACTGTCTGCCTGAAAACAAACTGGCTTATGTTCCTAGCAGTTTTTCTGTCTGGCAGAAGGTGGGGCTCTTGCATTCATTGCTGCGAGCCTCTCGGTCCTGCTTGAAAAATGCTGAGAATCCAGGAGAAACTCTGACTTGAGGAAGCAGCAAAGGCAGCTGCGTGTGAATTCCCAGGTGGGAAGTGATTCAGCCTGCTGCTGTCTTCTGCAATCTTCTGTGATCGGCAAGGATCTGAGAAGTGTGCAGGCCTGTTTCCCTGGATGTCTCTGCATGGCTAAGGAGCCCACTCCTGTAATTTGCTTGCAGGCTGGGAGTCCCCTTCCCTGCTGGCCGTGGCAGAGTCCACAGTGGGTCTGTGCCGTTTTGCAGGGCAGCAGGCCTCCCAGGAGCTGCGGCAGCACCAGCTCGAGCGTTCTGTGACTGAGTCTTAAGAACCAGAGAACTGCTATGCAGAGGTGTTGAGCAGGGCACCCGAGCATCTCCTGAGTGTCAAAAGGAGCTGAGGAGGAATTCCCTTCCCAATGCCTCTGAGCAATGCCTGAGGTCTGAGGTGTTAAGCTCCTGTAAGGCACCTGTGCCCGGCTGCAGGTCAGCAGCCTAGCGGGAAGGCTTTCGTTAAGGAGTGGAGCCCTTTGAAGGACTGTGTTGCAGGTCCTCTCTCCTCTGCATGTCAGTGCGCGCTTGCTGGAGGTCTCAACATGGCACAGGTGGGATACGCGAGTGCAGTTCTCTGTCCTGGCAGTTCACATGTGACTGAGTCCCTTGGCTTTATTTTGTCCAGCAGTGTGATGGCTGGTCTTTCGCATACCTGGAAAGGCTCAGGTTTACTAATCCTGAGCTGTAATAAATGCTCTGTCTGAGAAGCCTGAAGGGCAAAGTTGAGGCCCTCAGAAAATTTTTGGTGCGATTGGGAATCTCCTTCCTCCCTGGCTGCGTGTTTGGAGAAGCAGCCAAGGCGCTGTGACCCGTGTTGATGAGATGCAGTGCTCTGTGTGGCGGGGGCTGCGTTGCAGGATGCCTCTCGACCCTCATGTCCAGCAAGGGCGCTGGAGCCTGCTGCTCTCAGGAATGCTGCAGCAGTGGCTTTGACGCAGCCTGGTTGGAGTTGTTGTTCTTCTGACTGCAGCTCCTGGGGAAGCCTGTTGGAAGAGGTGAAGTGGTATTTCTCCAGGGCTTCCTCAGAGAGCTGGACCCTGGCCTGGCCTGAGCTGCAGGTGGAACAGTGCTTTGTGTTGGTGTGAAGAGCCGTCTTCTGTCTCTGGTTGGCTTCCGTTGTGTTAGAGATCCTGTGGGGACTGGGGTGGTTCTTGATTATTCCGTGTGGTGGTGTGCATGATTGTTTCTTTAGATCTAGATCACAGGATTAAGGGTAGAGGCATAGGAACACAACCAAAGAGCTAGGGATTTGGATTTTGGGTTTTTTGGGNCCTGTGCCCTGTATGGCATGGTTGTTGCTAAATATCTGTCTGTGAGAGGGGTTACCCAAATGGTGCTGATGAAGACTGGGTGCTGGTGATGCGTGGGAGGAAACTTGTGCTGTCTGTTACATCTGCAGGTTGGTTATCAATGAGTGGTAGCTCTGCATTTGGGTCAGAACAAACTAATGCATTTCTTAACTGATCAGGGTAGGATAGTGGATCCTGGAAATCAGCTGCTGTTTTAGCTGCTAGCAATTAGCACTGCTTAACACTAAGGCTGTTCCTGTGTGGAGCGCAGCGATCTTCCAGACCTGACCATGCTGTTGGGAGCTGCGCTGTGGTTGGTGCTGCTCTGTTCACCTCGCAGTGCTGACCCCTGGCCGCCTGTGCAGTGCTGGCTTTGGCAAGCTTTGGTTCTTTGAGGAGAGGCTGTCTGATGGCTCCTGTGGCCTGTCGCTTGCAGGTGCTGACCAGGCCATTTGTTAAAAGTTTTGTCTTCGCTTGGTCTGAAAATTGGAAGGTGGTATACACCCGTGGACACTAATGTTGCAGAAAGGGACCCAGCACCGTCGGGGATATGCACATGGATTCTCTGCTGCGTGTGTGTCTGTTTATTATATTCATGCTTTCAAGAGACCTCATTTGCAGAGTTTGGGAGTCAACAGAAGTCAGTGACTTGGGACTTCAGTTCTTTAAAGCTCTATTGAAGTCCATCACTTCATTTCCTGAAAGCTACAGGTGTCTTAGGAGGAGTTCAGGTGTTCTTAGAAGGAGTTCTTCAGCCTACAGAGAGAGAATGACCTGTAGTGCTTGGGAGGTGAAATCTAGCCTGGAGGCAAGACAAAGGACTGCAATAAGGGGATCAAGCAGTAGAACAGATGCTTGAGTGAGTGTTCGCTCAATGCCTCTGGAGTCTTCGAGGCTGGAGGCTTTTTTGGACAGGAGCACAAAGCAAGCGACTGGGTTTGGTAGAGATACCAGGGTGAAATCTAATCAGTTGTTTCTGTATGCCATGAGATTAAATGGCCTTTTCAATACAAATTTCCATGATATTCAGTGCCACGATATTGGAGAATGCCATGCAGAAGGGCCAGCTGTTTGTTGTAAAGCATAGGGGTCAGTACCAGCGGTTGTTGGAAGTTGTAAGTGCAAAGGTACAATGGGCAAAGGTCCCCTACACAGACACGCTTGTGCCACACAGTGCCAAAGCCCTTGTGGTAACCCCAGAGTGTCACATCGTCCCCCCACCTTTGTCTGGTGATAAATCTTAGTCAAGCTTTAATACCAGAAACACCAGTTGTATCCATCGCAAGTATCCTACCCCAGGACACCCCGAGAGCCATGCCAGTCTCTCTGGGGAAGCGCTGCCAGCCCAGGACAAGTCAGCAGAACGTCTCTTCTCAGGTTTGTCAGTGGGCAAGGAGCAGGTCCCCAGCAGGGGCCTGGCTGCAGCTCCGTCTCAGCACCGGCTCCACCCCTGAGAATCCCGGCAGAAGGACTGGTCACTTCCCATTTTCCTTTTCTCTCTCTTCTGCGTACTGGCTGATGGGTCTGCTGTAGTCTTCTCTTCTGGCAGAGATGTGCAAAATTTCACTTTCTGTGTCTAATCTGTCTCCTTTGCCCTGTTCCCCAACAAAACATTCATAATATTTATGGCTAAAAAGATTAGTGGAGCCCAGGTGGCACCTCCACTGTTCTGCTGTTACGGCCATTGTCAGGCTTGAACGAGACGTGGAGTCAGACTGGCTCCGGCATCTGTAGAACTTGCCTTGCATCAGTATAAAATGTGCTCTGTAAACTGTGTGTGACTCATGTCAGCACTGAGGTCTGTCTTTCCCTCTCTGGGTGGCACACTGGGTTGAAATGGAATAATTGAACTGTGTGATATTATGTCAGCTAGCTTAAAGACGAAAAGAATAGATGATGGTTAGCTTATTTAGTGTAACCTGTATGAGAAGCTTTAGGTGCATGTAGATCATAATTAAGCCTCTATTTACATACATTGTGTGTGTTTGTTGTATTTGCAGCAAATGTTGTAGTTCTTGATTTATTTGGAAACTAGATGCCAGAGCAGTGAATGCAGTTCCACAGTCTGTTGTGAGTTGTGTGTGCTACCACAGAGCTCCAGGTGGGAATATTGAACAGGATATGGGAATGCCAGATGACGACAGAAACACCTGGATCCATCAGCAGATCATTTGTGAATGATTTTGCTTATACAAAAAGCCTTTCAAAAGCTGTCACTGAAAGAGTGTTTTGAGTCTTTAGAGTGTCCAAGTTGATATTTGCCATAGGATGACCCTTAGGTCAGCGCACCCTGTGGAGCATCAGGAATTACTGAGGATGTCATTGGCTTTTACTGAGGTTTTTCACAGGGCGTTGGCATCACCTTTCACCAGCCCTCAGTGTGCAGCTGGGTGTTTCCTGGTTAGAGCCCTGGACAGCCGAGCCAAGCTCTGCACGTGTTTTTAATCCATTATCTGTTTCACTGGCTGTGTGTGACACAGATCTTTGAAAGGGACCCAGCATGAGATCAGCTGAGCCAGGTGTCTCCTTCCGCTCCTCCGCGGCACCCAGTGGGTTGATCTGATTGAGTTACAAACTGTGAGCTCCAGATTGCAGCAGAGGCTCCTGGCATTTGTGCCAGTGGCGGAGCAGAGGCCTATTCTTTGCCGGAGTCATGTGTTGCAGAGAGCACAACTGACCTGGGTTTATTCTGGGCTCAGGTTTATTATAAGTGAAAGCCTGACCCAGTTGATCTTGTGGAGGAGAGTGTTTTCTCTGTGGCTTGGGGTATTTACCCGTTCCAGCTCATGAGTAAAGCACCAAGGCTGAATTTTTCCTGCCCTCTTGTATGGGCCTCCATGGGCTGAATACGAGACTTGGCCTACTGGAGCAGTCTGCAGGGGCGGCAGGGTACGGGCCCTTGGCAGGGTTGTGTCCCCTGAAGGCCCCCTGGGTACAGCCCGTGAAGGGAGCCTGTGGAGTCACGGCGGAGCAGTTCTGGGGAAGCCTGGTTGGTGCTGACGGGCTGTGCTGCTGGGAAGGAGCCCGCGCTGGTGGAGGGGGTAGGTGCAGTTACACTTCTCCTCCCTGCTTCAGAGTAACTCGCGTGTGTGAGGATGGCAGAGCAGGAGCCAACGGCAGAGCAGCTGGCCCAGATTGCAGCTGAAAATGAGGAGGACGAACACTCTGTCAACTATAAGCCACCTGCCCAGAAGAGCATCCAGGAGATCCAGGAGCTGGACAAGGATGACGAGAGCCTGCGCAAGTACAAGGAGGCACTGCTTGGTGCCGTCACTGTGACCGCAGGTGAGCCCTGGGACGTGGCTATGCCTTGCTCAAGCTAGAGCTCCATCAGTCACCTCTGGCCTCATCCCTGAAGTGCCAGAAGTGTAAAGGGATGTGTCTGCACACCCGCTCCTGCTGATCTCTGGCCCTTGGAATAAGGCAGAGGGACTGAGGGGCGGCACTCTGCCTTTAGAGGGGGATGCTCCTGGGGAGTCTGTGGGCTGGGTGGGAGCCCAGACCTTCACTGGGGGGGTGTCATTCTCACTGGTTTTCTTGCTCTTTCAAGAAGTGTGCTGGAAGGAAAAGGAGTTGTGTTAGTTGGTATCAGGGATGGGTGTTTAACAGCCTTTTTGCTTGTCTTCTAGATCCCAATGCTCCAAATGTGGTGGTGACCAAACTGACTTTGGTCTGCGCTACTGCTCCTGGCCCTCTGGAGCTGGACCTGACAGGTGAGCTGGGGAAGAATTCCAGTCCTTCTCCCGGGTCAAAGCTGGCTTGGTGTGCAGCCTGGCGGAAGGTGCTGCAGGAGCACTGTTGGCGTGGTGGGCAAGCCCTCCCTTGTCAGAAATGCCCCTGTGCTGGAGGCAGAGTAAGGTGCTCAGGCCACCAGAGGGTTCTGTACTCTGAGCCGGTGGCTGTGTCCCCTGTCACAGCGGAAGGCCTTTCTGCTTCCTCTCTCTTGCCAACCCTCGTTTTGTAGAGGTGTGAGCTGCCGGGTGGGGGAGCCAGCTGTCCTCCAGCCTGTGCGGCGACACTAATGGCAGCTTCAAGATGGCGACAGCCTCGGAGCAAACGTCTACAGAGGAACATTCTTGAATTAACTGCATTGCTGTGCTGCAGTGTCCTTTCACAGGGCATTGCTTGCTCACCTCAGGTAGTGTGGGCAGTGCAGAAAGGATGCTCCTGTCATGCAAAAATGTAGTGGATGAACTGTGTGCTGTCCAGGCAGTAATGGTCACCCCTGCTACCACAGATACTGTCCTGATCACCTCTCACAACTTAAATTCGCCCCAGAGCACAATACAACAGGACTCTGAGCAACCCTCTCCCTTCCTTGTAGGTGACCTGGAGAGCTTCAAGAAGCAAGCGTTTGTCCTGAAGGAGGGTGTGGAATATCGGATAAAAATCTCCTTTAGGGTAAGAATTCAGATCTGAAAACTGAAGAACAAGTGAAATACTGGACTGCTGCAATCCCAGCATAGGGAGTGCCTGAGCCCCGAAAAGTGGTGTGGTGGAGGAAACTGTCTCCTCCTGTGGGTGGGGTGGGAAGTGTGTCTAGGAGACGTCTTCTACAGTCCTTGCTTGTCTCTCTGCAGGTTAACAGGGAGATTGTGTCAGGGTTGAAGTATATTCAGCACACGTTCCGGAAAGGGGTGAAAAGTAAGTGCTTCTCTGTGACTCGGGTACTGCTTTGTGTGAGGGCTTTCTGCTCTTCCCACTGCGGTGATGGGGGCTCGCCCACTGGTGCCCCACAGCTCATAATGGGAGGAGACGGTCTTCAGTCATCTCTGTGCCCCTGAGCCCGTGGCGATGTGTGAAGGCTTCTGGGTCTGCTGCAGGGTGGCAGATCCTTGGGGCTTGGTGTGTAATCCCCACTGGAGCGCGGCGGTGAACAGGTCACTGCTGACAGCAGTGCTAGTGCGGGGGGATCGCTCCCTGCAGGAGGACATGTTCCTGGAGTGAACAGAGCTGTTAGTGTGGGTGATGTTCTCATTCTCACAGCTCTGCTGTGGATTGTAGCAGTAACAGACCTTTCATTTGCTTTAGCCTTGCCCCAAATGCAGGGGAGGCTCTTAAACAGCCTCCACACACCTCTTTTTCTCCTTCTAGTTGACAAGACCGAATACATGGTTGGGAGCTACGGCCCCCGAGCAGAGGAGTACGAGTTTCTGACCCCCATGGAAGAAGCCCCTAAGGGCATGCTGGCCCGGGGCAGCTACAACATCAAATCCAAGTTCACAGATGATGATAAGACTGACCACCTGTCCTGGGAGTGGAACCTGACCATCAAGAAGGATTGGAAGGACTAGCCCTTCCCGAGGCCAAACCCCAGAGAGCGTGAATCAGACAGTGGCTACCGTAGAAATCCCCCCCGTACCAAAGTGCTGACATCGGAACCCTCTTATCTTTCACCCCCTGTTATAATTTGACCAGAGAGCTCAGTTTTGTAATGTGCCCCCTCCCCAGAGAATCGCTGAGTGCATTGACCAAACCGTGCTGTCTGCATCTGATCTCCAGCTGCCCGTCCCAGGGCCGTGCTGTCCCAGCACAGAGGTGGGAGCACTTGCTCCCTCGCCAGGCCCTTTGCTGCTTCTCACCTTCCTCTATTCGGGTAGGTGCTGAAGGGGAGAGACTCCTATGCTCTGTGTAGGATCCAGTGCTTGGCTTTCCTGTGCACAGCTCAGGGTAGCTACTGCCTCCAAGTAGCTGAAGAACTTTGATGCCAGGCAGCTATTGAATCTGTTTGTTGGCTAAAATCATGTCTGGCCTGTCCCTTCCACCCAGTCAGTGTCCTGGGAACACTGGCAGCTTCATTTGTGGATGTTCCCTGTAACCATGATGCCTTAATGTGTAACACGTATCCTCTAGGGAGGGGGCCCTGCCCCTGTTACACTTTTTAAATGCCACCCACCCTCCCCCTGTTTGTTGGCATGGCACTCCTCTTGGTCACGCCCCTCATGGGTTATTAGGAAAGATTCACAACTTCCCGCTTTGCTGCTGGTCCGTTCTTCACCCGAGACGGGACATCTCCAGAGGGTGGTGTGACAGCCTGGGTGACACCTGGTCACCCCTCCCGCTGCCCCGAGAGCTGGCCTGGCAGGACCCCTGGCCCTGTTTGCGTAGAGCTCCGAACTCTCTGGCAGCCTCAGCACCTCCGAGGCATAGAGGGGGTTTCGAGGCAGGTGGGTGCAGGAGTCACCAGTGTTGCCATCACCTCACACTTCTCATTGCAGCCAAGGTAGCTGCAAAGCACTGAAATTCCAGGACAGCACCTGCCCTCCTGGCTGTTTTGGGCTGAGGATGGACTAGTCTGTTTCTGCAGCTGCTCTCCTGATGCGATCAACAAAGAGCTTGCAATGGACAAGTATTCAGAAGCGGTTAATGCCTTATGTATCTGTTCTGCCTTTTAAATCTGTGCCTGGCCTGTCAGTATTTATTGCCTTGACACTCGACTGCCCCTGTGCCCGTAGCAGACCCCTGCAGCACGCCAGCCTGCCATCCGAGGCTGCACTGACACGGCGCTCGGGGCGAAGGAGCCCTCTGGGGCCCGTGAACCCCTGAGGGCTGAGCAGGCACCTTCCACCTCTGCAGCCCTCTTATTTGGATCCTACCACGTTGAGGTCGTATTAGAACTGGGACCAAGTACATGTGGCTTTCTCGTAGCTACGTCTTTGCCTCTAACTCTCCCTTGCCCTGCCCCTAGAGAGATTTTTGTTAATTTGATTTGGTGCGTATTGTCTGTAAATCCTAGACCCGGGTTAACAGGTTTGGAATCATCATCTGCTTCTCCTTTTATGACAGTTAAATAAAATCTTTGAACTGACCGCCTGCTGTCCATTCTGGTTCTGTTCTGGAACTTCCTGGTTCTGGATCTTTGGCGGGAAGTGGCAGAATTTCTGTTCCACAGAGGATTTCTGCAAACACCAGGGGTGGGAGAAGACCAGAATCCCTGGGCTTGCCAAGTTGTGAAATGGGATCTGGCACAGATCAGTCCTTGCTGGGGGAGAAGAGGCAAAAGGCCCCTACTGCAGTGTTTGTCTTCAAGATCTGTCCCTCGCTGCTCACTGTCCTGCATGGCTGCAGTGTGAGGGATGAGAAGGGTGTGGGGAAGGGAAAACGGTGGGTCTCTGAGGTAGTAAAGTGGAGGTGGTCTCCTGCCAGCGGAGGAGCAGGTGTGTTCTGGGCCTTGGCCTGCCTGTGCTGTGCCTGCTCCGGCTGCAAGCACGAAGTGAAATTCCTGTGCAGTCAGAGGAATGAGGGAGGCGATGTGTGATAAGAGCCTGCGGATGTTTACAGAGCGTGGCATGTTTGGGTTAAGGATAAGAAAACTGTAGCCGGGAAAAGCTCTTTACAGAATTCAGCGCTAGAGAAGCTGTAGAGGAGATGGCTCGGCCCTGCTCCTGGTCCAAAAGACTTGTGATGGTAACTGAGAACTGAGTACAAGAGGGAACCTGCTGAGCTAAGAGCGCAGGCTCCCTTTCTTCTTGGTCCCAGGAAAGCTGCCACGCTTCCCAGATGCCTCAGCTAAAGGAAATGACACAACTGGGAAACTGCAAGGAAGTGCAAGGGCTGAAATGAAGCACCAGGCAGGAGCGCGCCAGGCAGGAGCCGCGGACGCCCTGGTGAGGAGCAGGCGTGTGGCTGGAGCCCACTCCCGAAGGTGCGCTTCATGGTGCTGCTGCCTGCTGTGAGCCGTGTCTGACCGCGTGCCCCGCGGCCCTCCCTGCAGCACGGGGACGTGAAAGGCAGCGCCAGAGCAGGAGCTTGGGGCAGGTGTCACCCTCTGTCATGTCAGTTAGAGCGAGCCCAGATGTGCTGATAAAGTGAACAAAGGCCCTCCTTGTGCTGGCCCCCAACAGCCACTTTGTGGGCAGTTAGTGTCAGGGCGAGATCCTGTCTGATGCAACCTCCAGCTCTTTGGCAAGTCTTTCCCAACTCTGGACGTTGGTGTTTCTGTTAGATAGTCCCTGTGATTGCGGGGTGCCTGAAGAGGGGTATGCAGGATGGCTGCGACCTGCTGTAAACTCCGGGGATGGAGGGGTTACAGTGGTGATTCACTGTCTGTGATTTCTCCAGAACGTGGTCGCTGCCACAGTTACCCAGGCTGGGCTCTCCCGCCTGGCAGCTGAACCCACACCGGTGCAAGCAGCCCACGGGACGCGTGGCTCCGCTCATGGGCTGGCCTGGATGATTCTCACTACTTGTGACTTCCAAGCAAAAGCCTCAGCCCCTTCCGGGAGGTGCATCTCCTAAACCTTGGTCAGAACTTGCGCAAGAGCGGTCCAGGCTGCTTTTCTGGTCAGGCGGCTGTTCCGCTGCAGCAGCTCGGTCTGGCACAGCAGCTGCCTCGAAGCAGCAGAACTGCAGCTCTGCAAGTGCGGCAGCTTTCACCTGCCTGTCAAACGGCAGCCTGGGAGAACTGAGGCCAAGGGGAGCGGGAGAACTTGTGAATTAATGTCTTGCAGGGCCGGAGAGCCCTGGTTGTGGGCCTGGCCCTGCAGTGCCGGCAGCTGGTAGGAACAGAAGTCAAGTGACACACTGGCCCAGCTGATGGTCCCGGCAGGGAGCAAGACATCAGGGGGGACATGCTGCTGCCATGGAGGGTAGGCAGTGCCCTATCCATGTGGCTTTCCTCTGGCAGACACTGCCACGCAGGGATATTTAAAGAGAACTGTGCTCTGTTCATGGGGTGGCACAAGGACACTGTGTTCAGCAGTGGCAAGATCCCCGACCAGCACTGAAAACAAGACCACGAGAGTTGCAGCACCTGCAAGGCGTCAGTGAGCATTGCCGGCCATGCCAGAACTGCTGAGCACATGTACCGGTGCCCCAGCACCGCACCGGGCCCCACTGCCTTTGCTGACGTGGTAGGACAGCTCGCTGCCGCGAACCCCAGAAACCTGCTGGCAGCGGGACATGCCACTTCCCCTCAGCCGCTGGCTAAGCCTGCCTCTGCCAGCGTGTCAGGTGAGGGCTTTCTGGCAGGAACTGCCCCGATGCAGGTCTGGCCCTTTCAGCAGACAGCGTCACTGCAGAGCCCCCCAGGCAGGGCAATGGCTCCCAAACGCTCCTATGCCTGTGGAACCAGACAGGCTTCAAGGTGGCTGAGCATTAATGCAGGATCTCGTTCTGGCAGCAGCCGATCCCCACCGCGGCAGCCTGACATGCCTGTGCCTGTGCCTGTGCAGCCCCGAGCAGCGGCAGCCGGACACTATCTGCTGCACACACTGCTTTACTCAGCGCAGCTTTGTCATCTACAATCTTGCTGGACTCTTTCTGGGCCCCAGAAAGGTGTCCAGTTCTGCACCGGACCAAAACTCCTGAACGGACAACTGCTCTTCGCAGCACTCACAGAATGACCAGGGGCACCTCACTCTGAACGCCACCGGCCTGGGGCCCAGCCCTGCCAGAGGAAGCGGGAGGAGAGCAAAGAGCAGCAGCTCTGCTTTGCAGGGTGCGGCCGGGAGCCTGGACGGAGCCTGTCCCCGCTCCAGCACTTATCAGCCGGGCAGCCTGTGTGTACCAGAGGTGCCCGTAGCAACCCCGCTGATTTCCTGGCGCTGGCAGTGCCAACACCGCAGCCAAAGGCCGGCTGCTTTCTGCCCGGGGGTGCAGGGGCTTTCCTCCCCCGCTGAGCTCTGGGAGCAACCAGACCCAGGACCGACTCCCGTGCTGCGTCAGGAGATGCCGGAGCAGAGCAGGGGAGAGGCGCGGGATGGGACTGTCCCCCGCCATGGCCATGAGACCCATTTCTCGTGGGTCCCTTTGCAGACCCCGCACAGAACGATGTGCTCTGAGCTGCAGCCTTCTGCCGACAGGCTCCTGCTCGCTCCGGGGGGACGAGGTGCCCCCGTGCCCTGCCTCCAGCCCGCCACCGCATGGAAGAGCGTGTGCCGAGGCCGGGAGCCACCGGCAGCCTCTGGCGGGGCCCGAGCACTGTGCTGAGCTGCCCGGTTCCCTGTGGCCAGTCACGGCCGGTGAGGCTGCAGCACAACAGAACGGGGCCTCCCTGCGCCGCGGCGGGCTCGGGGTAGCTCAGGGCCGGGGGCGGTNCGCCGATCCCCCCGGTCCCCCCCGGCCGTCAGCGGTCCGGGCCTCGCCCCGACCTCCGGCCTCGTGCGCAGTGACGTGTCCTACGGTGTCACGTGCGCCGCGTACTATTCCCTCCGCGGGCGCCGGAAGCGCCCCCTTTCCCTTCCGGGCCGGGCCAAAGGGCGGCGGACGCGGCCCAGTCAGAATCCACCACGCGCGCCTGGCCGCGCGCACGCGCAGTGCCCGCCCGGCGGGGCCGCCCCAGTGCCACGTTCGAGGGCAGGCGGCCGCGCGAGGCGGCGGCGCTGACCAACCGCGGACGGCGCAGCGGGGAAAAGGGACCAATGGCGGCCGGAGGGCGGGGAACGAGGCCGACGGCCAACCCGCGGCGGCGGGTGGGGGGCGTGCCCAGCCGGCCGACCAATAGAAGCCGCGCAGCTGCCCGGGCGGCGCGCCGAGCCAATGGCGGGCGGCGGCGGCGCGGCGTGGCGCGACCAATGGGGCGCGGCGGTGGCCGGGGGAGGCGGGTTTATAAGCGGAGGCGGCGCCGCGGCCGCACGCCCGTCCTGGCCCGTCCCGACCCGCCGCCATCAGCGCCATGGCGGGGCTCCGCGCCATCGCCGCCCTGCTCTGCCTTCTCCTGCCGCCGCCTGCCCGCGTCTCCGCCACGACCCTCGAGGAGGAGGACGGCGTCCTGGTGCTGCGCGCCGCCTCTTTCGAGCAGGCGCTGGCGGCGCACCGATATCTGCTCGTCGAGTTCTGTGAGGGCCCGGGCCGGGGGGGAGCGGGCGAGCGGCGGGGCTGGGGCCGCGCCGGCCGAGGGGCTGGGGGTGTGTGTGGAGGTGTGTGCTGAGGTACCGGACCCCCCTGACGGGGGGGGGGCCTTAGGACTCGGGGGTGCGGGTGCTGTGCCGGCCTCGGCCGTGCCCCGGGGCCGGTAGCGGGGTCTGTGGGGCCCGGGGTGGGGGCAGCGGGGCTGGGAGCGGGGCGGCTCCGTCCGACGCTGACTCCCTGTCTCGCAGACGCCCCGTGGTGCGGGCACTGCAAAGCGCTGGCCCCCGAGTATGCGAAGGCAGCGGCGAAGCTGAAGGCGGAGGGCTCGGAGATCCGTCTGGCCAAGGTGGACGCCACGGAGGAGTCGGAGCTGGCGCAGCAGTTCGGCGTGCGCGGCTACCCCACCATCAAGTTCTTCAGGAACGGCGACAAGGCCACGCCCAAGGAGTACACCGGTGAGCCGGGACCTGGCCCTGTGCCCGCCTGGGTGCAGAGGGCAGCGACGTGGCGGCGGGTCCGTGCCCCTGGCCCCACGCTCCTGCCTGTGCCGGGGTGGCTGGACAAGGTCCACGGTGACAGCAGTGACAGTGGCCGGGGAGCGGTGCTTTGGGGGCATGCGCTGGGTGGGAGTTCTGGGGTGTTGAGGAACAAATCTGCCTTTAACAGGCTTTCTCACCTAAAGCTGAGGAAATGCCTGATGTGCGCTAAAGCAGATGGAATTGTTTTTGTGTAGGAAAGTAAAGCAATCCGAGCTTGGTTTGTTGCTTGGCTTGGGTTTACTTGAGCAATGTAGCACCCAGAATTGAAAAAATGCTTGGGTGGTTGGGTAAAGGGACAAACGCAAGATGTAACACAGAGGTGTGAGGAAGACCAAGACAAGCAGAAGTCGCTAAACCAAGCCACATCGTGCTGGATGCTGAGGGTAACATCCAGAATAGTGATTTTGAAAGGAAAAGGTGATGCATTTGCATGGAGAATATCAGCATCTTGGAGAAGTGCTGTGTTGCTGGTCAAAGTTTAAGAACATGCTTGGGCTAGAAGCGAGAGAAGAATGGATTCCTGGGAGCCCCTTGTACCTTGACTTTCAACAATTAGTGATTAGATTAATTACACTAGGAGTGAAAGGAAGAGTTGCGTAAATGGTATCTTGATTCTTTGTGACCTCTCGGCCAGCTGCTGAACAGTCTATCTCAAATCTTAGGGGTTTTGTGTTCTTAAACTTATTGGGGGGGGAAAGTGAATCAGTGTTTTTGTCTTTTTGGTATAGCTGGCAGAGAAGCAGATGATATTGTCAGCTGGCTGAAGAAACGCACTGGCCCGGCTGCAACTACCCTGACAGATGCTGCTGCAGCGGAGACATTAGTGGATTCCAGTGAAGTGGTGGTGATTGGTTTCTTCAAGGTAGAGTTTGAGCTTCCATTTGAGGAGCTCTTGTGTTTGCCTTGGGCCTTCCCTGCTTTCTGCCCCATGGGAACCTGACAGCTAGGGAAGGCCCCGTGTGAGTTGGGAAACACTTGCTCTCCTGCCTTACTTGATCTTCCGGTTCCCTGGCTGGTAAGCCCTGGGATGTTTGTGCTGCAGTTTGATGTGTCCCATGTGAGACACCTTTCTTTATTCTCTAGGATTTGACATCAGAGCCTGCAAAGGAGTTCCTGTTGGCAGCAGAAGCTGTGGATGACATTCCTTTTGGGATTTCCTCCAGTGCTGATGTCTTCACCAAGTACCAGCTTAGCAAGGATGGTGTTGTCCTCTTCAAGAAGGTACTGATTGCTGCAAACCGTGAATGCCACACTTGAGTCTCCTGCCTCTTCATACCTGTTCTCTAATTAGATTCAAATGAGGGCAGCCCTGGACAAAACAGCAAAAGATCCTGTGCTCTACACCTAGCTATTTCTAAGCCACGGAGCCTGGAGACGGGAAGAGGAGAGCCTGCAGCCCTCTGCAGCATGGCAGAGCCCCAGGTTGCTTTGCAGGGCACAGCCAGCAGCAGAGGGGTCTGCAGAGGGCAGCCGCCTTCGTCTCCTGTCTCGGTGCTGCCCTCCTGAAGCTGCTGGAGTTTGGGTCCAAGCTGTTGCTTCACTTGCTTCCCTGTCTCTCAGATATCTGGCTGCAGTGCAGTAATGGTCAGCGCAATCTTTAAAATATTCATGGCTGTGACTAGTGAGGCCTCCTGTGCCACTCCCCAAACTCTGAAGGTCTTAGAACAGTAGCCAAGTTCTTGGTGGTGTTTGCCATGGTGCTCTGTGTTTGATTGTGGTTTAGCAAAGTTGCTTTTACTCAATATTGACCTCTACCGTAGTCAGTTGATGGCTGTGTCCAAGAGTTGTTCTGTCTCTCACACTGCCGTGGGTTCTGCAGCGTAGTGATTCCAGTGAAGTTCCAAAGAGGATTTGCAGCTGACTTGGCTGGGGCAGTTAGGTTATGTGCAGAGGGATGCTGGCCACTGACAGGATCAGAAGTAAACTTACTGATGCCTTTTACTATTAAAATCCAGTCACTGGGATGAAATTCTAGGTTTAAAAGACAAGTAGAGGTTCCTTAGACCTGGTGGTACTGTGTGCTTGGGTGCAGTGAGGCAGGGCAGAAAGCTGCTTTGGGTTCAGACTTACTAAATCTGTAATCTAATCAGTCACCAGTCTGACCAATTTGAGCTAAGACATGCTAAAAAGTTGAATGAATTCTTATTTTATTCTTTTGTCAGCTAAAATAACATTTTATTCTACTACACCTCTGAAATTGTAGTTATTTTTATGGTGCTAGAAGCTTGTAGGCTTAAATTCTCAGAGGTTGCTCAGATCAGTGTGGCTGAGGTTGCAAGTAAATTATCTGGCTAACGGTCAAAATGCTAGGGTTTTACAACTAGAAAAGCTGAGGTGGGTGAAGGGAGCAGTATATTGTTCTTGGCTGACTTATTATCTGTGTCTTGCTTTTCTTGAATGTATAGCTTTCTGTATGCCCTATTCATGGCTAATGCTAGGCTGAAATAGCTGTTTGCAGGGGTTTTTGTCAACTTTTGTTCTGTCCAAACACTGAAGTCCAAATAGAAATGCTCCTCTAAAACTGACTGTCTCTCTGGGACTGTGGGGAGTACCAGTTTCGGGCTCTGAGCAGGGCAACGTATGAGCTTGCTTTGAAGTGGCTAGAGGGCCTCCAGCACTGATGAGTTATTACCCTGAGTTTTATTTAGTTACCTGTACATTTTCTCATGCTTAGCGCTCTGTAGAATGGATTTGTGTTGATTTGATCTTGTGTACTATTCTCTAACCATTAAGTCTTGTGAGCTCTGTTATGGTTTCCTCTGCTTCTGAAGAGCTGGGGCAATGGCAGGGCCAGTCTCTAACACTAAAGGAATTTTCAAGCTATTTTCCCTAAGTGTAGTCCACTTGGATACATCTGGAGTGAAAAGCAATTCTGCACCTGGCAGCTTCTGTCAGGTGTGTTAGGAGTGGGAGGAACCTTGGTCTGAAAGGCAGTTCATGAGCCACTGGAGGGCTGGGATGCTGCAGAAGTGCTCTGCTCTGTGTGGAAGAAGGCGAGATGCCTTTCAGCCTGCGAACATTGCCTCCTTCTTCCTGTTTGGTGTGATCTCATGGTAGTGCCATGAGAGCTCTCAAATATGTTCACCCCAAACCACAGTGAAAATGAGCACCAATGGTAACCAAATACCAGGGTATAAGAACCAGATGGTTTATTTTACCAACAATTATGGTTTTGGACTTTGGCTCAGCTTCCTGCAGTTATTTGGGTCTAAACTGAGAGATTTTGTTGGCTGGTCATTCTCATCTTATTCTTTGTTTGAGCTGTCCAGACTTGCAAAGACCCTTGAACAACTGTTCTGAAGGCATAAATCTCTTTAAAGTATTTACAAAGTTAATTTCCAATGTTAGTGTTTTGCTCAGCTTTTCAGCTGAGCCTGGTATGCTTCCTCTAACAGAAGGTTATTAAAGTCCACTCGCTTGTTTCTGCCAGTAACTTGAGCATTGCCCTGCCATGGGACTGCAGGGTTATCCTGCACATCCTCTCTTTAACCTTGATGGTCCTCTACAGCTGTTCCCTTTCCAGGCTGCCAGAGAGGGTTCTGAGAATCCTGGTCAGGGATACAGGTGATGTCCTAATATAAAAAGGGATCTGGCACCTCTAGTGAGTGTTAAACATATGGTGTTGTCTCTAACAATAGAGACTGAAACAACCCTACAGAGCTGAGTAAATTACTATTTACTTGCAGTGCATAGTGGGCCTTGTCAGACTTCTTTCATAGCACTGTCTGGTTAAAGTGTGTCTGCTGTGACATTGCAAACTCCTGCAGAGCAGAAAGCTGCCTGTGCTATGGTGCTGTGCCCTCACTGGTCTATCTAATGCCTTCTATGAAGCTCTAAGGCAGTGGTTAAAAGTCCTTCTTGGTCACCTGTTTCACAAATCATTTCATGATTGTGCAGAACAATGCCAAGATCTAAGCTGATGATCTTGTTGATGCTCACCTGCTGCTGCTTGGGGTGATTTAAGGCTTGAGAGATGGAAGTCTGCTCTGAACAAGTGCAGCTGAGATGCACTGGGGCAGTGACTCTGGTGTGAATGCATCTTATTTCTTGAAAGAAGACTCGTATGGGATATGGAAGTGTTCTAATGCGAGGATA
The DNA here is from genome assembly GCA_008711295.1 of Anarhynchus alexandrinus. NCBI lineage: Eukaryota > Metazoa > Chordata > Aves > Charadriiformes > Charadriidae > Anarhynchus > Anarhynchus alexandrinus. The sequence continues at coordinate 69,295 of VUYV01000615.1, read as the reverse complement.
TCTGTTTTTGCAGTTTGATGAAGGCCGTAACAACTTTGAAGGGGATCTCACAAAAGACAATTTACTGAACTTCATCAAATCTAATTCATTGCCTCTGGTCATAGAGTTCACTGAACAGGTAGGTCTTTAGATACTCAGCAAGGCTTCTTCCCATACATACTGTATGAATATAACAAAGCTTAAATTGTAGGTTATGTGGTCATGTGTTATCTTGAAGCTGATGCTAGTTTGGGGTTATGGAGAAGTGTGAAGAACACAAGGGGAAGGAGGCATAAGCTTGCTGTTCAAAGCAGTTCTGTAGTATTGGAGGCTCCTGTGGGCTAGTCAGAATAGCTGAGCTGATCTTGACACTGATTTACCTCTCTTCCAAAAATAAACTTTTATTTTCTACTCCTCAGACTGCTCCTAAAATCTTTGGAGGAGAGATCAAGACTCATATTCTGCTGTTCCTACCAAAAAGTGTGTCTGACTACCAAGGGAAACTGGACAACTTCAAGAGTGCAGCTGGAAACTTCAAAGGGAAGGTGAGATGATTTCTTGGATTATGAATTCGATGACAACTTCCTGCAGAGAAGCGTAGGACTGTCTGTGTATATCCACTTAACAGCTGTGGAGGAGGACTTGAAGCTAGCGCTCTCTCTACCTGTGTCTCTTGATAATAGGTGACTGAGTCACTTACTGGCTTACACGCTGGCTTGCACAACTGTTGAAGGAATAGCAGTTAACTCCTGACTTTCCTTCTTGTGGATGTAAATCTGACTCTGCCTTAATCGACACCAGTGCCAGGTCTGTGCGCATGCTGCGTGAACTGTTGCGGCTCCAGCGAACTGTTGCGGCTCCAGTGTTTGTGCTCTGACAGGGTGCCCTCTTAATGGGTTTGGAGAAGGAAGAGGGGCCAGTTCAGCTACTGTCCACGCAAGTGTGTGTGTAAAGTATCGATAGCCAAGGGGTACTAGTCTTCACCATACTGCCTTTGACTTTTTCCTCCAAAGATCCTGTTCATCTTCATAGACAGCGACCACAGTGACAACCAGAGGATTTTAGAGTTTTTTGGCCTAAAGAAAGAAGAATGTCCAGCTGTTCGTCTGATCACGCTGGAGGAAGAAATGACCAAATACAAACCTGAAACAGATGACCTCACAGCAGACAAGATCAAAGACTTCTGTAATAAGTTCCTGGAGGGCAAGATCAAGGTAATGGAGATAAATGCTGCTGGTGGTAACCTGCTGGCTAAGCTCCCTGTGAGGAGTTGTGTGAGTCACCGGGGGAAAATCCTTCCAACTAACACACAGTGTCTAGCGGGCTTTGTGCTGAGAAATGAAAGGCAAACCCACTGGGGCATGAAGACTGTAGGAAAGCAAGCCACGTACTGGCACCTGAGTACAGTCAGAGCCTGCTCTTTCTGCTGCTTGTGGTAGCTGTGCCGTTGATCCAGTTGCTCTTTCTGCCAACTATCTGTGGAAGGTGTGAACTTGTGTGGCACAGTTTAAAGAGCTTTCAGCTCTCATCTGCTGGAGGTGGCCATATGCATGTTACTCCAGTGGTGACTGTTCAGCTAAACTCAGTCCTGTGGGAGTGATACTGTCAGCAATATTGTTTCCTTCCTTCAGAGCTCAATTGCAGTTCTCCCTGCACAAGAGCATGTGTTATTCCTACTTGTTCAGGGTGGGAAGGAGACTTTCTGTAAGCAGAAGAGGAAGTGACTGATTCATCTGATTGCTCACAGCCTATGATTGAGGCACTGAGGGGGATGGTTAAACTTGGGTTTTCCAGGATATGTGACTGCATGGACATGCCAAGCAGCTGTGTAGCAAACCATATCTCTGAAATTCACTTCTTATTCCAGCCCCACCTGATGAGTCAAGATCTTCCTGAAGACTGGGACAAGCAGCCTGTCAAAGTTCTGGTTGGGAAGAACTTTGAAGAAGTTGCTTTTGACGAGAATAAGAATGTCTTTGTAGAGTTCTGTAAGTGTCTTTCAACAGCTGATTCTCAGTAACTGGCATGAAAGGAGTGTCAGAATACTGCATGACCAGGATTAGGGAGAAAGCATCTTACAGAATCTAAGTCACAAAAGGAGTGCCTCAGTTGAAACGTGTGTGAACTCTGCCTGTCATGGGTGCTTGGGGGCAGTGGTGGTGGTAACTTGTTAGGATGTTGGTGCTAGCTATGTTTTTGTAATTAACAGATGCGCCCTGGTGTGGTCACTGTAAGCAGCTGGCTCCTATCTGGGACAAGCTGGGAGACACCTACAGGGACCATGAGAACATTGTCATTGCCAAGATGGATTCGACAGCCAATGAAGTAGAAGCAGTGAAAATCCACAGCTTCCCCACACTCAAGTTCTTCCCTGCAGGCTCTGGCAGAAATGTAAGAAGGCAGCTGACCTTCATACAGATGGCCTAACAAGGGAGCACTAGAAACGCGTAGTTGCATGCTTGAGTTCTGTTTTGGACAAGGCCTTTGGGAGGGCTCTCCATTCGGTAGGGATGGAACACATCAAGTCTACAGGACGTCCAAGACCCTTTGTGGGAGGCCTGGGCTGTAGGAAAGAGTTTGGTGGGGGTGGGAAGTGGGAATGGGGGAAAGAGGGAGCATAGCAGAGGACAGTGTGCTCATCTGCAGGCTATTCTTTCCTCGCAGTGATCTCTGAAGTCTAGTGGCTGAGCTGTTTTCCTTCGTCTCATATGGGTGAAGGTGAATTTTTAAATTCCCTTTTGCTTGGCATGTTAACTGTTGCTCAGAAAGAGAATTTTCCTCTCCAGGGGTGTGGTTCTGTAGGTGCCCATAACCATTATCTTGATGTTTTTTCCTATGTAGGTAATTGACTATAATGGGGAGAGGACACTAGAAGGCTTCAAAAAATTCTTGGAGAGCGGAGGTCAGGATGGGGCAGCAGCTGATGATGTGAGTAATATTAATACAGTACTCTGGGCCTTCAGAATATGGAGTGTGGGTCGGATCTGGTGCTGTGCTCAAATCCTCAGTCCTAATTAAGATCCTGGGTTATGTGGCAGGAGATGATATTGTTGGTGAACAAAAAAGTGCCCACGTCATAAAATGTCACTTGTTCAGTTGCAGCCTGCCCGGCCATCGGGCTGTAATGGACTCCTTTTATTGAGAACACTTCAGTCGAGTGTGAAATAAAGGTTCTTGGGAGGCTTAAACACAAACACACAGGAAACTGTTGATATTATAACCTCTAACTTTGCACAAGCGGTCTCTGGTTACTGTGCAAACTGCTGGAGTTCTCAGAGGGCTTGTTCTTTATTGAGAACTCCTACTCAGCACCTGGACCGTAGCAGTATGATGAACATTTTGTATTCAGTGTATCCGGTTGGAAGCTCCTCACCTGCCGGGGTGGAGGGTATTACAGGTGCAGGTACCAGCTTCCAGGGATTTCTATCCTTAATGTCCCCAATCCAGAGCTCTTGGTAGAAGTCTCTGGGTGTTTTGTTAACATGGCAGTGGAGAATAGTGAACAGATTAGAGATGCTGTTCTGTGCTTGGTTTTGGATCTGCCCAATGTGCCAGAAGCCTGTAGCTGTCTCTAACCTATACAGGATCTGGAGGACTTGGAGACGGATGAAGAAACAGACCTTGAAGAAGGTGATGATGACGAGCAGAAAATCCAAAAGGATGAATTGTAAAGAGAAGACTGATCTACGTCACCCAAAAAATCAGACACTAAATTGGCTGCTGTTACGCAGCCCAGTGAGTTGGAAACCCATTAAGATTTAAAGCAGAAGGTGAATGACTGGAAATCCAGGGATTGGCTTTTAAAGTAACACTTTGCCCTCACTTGTCTGTACACTTGACTATCTTTTCTTTCTTTTTGCTTTTGAGAAGGGATCTGTCACTAGGTAGCCAGCCCAGCCAGCTGGGCTAATTTTTTTTTTATTGTGATGTACTTTTTTTGTACACAGCTTTTGTTTGAAGTATTCTGTTCTTCTGGGTAGAAGCAGATTGTGAAGCGGTAGCACGAGTTCAATGGCCCGACATCCTGGAGCCTTGCCACTAACATCTTCCAAGAAAGCTTTTTTTCCTTGTTTTCTTTTAAAACTAAAGCCCATAGTTGATTTCTGCACCTGGCAGGGTCCTTAATGGTCTCAGCTGTTCTTCCCTGGAATCAGCCTTCTGTATGTGTAGGGGAAGAGGCAGTAGGCTGATGGCATCATCCTGGTGAAAGGTGTATATGAAAGTGCTTCTCTTCATGCTGGCCAGATGATTCCTTTCCCTGCTGCTTTAAAACACTTGGAGATGACTATTCCGAACACCTGGAAGGGTGGAATACTGTGTGCACTGGCTGTGGCAGGCTCTGAGGGTGGAGGTGATCACTGGCTCACCAGCTTAGATGAGACCTGGCTGTGTTGCCATCCTTTCGATCAAATGCAAGACTGGTTTGCAGTCACTTTCCATGCATTATTTTGAATGGGTTGACCAGGCAGGTGGGTGGTGTGGGAGGGCCTGACAAAATAGCTCAAACAGGACATTTGCAATTAACTGGGTTTGGGGGAGGAACTTGAACAGGGGAGTGCCTCAGAGGCCTGAGCGGCATCAGGCTGGTTCTTAGCATTCCGCTATAATAACATTGGAACTGAATTTGTTGGCCAAATAAAGTTGAGATTTTAATACTACCATGTCTCTTTGTCTTTATCAGAATATAGAATTAATGTGTTTGAGCCTGACCTGAAAGAGGATCAGAGTTCCAGGGTCATTCTCAAGGGACTCAACCAAAAGGGTGTGTTTGTCAGCTTTCTCAAACTTTCACCAAATACCACATTTTTGGGAGAAACTATGCTTTCAAATGCTTCCAGTTTTGCAGGTGACTTGTGGTACCTTAACCTGAAGAAATTTGTGTTGCGTAATCTACAAAGGGAAAGAACTTCAAGATGACCATGTCATATCCCAGTTAAATCAGCCTGTGCAGGCAGACAACTAACAGCTCTATTAGCAGGGAGCAGACATCGGTTGGGTTCTGAGAATAAGCAGCTCTACTTGCCAGCTGGCTTGAGGTGAGAGGACCTCATTGCTCTGGAGCAGTTAACCAAGGAATTTGCCTACAGGGAAACCTGGGGCTGCCTGTAGCTCTGCTAGTCAGGCTCACATGATCCAGTGAGCTACAGTGCTATTTCCAAACCGGTCACTTACTGCTGAAAATATTTTTGTAAGAAAATATGCTATAAATGTCACATGGGAGGGCATGGTGGAGCTAGAGGGCAACTCAGGAGCCTACTGGTGCCTGTCACTGAATGTGAGTGCGCTGGGGTGGTAGAACAGAAGCATTGTACAACGCTTGCCTGCAGCACCAGCTCCAGCTGCCTCCAGTGGGTGCCCTGGGAGCAGAGCCCCCGCCCTGGTGTGGTGTGCACAAACCTTCGGTGCAGCAGCAGCTTGGTTGGGGCTGAACAGGCAATTGTGGACCGTGGGATCAGAAAACAGTGTTTGCTACTGCCTGTTCTGTTAGTGATCAGTTGTGTTTGTGACTGTCACCTGCAGTTATGGGGAAAAGGATCTTTGAAGATGCCTCCCTCCACGGCTGTGAGCTCGCAGGTCTGAAGGCAGGCAGGGGACTTGTTCTCAGTGTAGTCCACCTGCCATCGCCGTACCCCAACGGAGCAGGCAGTGCTAGCGGCCAGTGTCAGGGCTGGTTAGTGGTACCTGCTTCCAAGTAAGAAAGCTGCCTTGTTTCGGGGTGGGGAGGAAGAGAGCAGTGCTAGTAAGAAGTTCCACTGGAAGGTGCTGGCTAGGACTTGGCTCAAAAAGGTCTATTTTGTGGAGACATTTAAAGAGTAAACAAGGCTGAGCTCTGCAGGGGTTCTCCTCTGCAGTCTGAGACCTGCCTTGCTCAGCTCAGGGGAGGGGGGCTTTTCTCATACACCAAGGCTGCTCTTGGTGGAGCAGGACTCCATCAGAGTCATCTTGTGTACACAGCTAATTGCTGTTCCGAGAAAGCAGGCTAAAAGTGTTCTGTCTCCACAGCAGATAGCTCAGCCTCCTATTGAACAGTGTTCTGTCTGATGTACCGACGAGCAGAGATGCTCAGCCAAAAGATCAATGTGTTTGCCAGAAGACGAACAAGTGCAGCAGGCAGTTCTCGGGTGCGTGGCTGACCGAGCTGTCAGCCTCACTGCTGGCAGGGGTTCAGGACAAGGGTCCACTGCAGGAGGGGCAGAGCGAAATCTGCGACTCCTAACACAGGACAAGGATTTTTTTCCTAATGTACTGCAGGGGAGTTCATTGTCCTGCCTGGGCAATCCCCATCAGCACGAAACAGAGCACAATATGCTTGTGTATCTGAAATGACAAAACTTTGATGGGAAAAAAAAGATGGAGGAGCAGTTGTTGCTTGAACCCCTGGCAGATCTGAAAGATTCCTCTGTAAATGGTACGGTTTGGGGCTTTGACAGCTACAGCTGGAGAGTAACAAGTGCGGGACTTGTCTGGTGGTGGTGCTATTCTTCAGCTGTTCTTCTGAGGCTGTTCTGAAGAAGTCTGCCCTTATGTAGCAGCTGGTTCTGAGTTGGAAGTAGGACTTTGAACGCATGGACCAGCATCATAGGCTTTTGGTTCTGCGCCTGCATCAGGAGCACCTGCAGCAACTCTGTCCTCGCAAGGGCACTGACAATATCCAACATGGTGGTGGTGTTCTCCATGCTTAGCTGCATGCTGGGAAGCACAGCTCATTCTGCTCCTTTCAAGTCGTCTGATGCAACTACAGGAGAGTGACTTAGCTCTGAATGTATTTGGCAGCACAGCTCTGACACGTCTGCATTCGCTGGCTGGTCTGTACACGAGCGGCTGGTTCCCCTCGCTTGGTGATCGTGCTTGTGCCTTCTCCCTGGCACGCGCGCATGTGTGCGTGAGGGCTTGCTGCCGGGAAGTTCTGTTCTCAGGCCCTTGGGCTCCTCTGAAGGGCTGTCCATGCAAAAGCAAGAGTAGATTTGACCCCTTGGATGGGCACATCAACAGGTGGGTGGTAAGATGAGACACCAACTTCTGCCCAAAAGTGGGAGGCTGCGGGCCTGGGCGGCTCGATTACAAGGTATCATGGCAAATAGGATGAGCTGCATGTCCTCAAAATAGCCCACAGGAGCCTATATAACACCATGCCTCTGGAGAACCATCAGTCCTGGGCCAAAGGCCTGCGGGAGAACTGCGTGTGCCCAGCGCCACCTCCTGCATGCGGCACGGGAGTGTAGGGAAAGCCGGCGAGGGGGACTGGCACCCACTGGGAACACGGACACAGTCACAGGCACAGAGGGAGCGCAGCACTGCGGGCGCCATCACACCTGCGTAGCGAGGAGGGAACCTGACAGGCAGAGAGGAGAAAACAGTGCTTCGAGGCCAGCGAGTTGTAGAGCCAAGCACTGAGCAACTCCGGCTGCTCCTACAGCCCCCCATGCCTCTGCTCCTCCTCTTCCTCTGCAGTCTCTGAAGGCTGCGATCAGCATGAAGGACTATTACCCAGTCTCAATGCCCCGGTACAGTCGGTACGCCCAGAGACTGAGAGCCTCACGCACTGTGCGCTTCCCCAATGACGTCGTCTTTCAGGACCACATCAGGCAGGGGGACCTGGAGCAGGTGGGCAGATTCATACGTGCCAGGAAGGTGACGCTGGACACCATCTACCCTTCTGGTGAGTGCTGCCGGCCTCGGCAGAGCTGGAATCTGCATGGCAGCACGGCTCAGCTGCGCTGCGAGGGAGACAAGAGAGAGCCGCGCGGCCAAAGCTGGGACGTGGGCCATCTTTGGGAAGGTGACAGGTTGGAATTGAGTCGTTTTCCTCCCTAGCGAGGAGTACTACCCCCAACATTGCCAAGCAGGGCCCAGGAGAGCCCTGTGCCAGCACCCGAACATCTCACCCCAACAGCGCAGTCAGTGCATACTGCAGGAAGGGGGGAGGCTCACCCCCTGGGTCCCTTCAGGGCATCACCGTGCCGCTGCAGCATGGTGGGACCTAGAAAAGGAGCCGGGAGCACAGGCTGGTCTGTGGAGCTCTGGACGGGACACTGGGGCTCCCACCTTCCACCCCGGCTTGGGGGAGGAGCAGGGAGAAGGAAGGCTCTGCATTTTGTTCCTGGCTCTGTCCATTTCTCACAACCACTGTTCTCTCTTGCACGTGTGGATCTGTGGGCTTGTGGCATTTATGTTTGTGCGGAAGGCATTGTGTTATGTTTGCACCCAACCTCACTAGCAACTGTTTATGGAATGCCTTGATCCAAACTGGCTGGTGCAGAGCCCAGATTTCTCCCTTTCTTGTGCTTGGCTTCAGCTTCTGCTGTCACATGGCCATGGAGACAGGGTCTCAGATGACCCTGGGCTCCCTCCTATCTATACTGATTGCTTCATTACTTGCTCTGTAAGGACCTTCTGAAACTTGGACAGAGCAGGACCCCGGAGACGCTCTCCTCGTGCCCCATGTGAGTCCTGGCTGGGACTCGGGGCAGGCTGCTGGCCAGGAGCTCTGCAGGAGAGAGCAGCTCCTCCTCCTCCCTTAATCTGTCCTGCCTGGCCCAGTGGGGAGGTGGGTGCTACGCCACCTTAGAGAGGGTATTTATGCTGTAGAAGGGGAACAGAAACCTGTGGCGGCTCCTTTTGCTTCCTCAGTCTTTGTTTCTTTCCCCAAACTCATCTCCCTGATAATGAGGCTTTGCTGACACCCCTCGTTCCTGGGCTGTGGACAACCTGCACTTGTAAACTCAGCATCGAGACTCCTTCCCCAGTCCAGGGCAAATAAATCCTTTCCTTCCAGGCATGGCAGCCCTCCACGAAGCTGTGCTTACTGGAAACCTGGACTGTGTCAAGCTCCTGGTGAAATACGGTGCTGACATCCACCAGAAGGATGAGAACGGGTGGACACCCCTGCACATGGCCTGCAGCGACGGCTATGCTGACATAGCCAGGTGAGCAGCACCTCACCTGGGCTGTGAGGGGTCACCCCTGCGCTGCAGAGCCCACAGAACCACAGCGGCAGGGCTGTCCTGGGCTCCGGGCGTCTGCTCCCAGGAGGGTGTGCGGTACCCGCGGTACCCGCGGGTCTGCCGGGGCCTTACAGTTCCCCACGGCTGCACCCGGGCATCGCGGCAGTGGGTCTGGGGAGTCCGGGGGACGGCGGCCCCGCGGCTCAGCGCCGTGTCTCCCGCAGGTACCTCATCTCCCTCGGGGCCAGCCTGGAGGCCACCACCGACGCCGGGGAGAAGCCCTCGGACCTCATCGACCCCGAGTACAAGGACCTGGTGGAGCTCTTCCAGGCCACCACCGTGGGCTGAGGCGGGACACGGCGAGGAGCAGGCCGCGGGGGGCCGGGGCGGCGGGGCCGCGCCGCGCCCGAGGGCCGGGGCCGCGCCTGGGCTGGGCCCGGGCCGGCGGCCGGGCGGGGGCTCGCTCGGTACCGCGTCTCGGGAACCACTTTGTACTTTTCCAATAAAGCATCTGGGACACCGACCGGACACCGACCGCCGCGGGGCCTGCGCCGGGGCCGGGCCGGG
>VUYV01000615.1:27101-51911 GCA_008711295.1 Anarhynchus alexandrinus | reverse complement strand
ATCCCCCTCCCCATCCCCATCCCCATCCCCATCCATGCACCCGGGGGCCCAGGCAGACCCTGTCCCCTGCACTGCCCTCCCCTCTCCCACTCAGCCCCACAGCACCGCTCCCTCACAGGTACTGGGTCCCCACGGCATTGCTGCCATGGGCTCCGACACCACTGCCCAGACCCCTCCGCCCCGCGTCCCCGCTGCCTGCGCTGCACCAGCCCCTGGACGCCGAGTCCCCGCTCGGCCGGGGCAGACAGCAAGTTGTCACGTAAACAGAGGAAAATTACTGCGTGCTCGGCACGGCGCTGCCGCCGGAGCCAAGGGCTGTGCAGCCGGGGCCGGCGCTGCGGACATGCCCTCCCCATGCCACGGCCAGCCCTGAAGACGCCCTCGCAGTGGTCTGGGACCCCACCACCCCCCAGGCAGACAGCGTGGCCCCTGCCGTCCCTTGTGCCGGCCGGCGTGGGTGGGCAGGGCCATGGTTGTGGTGGTGCGGGTGATGCTGGGACAGGGTGGGATCTGGGGGGAGGCAGCCGCCCACCCAGCACTGCTGTTTACTGCGTGAGGCTGATGGTGGCTGCCGGGGCATGGCTCCAAGTGCTCACCCCACTCGTCACATCCCCTGTGCCGGGCTGCGCGTGGGGTCTGGACAGCTGGGGACCGTCATCGGCTCGCCTGGCCACAGCTGGTGATGGGCAGTGCCCCATGCCCAGGGCCCATGGGGTGGCCGGGGGTCGCGGCAGGGCTGGCTGTCCGTCCCACCACCACCCGCCGGGCAGGGTGCCCCCGCCGGGGAGGTGCGCCTGGCTAATCCCTGCACACCAGGCCATTGTGGTGCCCAAAGCCGCGGCATCCGGGCTTAGTGCTCATGTGCGCGGCACAAGCCTCTTAGGGTGCCAGCCCGCTGCGCGCCTTTCCCACTGCGGACAGCCATCCCGGCCCGCCGGCACGGGGGGGACCTGCAGCCCCACACCCCACGGCACTGCTCTTGGTGCTCGGTGCTGTCGGTGGCCGCTGCCCGGCCCGTGGCCTGGGCCAGTTCCCAGGAGAGAGGGGGTGCCGGCGGGCAGAGCCAAATGATTTAATTAAGGGCTCCTGGCAGTGAGAGGACAGAGCCGATTAGCGGCGAGAGAAGAGCATGTGCTGGCGGGGAGCTGGAGCACCGGCTGGCAGCGCTGCAGCGGCCGCTGCCTCATGTCTGCATCACTCACCTGCGTGGGGCTGTGGGGCAGGTAGCAGGGCCATGGGGCAGACAGCGGGGCAGGCAGCGGGGCCATGGGGTAGGCAGTGGGGCTGTCTTCTGATGCAGCCCATCCGTGCTGGGTGGCCCAGCCCCCCATCCATGGCTGTGGCCATCACCCGTGGGTGCTCACGGGCAGGGTCTGGGGCCACGGTGTCCCTACACCCCGGACACCCGTTCCGGACAGAGAGGCGCACACGGAGCTGGCCCTGCAGCCCAGCACGGGCCCACACCTATTTACAGTTACGACAGATAAATTACAGCACTGCGCAAAGGGTCTCGAAGGCGCACGAGGGCANCCCTTCCCACAGAGGTCCAGGTCCTGCTCGCCATGCCTCTCCCGCAGCTAGCCCAGCTGCGTCCATAGTCCCGTGCACGTCTGGCACAGCGCAGCGTCCTCACCGGGGCAGGCAGGGTCCCGCACAGCCTGCGCAGCGCCCGGAGGAGGATGGGGCTGGGGAGGGAGGTGGCGGCCGCCCCAGCCGGCTCAGCCTGCGGCAGCGGGGCTGGCACAGCCCTCCCGCTACAGCTGCAGGCTCAGAAATGGCTCTCGGCTGTGGTCTCTGGGAACTCGTAGCAGTGGTGCCGGTCCCCCAGGGCGAGGTGCTCGGCGGTGCTGCGGCTGGTCCTCTCGAGGTAGTGGGTAGCAGGGCGCGCGGCGCCCAGGCTGCGCCCCAGCCCGTTGGCACAGCTACTCACCAGCTGATGCTTCTCACAGGCGTTGCCGGCACCATTGCGGGCACTAGGCGCGTGGCTGTAGGTGTGCTTGTACTCCTCTGCTAGGTCCTTCCCCAGCTTCCACCGCTGCCACCTCTTCAGCAGCTCTGCCTGCACCTGCGGGCAGCGGCCGTCACCATGGCCCCGTGCCCGCCAGCTGCCTGAGCCCCCCCCCCGGCTGCCCACTCCCATGCCATTCCGCTCACCTCCTTATTGACAAAGCAGTAGAGAATGGCCACCAGCATCCCCTGGGCGGAAGGAGGAGAGGCAGGTGGTCAGACTCTGACCCCCACCCTTGTCTGGTCCCTCCTGAGACGGAGAGTCTCCATGGAGGGCCTTGTGTGGAGCTGGGCTCACCTGGAAGGAGCTCAGGAAGAGGTCGAAGAAGAGCTTGACGTAGCGCAGGGTGCCCTGGGCATGCTCGTCCGTGATGAAAGCGAAGACCACCTCGTGGATGCCCAGCAGTGGGATCAGCGTCAGTGTGGACTTGGCCAGCCTGCGCGGCAAGTGTCCCATCAGCTCCAGGGTCGCAGGGTGGGTGCACACACACACACGCACACGTGCACCAGCCTGTGCGCCATGGCCACGTGGGGCCAGGTCTGCGCCCACCACCCACCTGAACTTGTAGTCAGTGTAGCGCATCTGGTGCGCGCGGAGCTTGGAGACGAGGATCTGGATGATGCGGATGAAGATGAAGAAGTTGATCTGCAGTGGAGTGGAGTGAGCCATGAGGCGCAGGGCAGCAGGTGTAGGGCCCTCGCAGACGCAGAGCGAGGGGCTGCGGTGGGCAGAGCCACAGCCCCGGACTCACCAGAATGGCCAGGAACACAGGGAATCGAAGGATCCACCAGAAGCCCATGTTGTTGTTGGTGGTCCAGCACCTGCAGAGGGGTGGGAGGGGGACTGCCGGGCAGCCCCTTGACTGGGCAGCTGCCAGAGCCTGGCATGGTGTCGGCAGCCCCAGACGAGCGAGCACCACAGCCCAACACCCTGCTCCTTGCACAGGGCGATGGCGTGGAGCCTCTCTGGGGCTATCACACTGTCCCCACCATCCCTCAACATGTCCCACACGCACCCGCCCATCCACGCATGCCCACAGGCACCGCTCACTGCCCGCTGCAGGGGCTGATACTCACTGGATGTTTTCGTAGAGGAACTTCACGACGACCCAGGGGATGAGGAACAGCATGGGCGCCCCTGGAGGGGAGGCGGGCAGGGGGCAGGTGAGGTACAACAGGGGGACGGAGCTGGGGGACGGGGAGCCAGCCCGCCTGCACTCACCCCAGCCGAGGCACAGGTAGAGAGTGAAGTAGCTCCTCTCGGAGAAGACGGCCACCACCAGGAGGTTGTGCAGGTAGATGCCCTCCACCAGCAGCCAGCAGTAGTTGGCCACGATGCCGTACTGCATGAAGACCGTGGCCGTCCGGCAGCCCGCGGCTGCCTGTAAACAAGGGTCAGGACTGCCACGCCACCCACACCCCCGTCCCCGACGTCCCTGCCGCTCACCTCGTCACTCAGCCAGATGTGCACGTTGTAGTCGTCGATCTTGTCGCTGTAGTGGGTCTTGAGCAGGGCGTCGATGACCAGCACGGAGACACCCTTCAGGATGAAGGAGGCGAAGAGGTTCATGTGGATGTAGTTCCTCATGCAGTGCAGTTTGCTGCGGAGGTGGGGAGCTGCCGTCAGTGCCTGTGCCCAGACCCCCGGCACGGCCCCCTCTGCCCCCCAGCCCGGCGGCTGTGCCTGCGCCCCTACCTGAAGCCCAGCAGGAGGGCCAGGGCGAGGAGCAGTGCGCACAGTGACACTGAGTAGCCCACAGTGTACATCACCTTGAAGCTGCCGTAGGTCTTGGCGAATTTTTCCTGGTGAGGGAAGGAGTGAGTGAGGACAGGGCAGGGCAGGACCCCCGCAACGGCTGCCCCCCAGCTCTGCCCACCTGCGCCTCCAGGTCCTCGGCGTCGAGCTCGCACTGCGTGGCATCGCGCAGGGACTGTCCCCGGGGCCCCGTCACCCACTGCCCGTCCGGCCCGCAGGTCTTGAAGACATGTCTGTGCTTCACTGCGAGGGGAGCGGGCGATGGGCTGTGCCGGGCTAGGAGCCACCATGGGGGCCGTGCACTGGCCCAGGCGTGACTGCCGGGAGCAGCACCCGCGCACACGCGTGTGGACACACACACACGTCTCACACACACACACACACACACACGGCCGTTACCTTTCTGGTACCAGGGCAGGAACCAGGGGCAGGGGACGCTGGCGGTGCTGTTGGGCAGCGTGTCGGGCCAGCAGGAGAACTTGTCGAAGGTGCGGTTACAGACCAGCTCTGCGGAGGGACGGGAGGTGGCGGTGCCCTCGGCCTGGCCCCACGCCGGCCCCTCTCCCCCCGGTCCCCGTCCCGCTGGGACCCCGCGCGGCTCTCACCTGTGGGCGCGGGCAGGCGGCTCATGTTGCGGTGGCACTCCTCGCTGTATGCCTTCCAGCTCTCGAAGAGGAAATCCGTGATCTGGGCGGAGGGGCCCTGGCGGCACCGGGGAGTGTCACCCACGACCTGCCCTGTGCACCCACCGTGCCGGGCACGGCAGCGACCCCGGCTCGGGGACTGCCATGGGCGAGCGCAGGCTGTGCCATGCCACTCGGTGCCGCGCTGTGCCGAGGGGCTGCCGCGGGCAGGGGTGGCTCGGCGGCAGCTTGGGGACAGGCAAAGGGCCGGGTGCGGGGCAGAGCACCATGGTGCGGGGTGTCCCGTCCTCACCTGGCAGCAGAGCAGCAGCAGGAGGAGGCTGAGGAGACATGGCTGGGACATCCCTCTGCCGGGCCACGAGCCGCATGGGGAGCAGCGCGGGGCGCTGGGCTTCCTACCGGCCCTCGGCAGCTCCTCTGCCCTGGCAGCGAGGGCCCTGGCACGTGGGCGACCCTGCACGAGACACCGGGTCACGGGGACGCGGGCGGCAGGACCCGTCCCGGGGCAGAGCCGGGGGACGCGTGGCCGGGGGCAGGCAGGCACCAGAGGGGAGGCTGCGCCGGCCTTGGTCACTGCGCCACAGTCCTGTCCCCGTCCTCGCCCGACCCCGCCTGGCTTTAACATGCAGATGGTTGTTTGTGCATTTTCCCGTTAGGCTGAAGAGCCGCTGTGTTCCTGCCGCTTCCTCCCCAGGATGGCATCTGAACCGCGGCCACACCACCCCTCTGCCCGCTGAGCCCAAACCAGACCCCCCGGTCCCTGGCTCGCGCACCTTCCCCAGCCCCTGCGTGGCCACGCGTGGGACGTCACCCCCGCGTAGGGCAGACCAGGGGCCGGGGCCACCCCACACTGGTGCTCGTGCCCAGTGGCACATCGGTGCTGAGCCCCGAGAGCTCAGGACCCCGGCAGCAGCCAGGACCGGTCCTCACGCCTGAGCATCCTCCCAGGGCAGGGGCCACCACCCTGTCCCTCGCCCCACAGGGCTGCCTGGCTGCGGCGCCCACCTGGGAATGGAGGTGGGCAGGGATCTCCACGGGCAGGGATGGGGCTGGCTGCCAGCCCCGGGGCCGTTAACCATTAACCGGACACCCGGGAGCTCCCGTGCAAAGCCCGGCTCACGAGGCGCCATAATTCCCTTCATCCCCCTAAGCGGGTTACGGGGCTCCTGAGCAGGATTTCATCTCTTCCCACAAGGGGCCATTCTGACGGCAGCCCCATGGCACGGCACAGCCGGGGGGCTGAGGGCAGCCGAGACAGCAGGGATGGGGACGGAACAGACAGCGGTGCCGGTGCCACCACAGACACTGCGGCATCAACCCCCCCCCGGCCTCCCCCCGGGCACCGGCCGGACCGCCGCGGTCCCCGACCAACCATCGCTCCCAGGGCTCGCCGCTCTGCCCATGCCTATTTTTATCCCTGGGAAAGTCGTGTTTCCTCCATGCAGACCCACTCGCCATGTCGCAAGTGGCTGCCTGAGAAGCTCATTAATCAGTGCGTGGGGCTCCAGATGCGGCTCGGGGAGCTGGACCTGCCGGCGCACGCCTTATTTAGACAGTCCCAGGACAGAAGGAACTGTCTCCTGGGACAGACCTCACTGGGTGGGCTCTGGGAATGGGGACCATCAGCGGGCACCCGCCGGCCACCTGCCCATGCCAGCATCCCTGTCCTCATCCCTCTGGCAGCCCCATGCCAGCATCCCTGTCCCTCCATCAGCCCCCCACCAGCATCCCTGTCCCCCCAGGAGCCCTCCACCAGCATCCCTGTCCCCCCAGGAGCCCTCCACCAGCATCCCTGTCCCTGTTCCCCTGCCAGCCCCACGCCAGGACCCCTGTCTGTCCATGTCCTCCTGCCAGCCCCACAGCAGCATCACTGTCCTCATCCCCCCGCCAGCCCCATGGCAGCACCCCTGTCCCCCCTCAGCCCCCGGCCAGCATCCCGGTGCCCGGTCCCCGCCCCGAGCATCCCTGCCCTGGGAGGAAAGGCTCCTCCCGGGCATGGCGGGTCAGCAGCGAACTCGCTGCCAGCCCCTCTCCGCAGCCCGGGGAAGCAGCTTTGGGGCAGAGGTGCCTCTATTTTTAGCTGCCTGCAATGGGATTTAGCGGCGGGGAGGCCTCTGCCCTAGACTCCCCCTGGGCTGGCAGCTGCTCCCCCGGCCCCAGCGCTCTGCCGTGGCCAAGCTGGGCAGACTGCACTGGGTGAGGGGTCCTGGCGCGCGGGGCTGGTCACGCTCCTCGCCTCGGGCACGGGGCTCCCCGCTTCGCAGCAGGGCTCTGCCCAGGCCCTTTGCCCCAGCTGCCCCGGTGCTGGGCAGCCATAGCGCTGTGCCGGCCCCCCGCTCCCCGCAGTGCAAGGGACCCCCGGCAGCTCGGCCACCCCACCGTGCGCTCTCGGAGACACAGGCTATTTCTAGCAGACACGTGGGCGTGCAGAAGCAGCCGTGGACCAGTTGCCCATGGTTCGGCACAGATGGGCAGCGGCAGGAAAGGAGCAGTGGCACTGTGTGGCCGGGACAGTGGGGTCTGGGGTGGCTCGGACCCCCAGCAGTGCGAAGCACCTCCCCAGCAGTGGGCACTGCCCAGCACCGGTGCCTGCAGTGCTCGGAGCAGCAGTCACTGCTGGCTGGATGTGCTGTGGCCGCTGGTGCCGGGAGCCCCTCTCTGCCATGTCCACCGCTGCCAGTGGCAGCACCGCAGGAGGGACGCAGCTCCAAGTCACCACCTCCCCTCACCCTGCCATGCCCGACCGGCTCCCGGTGCTGCATCCCCCTGCCCGGGGCCAGGCTTTGGGGGAGCCTCCGCCATGCTGAGCCGTGGGTACCAGGTGGAGGGTGCCCGGCACACGAGCGGGTGCATCTGCTGGGGCTGTAGCACACTGCAGTGGGCACACAGGGGACTTTTGCCCCACGCTGGCGTTGGGCAACGTGGCGTGTTCCTGTGTCATGGCTCTGCGGCTGCTGACCTCCGCGGAGGCTGGGCTGCAAACACCCAATGCTGCTCCGTTGGTGAGGGAGACCTCGTACCCACGATGGGAGAGGAAGAAAGAGGAACCAGCTCCGGGACAGCTGCGCCCACACGGGGAAGGGGTCAGTGCCAGTGCTGGGGGGCCGGAGGTGTCAGACCCAGGCACCACCATCTGCCCTTGGGCTGGGGGGACCGGGGCGGTCACTGGTGCCCATGTTGACATGCTGAGCCCTTCCCGAGCCAGCGCTGCCAATCCCTGCAGCGGTGGGGGCAGAGCAAGGACCCCCTCTCCCCCTGGACCAGCTTCTCTGCGGCCCCTGGACCTGCCCCCTCCCAGCGGCTCGTGGCTCCAGTTTTGCTGGCAGGCGGGGGGCCGGGAGGCACAGACAGCGGGGGGGACAGGGCGAGCCGAGTACCAGGACACGCTGTGCCGCTGGGCTGCTGCCATCGCTGCGGCATCACACCAAGCCATAGGGAATGGATGGGAAAAGGCTTGTGTCGGGATTTTGCCCCCCACCTACGGGTGTGCAGCCTGCGTGCTGGCCTGCGGCAGCTCTGTGCCCGCGCAGACCCCTGCGGCTGGCTGAGCGCCCGGCTCTGCCCAGGTCGGCTTTCCCTGGGGATTTTGCCACCCCGGCCGGCGCCCGGTTCTGGCTGCCACCACACGTGCGAGGGAACGCGAGGGAAGGAGCTCCACATCTGCGGCTGATTGCTACATGGATCAGCGGCTTGGTGAAGCCTCCGCGGGGACACTCATGGGCATCTGCAACGTGACCCAGGAGCACCCCGCCACAGTCACAGTCCCGTACAAGCACCGGGAGGTTGGTGCAGCCCACCACAGCCCCTGCGAGCGCTGCCCTGTGCCCAGCACAGCACCACTCAGGAGGCGGTGGTGGGGGCTGTGTGCCCTCCAGACACAGGGATTAGCCCCCAGTGCGATAATGCAGCGCTTTCCACGGCTGGCTTGGCTTTGAGCTCAGCGCTACAAGCCAGCGCGGCAGGGGCTTCGGCACTTGGCAGGGGAGGGGACGGTGCAGGGCCAGAGCTGATGCAATGCCAGCGCGAGCCTGGCCCTGCAGATGCTGTTCCACTTTCCACCCAGGACCACGACAAGCAGGACAAGAGGTGGGGGGAGACGGCTGCCATAGGGAGGGCCAGGAGGTCCGGCCCGCACCCTGCGCTGGCCCCACCTGTGTCCCTGCCCTGAGCTTGGGGGTGCCTCCCGCTCCCCACCTGCGACCCGCAACTGCTCCAGTCCTCCCCCGTGAAGCGAGTACGCGGAACTTGGGCAGCGGAGGAACAGCTGAACTGCCTGGAGCAGCCCTTGCACTGCAAGACCGCAGCTCGTTTGCACAGAGCTACTCGGTTGTGGAAACACTGAGCAGTGGCACACGGAGAGAGCAGACGTCATCAGGCACCAACGATGTCGGATTCTGTGTCACTTTGGACCAAGAAAACCTAAACCAACCCTGACAGCGTTTTCGTCAATGGCAACACAAGATGCAAACAAACAGCACTCGCCCCTGTGCCGTCAGGAGGAACACTCTTTGCATCACTTCTGTGACTGCCCTGCTACCGAAAGGGACAGTCAAGGGCATCTTCCACAGCTGCCCAGTACCAGAGAGGGAGCGTGGTCTGCAGGCATGACCGGGCAGCCGGGCAGTGGTCAAATCACCTTGCTGCCTGTCAGGCTCTGACGAGGGGACGCTGAGCCACACAGCACCTCGGTCCTGGCTCGGGGAAACGGGTTTTTCTTGTTCATCACATTGCATGAAAACCCATGAAACAGGAGGACAGCACGAGAGACACGCTGTGACACGTGTGGTTAGCGTGTCACAGGGGAAGCACAGGACTGGGAAAAGCCTAGGAAAAGGTCAGTGCAGACAGGCATGTGTGCACGCGCGCCTGCGCTGGGAGCTCAGCACCCGCCTCCCCAGAGGAGAATGAACACTGTGGTCATCACAGAGCTTGGGATAACCTCCTGGTACCTCACGGAGGCACGAGCTCAAACCCTGCCTGCAGAGGTGCAGATGTGCAAGTGACATTGCACACAGCAGCCCACCCTGGGAGGGGTCCTGGCAGGGTCCCTCCCTGTCCCGAGGCACCCGCAGCACCTGGGCACGGCCGGCCATCAGCTGTGCCGGAGGCAGGCAGTGCTGCGGGGTGGCACTCGTGCTCAGCCATCCGCTGGCGCCTGCTGCTCACAGCCAAGTTCCCCAGACCCCCTGGGCTGGGGTAGACAGACGAGAACAGGGGCTCTGGCTGTGGGGGATGCAGGACCGGGCAGGATGCAATGGAGGAGCACAGGGGGATGGAGCGGAGCGGCCATCCCATCTCCCCTGCACCCAGCTTGCCCAAACCCTGCCTTTGCCTCTGCCTCTGCCTGGCACAGCGAGGCGCACGGAGCAGTGCTGCGCACGGCGGCTGGTCTCAGCCCTGCACTGCTGATCAGGGCTTGCGGTCGCATTTTTTCATTAACTATTTTTAATCCACATTTTGCCTCTTCTCCGTTCAGGCTTTTTTCTTTTCCCCTCTCCAGGCAACAGAACATAAAAAAAATCTGCACCGCAGTGTGTGGAAAGGATCGGGGATTGGTGGGAAGGACAGGAGCTGGCAGCTGGGGCGGCACTAACATGCCAAGGAGGGTCCTGCGGGCCCTAAATTTTCCTGCTGATGCACAGATAAAGCCAACGAAATCACAGGGGCAACCACTGAATTTGGCATGGGTCAGGACACCCACAACACACTGCCGAAACCACGCTCAGCAGCGCTGGCTGGGCAGCAGCAGATGCCCCGTCCTCTTCCCGTCCGGCCACCACAGCTCGAGGGGAGCCGGACCGACACCGGCATGCCCTGTCACCCTGAGGGAGCTGCCGGGCTGGGAAGCGCTGCGCCAGGCAGAGGTGATCTCGGCAGCTGCTTTGGAGATGCGCTTGAAACCACGAGGGCTGCAAGGTCACATACCCAACATGTCCTGGTTAAACAAAGCCATTTACCAACACCATGTTGACACAGCAGAGCTCGGGACAGAGTCACAAAGGGCACTCGCAATGGGCCCCTGCAACACCCAGAGAGCTTGGGGAGCGCTGGGAAGGGTGGAAAAGTGTCCCCTGTGTCTGCCCTTCCGTAAGAAAGCTGCAGGCACTGCTGTGCCCACGGCAGGGAGACCCAATGGGCACCACCCCGGCGAGGGGCTTCTCTGGGAGATGCTCCCAGTGCATCACAGCCCGGCTGGTATCACTCCCCCGGGCTCACAACAGCCGCGGCAGCACCCAGAGGTGCCGAGATGCCCCACGGCAGAGCCCCCTCCCGGGGGTGGCAGCGGCGGCGGCTCAGGCAGAGAGCGGGCACAGCCCAGCTGGGACCTCCCCGGCCCGGGACACCCCTTGCCGAGGGGCTCAGCCCCACCGGGGCGGGCGCCCAGCACCGGGGCGGCTCTGGGAGCTGCTGCTCCGGACCCCCGGGGCTCAAGCCGCGACCCCGGGGATGCGCGACCGCGACCCGAGTCCGCATCCAGGCGTCGGGGCGTGCGGCACCCGCCGGACGGGGCTCCCCCAGCTCCTTCCCCCCCTTCCCCGTACCTGTCGGGGCTCGGCTCGCGGCGGCTCCCAGGCGCATCTCGGAACTGACGGGGACCGGGACCGGGACCGGGACCGGCGCGCTCGGCCGCTCCGGCGAAAACTTTTGCCGGAGCCGCGGCGGCGGCGGCTGTGGCGGGGNGGCTCGGCTCGCCGGCGGGGACGGGGCGGGCGGAGCTGCGGGGGGCAGCTGGACCCCACCGGCCCCCGAAGGAGCGGGACGGCGTCCCCCGGGGAGGCTCCGCCGGCCCCAGCGAGGCGGCAGAGCCTCGGGGGTCCCCGGGGGTTTCCCGGCACTGTCCCCCCGGCCCAGTCCCGCGCCCCGGACCCGCCTGTGCGCGGAGGTGGCGGCTCCTGCCGCGGGAGCGGGGCTCGTCCTCCCCTCGGGGACCCGGACAAACCTCTGCCGTGCGGCCGGGAGCTGCCGCGGCCCCCTCGCTCCGGCCGCCGCCGGCGGTGACGGGTCCGCGTGTGCCACACGCTGTCCTGCTGCAGCACCACCAGGTAAACACATCCCGGCGCAGCAGCAGCGCCCTGGGCCCCCCCGAGCCCCCGGCGCTGGGGCTGGAGCGCGGCCTGGGCAGCCCCCCCGGCCCCGGGGGTGCCAGCAGCCCACCCGCCGCCAGCCCCGACCCTCGGGCACAGACAGATTTGCCTTGGGCCGACAGCCGTGGTGGCTGCGCAGGCTGTGGCAGCTCAGGGACACCGAGCATCCTCCCACCCGGAGCCCCACCAGCCCAGCCCCGGGGGCTGCTGCAGTGCGGGGCCCCCCAGAGCCCCCCAGCTGGTGCCCCCCACCGGGGTCCTGCTCTGCTCAGCCACACCCTCACCGGGAGCCCCTCTGGGTGCGCACAGCATGGCCCGGCCGCCTGGGCACACACTGGGGCTTGTGGGTGCCTCGCCAGTGCCCAGGGTGGGTCAGACTGATGGCTGCACCCCCAGAGACAGCCCTTGGACCCCTCCAGCCCTGCGCGGTGCGGCAGAGGGGTGAGCTGTGGGAGCCCCTCCAGGCAGCAGGGCCTGGGGCTCGGCACGCTGCCCGGGGCAGGCGGAGGCCTGGGCAGAGGGCAGGATGAGGCCAGGAGGGGCCAGTCAGCTCCCCGCAAGCGCAAACACCGCTGGCAACGGGCTGTTGACAGGCCCGAGGCCTCTCGTTTTCCGATGCTCAGAGATAAGAAGCGCTCCCGCACTGTGCAGCTGCCGGACGCTCCGTGCTCCAGGCTGTGTCTGGCACATACTGTCCTGCTGGGGTGGCCGCAGTGTAGCCCGGCTGCTGTAAGGGATGTAGGAAGAGGGCACGCGAGTGCCAGGAACACAGGGATGGTGCAGCCGGTGGCACCATGGCCCGGCTGGAACATCCCTGCCTCCAGCTGGCACAGGGCCGGGCAGGGCTCTGTGCCACAGGAGGGTGATGGCCGGCTGTAGCAGGGCCTGGCGGGTCCATCACTCTCCTGCTCCTCACCGGCCTTTCGCGTGGGTGAAGAGCAGCACCCGTCAGCCCTGGAAGCCACAAGCCACCACAGCCCAGCCGGGGCCAGGCAGCCCCCAGCCCCGCATGAGGAAAAAGGGCTCAGTTCACCCCTTGCTCACCTGCCCACGGCTCTCACTCGGGACCAGGCACAGGAACAAAGCAGCGATGCCAGCCAGCATCATTAGACTTCGTTAAGGTGACGAGCTTTCACTTCTCTGCTGTCCCAGGCTGGCTCTGTTCCGCCTGCTGGAGCCCAATTAGTGTCGCATCCAGGAGGCAGCTCCCGCGACGAGGCAGAGGTGGGCAGGCGCCCTTGGCACGGCTCTGCCCAGGAGCTGGCCACTGGGCTGAGACCGGGCACAGCTCGGGGCAGGGCTGGCCTGGGGGAGCCCGGCACACAGCTCCCCAGTGCGTGGGGCTGGGAGGCACTGGGCGAGCACGCCCTCAGGGCTGGGGGCACAGAACAGGGTGAAGACCCCCCTGCTCCAAGACTGAGCCCTCCCGCAGCAGGAGGGGGCACAGCATCCCCCTGCCCCTCCCAAGCAGGACACCAGGCTCTGTGCTTGTTCCACTGTTTAATATATATAAAGGTCACAGATATTCCAGTTCTTTGATCCCTCGGGGCCACCACGCACAGGGGTGCAATGGGCAGAGGGGCTGATGCCTGCAGCCCCCGCGCGCAGGGCGGTGCAGGGAGGGGGGGCCGTGAGGCGGCCTCGCTGCGAGGGGCAGGGGGGGCACGAGGCGGTGCTGGACGGACGCCCCCAGCTGAGGCTGGGGCTGGTGGAGGGTGAGCGCACTGTGGGCGAGCGAGCGCCGGGTCCTCGAGCACGCACTGTCCAGCCCCAGCCGGGGCCGGGGGCCAGTGGCGCGGCTGTGACCTTGCCCTGGGTTGAGAAGGTGAGAAGGGCTCCAGCCCGTGCCCGGGCAGCAGGGCAGGGTGGCCGCGCGGCTGCCCCTCGCCCGCAGGGTCCATTCTCTGTCATCATTGGTATGAGGCACAATCCCTGAAGAGCCCAGCAGCCGTTGGGCGCTGGTGAGTTTTGGCCAAGCAGAAGCAGGAGGTGTTTGGGGAGGCCGGGAAGCAGAGCGGGGATGCCAGGCTGCCCTGGGGCCAGCGGAGGAGCGCGTGGGGACAGAGGCACTGAGGGAGGACAGGGCCTTGCTGTGCTGAACCTGCGTCTCCCCTTGCTGCTTGCAGCAGAGGCTGGGAGCACGCCCGCCCCGCTGCAGTGCAGGCACAAGTGGAACTGGCCCCACCAGCCCCGTGAGGCTCTGTGACCAGGCACGGAGCCGAAGGCCGGACCCCCCGTTCTCCCCTGGACAGCACAGTCCTGCTCCTGGGAGGCCCGTAAGGGACAGGGATGAGGGAGGTGAGGGCAGAACTTGTGGCCAGTAAGGCAGTGGGAAGACAGCAAAAAAAACCCAAACAAACCAACAGTACAGAGGGGAAAAGAGGCTCAAGAATACCCCAGAGGTAACAGAGGTGCTGAGAAGGGGGTGAGAGAAAAAGGGAGTCCGGGACTGGCTGGCCACAGGCACTGGCAAGGCACAGGAGTGGGGACGAGGGGTGGAGGGAGGAGCGCTGGCCCCAGACAGGGGAGAGGGGTTCTGGGATCTCAGCAGTGACCCTCACGCTCACCCCCCCGGGGCGAGGCAGGGTCCTGTCCCTCCTACTCAGGTGACCACTTTGATCCCAAAATATTTGCGCAGCTGTTCCAGGAAGACAAAGGTGAGGACGGTGTGAGGAATGAGCCGGATGGCAGCAGGAACGAAGCCCTGAAAGGGGACAGTGACAACGGGCAGAGTCAGCGTGTGCCTGGACCTGGGCTTCCCTGCCGGGGCCAAGGGTGGCCAGCAGCCCAACCCACGGGGAGCGGCACAGCTTGCAAGCACGGGGAAGCGGCTGGCTGGGCATGCAGCACGAGCTGCCACAGCGGTGAGGGAGCCACCGCAGCCATCGCTGTGCGCACAGATCTCAGCATCATGCATCAACCCCTCTGCCCCCCCCAACACATCAGTGCCAGCATCACCACCACGTAGGCAGAATCTCGGTAGAAGCCCGGGTCAGATCCCACAGCCCCCGGTTCAGAAGGGGATTGGACGCTGTCTGGGGAAGATGAGCAGACAGGCTGTAACGGGGAAAATGCCTGACTGGCAGCATCTGGAAAAAAACCTTGGGTGCGAAACCCCTTTGCAGGGGCCCTCCCAGGAGTGAGACGGAACACACGGGTGACTGCACCAAGCCCCAGCACGTAGGGCCCAAGAGCTGACCAGCATCTGCTGGTCAGTAACATGCAACGAGTGCTGGAGCACCACTGCCTGTACCTGCATTCCCGTTTGGGAACCCAACGGGTGCAACAGGGCAGCTGCTGCGGTGCCCAGACCCAGGCTGCAAGCCCAGAAGAGGCCGAGGCTGGCAATACGCCGGGGCCAGGCCGGGGACTGGCAGACGAAGGCCTGACGCAGGAAGCACTCAGGCTGCCGGCAGCAGAGCCTGGAAGGCTCCTGCCCCAGAACCGTTCTGGACCTTAACCTCTGCTCCCGACCAGTCTCCCCACACTCCGCCCTACCAGCGCGTCCCACACCCCCCCAGTTAGGTACCTTGTAGAAGGCGAGGGGGCCGAGCTTGGCAGTTTCCATGGCACAGTGAGTAACACCCTGGAGTGAGAGGGAGAGAGATGAGGAGGTGCAGGGAGGCTGAGGCCAGCGCGCAAAGGGAACAGGACCGGCAGCAGCGAGGTGGGCAGGACGGGCGACTCACCCGGTACTCGCCCTGGGAGTTCATGAGGCGGGTCTTGAGCACGTCCAGGGGCTGGCAGAGGAATGTGGCACATCCACCCTGGGGGGAGTCAGCAGGGGTCAGCAGCTCCGGCTCACGGAGGAGACCCAGGTGCCAGTGACTGCCACGGTCACTGGAGAGACCCAGAGCCCTGCTTGGGCCCAACCCCAGGCCGGGAGCCCCACAGGAGCCTCTGTGCCCATCCCTGCCGCATCAGAGTCCTGAGAGGCAGCTCTGGCAGCCCCAGCCTGGGATCCTGAGCCCAGTGGCCGGCAAACCCCGTCCCAGCCCTGCCTCCCCGCACCCAGCCCTGCTCACAGCGATGAAGCTGGCCAGGAAGTGAGTGAAGATGTTGTCTGACAGCAACCCAGTTGTGAGAACCAGCTGCTTGGCCTGGTCATAACAGGAGAGCTGTGGAGACACGGGGTATTAGTGACACATCCCCCCCTCGTTGCCACGCCAGGAACTACCTCTGTCCCTACCCCGGGCACCTACTGCCCAGCAGAACTGTCCTACCTGCCCAACGGTGACTAGGGCTCCTCGGCTGGATGCCATTGTAGCTCCTGAGAAGAGTTTCTTCAAGCCCTCTGTGGACAGAGAGATTGGGATCAGCACAGTTCTGGGACATTACTCACACTCTCTTCCCCCCAGGAGCCTCCTTCCCTGCCTGCTCTGTCCCCCAGACTCCTCATACAACAGCGCTAAAACCAGACAACGGCAAATACGCCGCAGGAAAGGAGAACCCTTCTGAACAGCCCTACCTCCTCTCCCTGCTGCCATTCCTTCCCCTTCCCACCTGCTCCACACTCTTGTGCTTTTTCATAGCGGCTCCCAGCAGGTCTCCCTTTTCCACTGGACACGGGCGGGTTGCCAGGCCGTGCCTGGCCCGTGCCCCAGACAGATGCTGCGGAGATGCCGGGCCCTGCCCGACCCTCGGCTGCCCTGGCCCCAGGGGCACAGCGGCCACCCGCCGTCCCCTCTCCCTGCCCCGGCCGAGCGAGACCCCGCAGCGACTCCCAGACAGAGCTCCCTGGGCCATTCCTGCCACGGTTTCCCAGTGTCAGCGAGGACACCCCAGGCGCGCTCACCCTACCCCGGCTGGCACGGCCTCACCTTCCCGGAGGACGCGGTACATGCCGTCCAGGGCATGGGAATAGCTGGAAGGAGCGAGAGGGGAAGGTGTCAGGGTCCGAGGCTCCCCAGCCCCCCGGCAGCCCCACCGCCCCGAGCGGGCAGCTGCCGCTCCCGGGCACGGAGCCCGCCGCCGGTGCGGTGCTGCCCNTCCCCCACTCACTTGCGCCGCAGGGAGGGCGGCTGCTTCACGTCGTTCTGCATCCTGTAAGGCAGAGCACCACGGGGTGAGGCGGGGGCCAGTGACATGCCATCATCGTCCGCCCCGCCCCCAGCACCAGGGGCCCGGGGCAATCCTGCCCCTGCTCAGAGCAGCCGGCAGAGGCCCAGCAGATGGACTGCATCGCCCGTTTGCAAAGGGACAAGACAGCTGCCTCCAGCCCCACACCCCCCACACCCCCCGAGGGCCACGCAGGGGCAGGGGCCTGGGGCTGTCACACCGAATGGCAGAACAACTCTGGTCATTTTGGGTACAGAGCTCCCTGCCGGGACTGGGCCGCTAACCACAGGGCAGCCTGGTCAGGAGAGAAGTCAGGAAGACGGGGAACGCCACACCATCCCAACTGCTGCCACACACCAGACACAAGCCTCCCTCACCAGCAGCACCGGGACGTAGACAGAACTGACCTGACGTTCACCATGTCTGCTGGGGTCCCCACGAACCCGCCAGTGAAACCTGCGGCCAAAGAAGAACTGGGGTCAGGGGGCTCCTCCAGCCCGAGGGAGCCCTGGGCTGCGGGACCCTCCTCCTCGCTCACCTCCCACTGCGCCCAGCAGCACTTTCTGGTAGAAGGGGGGAGGCCCCTGGCTGCCCTGGCCCAAGCGGTCCCTTGCAGTCTCATAGATGGCAAAGCGAGTCAAGGAATATGTCATCTGGAGGAGAGGGAGAATGAGCCACTGTGCCCCACTGGACGCCCGCCTCCTCTGCCCCGTGGCTCAGGGCAGCCTGTCAGCTCCAGCCCGGCTGCCAGCGCAGCAGGAGCTCTGTGCTGCCTCGGGGGACCGGAGGCTGTCAGGGCACAGTGGCACTCACCTGCCGGCACAGCGAGGCGCTGAGCCCGTTGTAGAGAGCCAGGAAGCCGTCGGTGCGGATCACACGCATCGCCATCCCCATCATCCGCATCTTCACCTCCTGCTGTGTCTGCAGGTGGACCTGGGGCAGAGTTCGGCAGCATCAGTGCACCAGAAAAGGGGAGAGCGCAGGGCAGCGGAGCAGGGATGACTGCTCTGAGTCCGTGTCAGGGTAATTCATTAGCACTTTCTCAGGAGCTTCCGCACAAACAGCAATAGCTCCAGGCTCCCCACACCTGAGCAGTACTTGGAAACTGGCCCAGGCCAGCCCAGCATCAGAGCGGTGGAGGCTGGCAGGAGAAGGGGGAGTGACGAGGCACCTGCCCACAGTCCCTCCCAGGCACCTGCCCAGCTCGGTGGCCTCAACAGCACGCCCCAAGATGAAGTGGTAGTGCCTGCTCCTCCAAGAAAGGCTCTGGGTCACATCAGGGCAGGAAGGATCCAGAAGCCCATGAGCAAATGAGCAACCAGCGTGTGTTTGCTTGGAGGGACCACGACAGGGCCAGTGAATTCATGACCTCCTGCTGCCCTACACCCTCGCCACGTGAGGCGGCAGGCCTCCAGAAGGAACTTCCCCTCCTCCTGAGCTGCAGGAATCGCAGCAGCAGGAAGACAACCCTGCAGCCCTGCTCACCAGCTCCGAACTGCTCCTTGCCACAGCCAGCACAGCCCGGGGGCCTGGGCACTCCCCTCCCCACACGCAGCAGCCCAACACCTCCCACCATCACCAGAGGAAGCGGCAGTGGGACCATGGGGACTGGCTGGGATGGAGAAGCCATGTCGGCCAGTGCTGGAGCATATTCTGAGCGCACCCACTCGGCCCCACTCTGTGAAGATCACGTGTGGGTCAAAGGCCCCAGGAGATAAAACTAAAGAGAGCAAAGTGCCGCTGGCAGGGGACCAGGCCTGGCTCCTGTTACAGAAGCCCCGTCATGACCAGGGCGTGGGACACGCAGCAGGACACTGGGAACAGCCTCTGTCTCCCATGTGGGGCAGCAGCAGGGATGCAGGGAAGGGACCCGCCTTCAACCCCAGCGGGCAGATTTCGGATGTCAGGGACCAGAGCTCGTGGTGTGCCAGGGAGCCGGGCGAGTGGCTGCTGGGCAGCCTAAGGCGGAGGGAGCGGGCAGGCAGGCAGGCAGGTACACCAGAGCCGTGCCCGGAAACACTCCCGCTGCCTGCCTGTCCCAGGGCCGCAGGAAGGGCAGGCAGGGGAGGGGCTGGCCAGCGCTGTGGTCACCGCCGCAGGGCAGGCAGCCCCGTGGGCGGCTGGTGGCTGTGCGCAGTGCCGGCTCAGGGGTTCCGGCAGGGGTGTGAGCACCCTCTGGCCAGGCTGGCTGGGGCATTCTGCCGGGGCCAAGGTCCAGAGGTGCAGTGAAGCACCTTTGGCCCCCTGCCCTGCCAGACCCTGAGGCCCCTCCTGCTTCCCCACGCCTGGCATCAGCCCCTGCTCCAGGGGAGCTCTGGGCCAAAGCAGGTCTGCGTTCAATAATCAGGTGTGAAGCCTCTGGCAAAACCAGCTGGCTGGCCTGGGCTGCTCATGGGCACAGGGCACGCAGGGGCTACGCATCTGCAGGGAATAGTGCACGGGGACGCAGCCCAAAAGTCACACCCGTCACGCTGGCTCAGATACAGACCTAGAGGCATGTGCCAGACTAATTCCCCTTCTTAGCGCCTTGCCAGGGCGTCCTACACGAGCTCCCACGGGCTGCCAGCCACCTCCGCTGGGCAGACAGGGCCAGCCGGGCACGGCAACAGGCCGAGCACTGGGGGAGCGGCATCCTCCTGCCAGCGCTGGCTCCTCTCCTAGGCCTACACCCGGCACATCTTCTCCTCTCCCCATGCGGTGGGGTGGGAAGGGGCTGCCTGTCCCGAGCCTCACCCACGGGCACAGCCCCGGGCACGGCAGGTGGAGCCTGGGCTCGCTCTCCTGCTCCCCCTCCGCAGCCTGCCCGGCTGCCAGGCTCGTCGCCGCTTGGCCAGCACACAAGGCTCCGGGCAGCGCTGGCATTCGCCCCGTCCGTGGGTGCTGGCAGCGCAGGGCTGCGCACGGCGCTCTTTGTGCGGGAGCGGGGATGCCAGGCTGTCCGCGGCTCCTAGGTGACATCTTGGCCTGAGGACACAGAGCCCAGTGGGCCTGCGTCCAATGCCACAGGCCCGGGAGCCGCGGCCGTGCCTCACACAGGCGCCCGGGCAGGGCGGGCCGGGGTGTCCTCCACAGCTCCCACAGCCCCCAGGGCCGGCACCCCGCGCCCCCNACCACTGGACCCCCGGGCCCCACAGCTGTCCCCCCCACACCCCTTCCCCTCTCTGCCCGGCCCCACGGCCGCCTGTCCCCCCTCCCCGAGCCCGGGGCCACGTCTCTGCGCGTTCGGGCCCCTCACGGCCGCCAACCGGCCCCTCAGAACCGGCCTCCCGGCAGCCGTTTCCCCGGTCCTC
Organism: Anarhynchus alexandrinus; assembly: GCA_008711295.1. Classification (NCBI taxonomy): domain Eukaryota; kingdom Metazoa; phylum Chordata; class Aves; order Charadriiformes; family Charadriidae; genus Anarhynchus; species Anarhynchus alexandrinus. The sequence goes on along the minus strand of VUYV01000615.1, from coordinate 32,071 downwards.
CGCAGCCGTTGCCGGACCCCTCACAGCCGTTGCCCCCCACAGCCTCTCCCCGTCCCCTCAGAGCCGCTCTCCAAACCCCCAGAGCGGTTCCCCGCCCCCCTCAGAGACGGCCCTTCAGAACCGGCCCCTCACAGCCGTTCCCGACCCCTCAGAGCTGCTCCCCGTCCCCTCACAGCCATTCCGCGGCCCTTCGGAGGCGGCCCTTCAGAACCGGCACCTCACAGCCGTTCGCCGGTGCCTCAGAGCCGGCCCTACAGCCGCCCCCCACCCCCCCAAGCCGTTCCCCTGTCCCACAGAGCGGTTCCCCGGCCCCGTCAGAACCGGCCTTTCAAAACCGGCACCTCACAGCCGTTCCCCGGTGCCTCAGAGCCGGTTTCGCAGCCGCTCCCGTCCCCTCACGGTTTTTCCCCGGTCCCCCAGAGCGGTTCCCCGGTCCCCTCAGAGCGGGCCCTTCAGAACCGGCACCTCACAGCCGGTCCCCGGTCCCTCAGAACCGGTTCCAGAGCCTCTCCCCGGCTCCCCAGAGCGGTCCCGCGTCCCCTCAGAGCGGGCCCTTCAGAACCGGCACCTCACAGCCGATCCCACAGCCGTTCCCCGGTCCCCCAGAGCCTCTCCCCGGTCCCCCGGAGCGGTCCCCCGGCCCCCTCAGAACCGCCGCCCTCACAGCCGGCGCCACCGCTGCTCCCCGCCCCTCACAGCCGTTCCCCGGTCCCCCAGGAGCCAGTTCCCCCCCGCGGCTCACCTTCAGCAGGTCCAGCGGGTGGGTGCAGCAGGCGGCCCCGCACGAAGCGAGGCCGCCGAAGTACCAGCGCGACACACGCCGCTCCGCCATCGGCGCCGTTCTGCGCTAAGACACGCCCCCTCTCCGGGGTCAACGCCACGCCCCCCGCCGCAAACCACGCCCCCTCGTGCCAATAAGCCACGCCCCCTCACACGGTACCGGGAGGGTCGTGGCGGGAGCGGGGTCGCCGCGATGAGCCCGGGGCCGTCGCGACAGCTCCCCCGCGCCGCGGGAGCGGCGCGGGGGAGCTGTCGCGACGGCCCCGGGCTCCAGGTGAAGGGTTCCCACCCCCCAGTCACCTCCCCAGACCGAGAAAGGCGCCTCTCCCCTTAATTAACAGTGAATAATTAACGGGGAGGTCAAACCATCCCGTGTTCAGGATGCGCGGCATCAAAAAGCAGCTTGAGGAAAGAGGGAGAGGGCGGCTGCTGCGCAGCGCGGTGGGCACAGGTTACACGCGTTGAGCCCGAGGGCTGATTTTTGAGAGATTTAACCATTTTACAGGGTTTTGTTTTTGGTTTTTTTTTTTGATATTTATGAAGGTAGAGTTCATTGCGATGCCGGAATTAGAGAGCAGCTCCGCCAAACCGTACAGCATTCTTGCACCGGATCGTTTCGAGAGAGCATTGCCACCACACGACTAGAGGATGTCTCGCACTCGGAGACGTCCAGACCCCCGCTCGGGCAGCGGCCGTTGCCCGGGCAGCGGCAGCGGGGAAGGCTGCCGTCGTGCCAGTCCCTCCGTGGTGAGACCGGGCCGCCTACTCCAGAACCACAGTCCCTCCTGCTGCCTCCAGCGCCGCTTTGATCTTCTCTGCTTCCTCCTTGGAGGCGTTAGCCTTGATCTCCTGCGGAAGGGACTCCACCAACTTCTTTGCCTGTCGGAGGGACAAAGTACGAGACTTGTAAACTGGCTTTCACAAACCGGTTTAACAGATTTTGAGCCATGAGCCTGACCTCTGCCTAAGGAGACCAGGAAAACTCACCCACTGGTGAAAAAAAACCCAAGACTTTTACTTGAACAACAGCACATCCTGCCGGAAGACAGCTAAACCTGACTGCAAGTGATGGCACATCCACTACAGCCCTGGAAGACCTTTTTTTGGCAAGTAATTGCCCGCAAATTCCTCCCACCACGTGCACAGTGCTCCCAGACGCGCAGCTGTGGTCTGAGAAGGTGCCTGGGACGCACGCAGAGCCACCACGCAGTAACCTGCCAAGGCAGCTACCGGTCTGCGTTAGGTCGAGTTTTTTCAGTGCGAATGTTTTGGTTCACATATTTCTGCCAGCGGGGAGGAGAGGCCGTCAGGGTTTGTACATGGCTGTGCAGGAATCCGCTGTACCGGGTAAAAAAAGAGTTCCACTACAGACCATGCTTGACAACACGATCTTGGTATTTTCCGGACTTTTTACACATAACTATTGGTACAATGCAGTACCACAATATTTAAGGCAAGCTGAAAAGCTGTTTTTTAAGCTGATTTAAAGGGACTCCCTGCAGTGCTGCTGTGCAGAAAGGGAAGGGAGCCCAGGAGGATAAGCCCCTGCTGCAGTCAGATGCTCTTACACAAAGCAGCAGCAACAAAACTATTTGGCGCCTTAAAAACAAACCCCGGGGAGGTTCCTACAGCAAAGAGCCACTGCCAGCCCTCTGCCGTGTGGCGCTGCAGGTATTTAGCACCCAACAGATTGACCATTGCTGACAGAAAGAAGGTTGTGTTGTTTTAATTCCCGTTGGGCGCAGTGATGATGTATCCACAGTGGCAGAAAACGCTTTTTTCGGTGGGATGAGACGGTGCAGCTGTGCAGGCAAAGCTCGGCAGGGGCAGGCATGCCTCCACTCACTAGAGCCCAGGACAGTATCCAGAAAGGAGCCTGTTCTGGCTTGCTGCGATGAGGACAGGCAACACAATCAAGGTTATTCATTTAAGATCCTTGCTCACTAATGCCTAACTTCTGTTCCAAAGCAGCCTCGATCAAAGGAAGCGGCTGTTCAGAGCTCCCAGCAGGAGGAAGAGCAGGGCCCGAGCCAAGCTGGACCTGCACAGTAACAGCCACGGGGCAGAGGAAACGCGTTCCCAATCCCAGCCGGAGCCCACGGGAACGCCAGCCCAGGGCTGGTGATGTGTGTGTCAGGACAGCTCTGAACACGCTTTCAGAGGTGCAAACGGACTCGAGTCCGGCTTGCGCTGATGATGCGCCTGTCTCATCGAGCAGTTGCTCCTGCAGGGCTGACCTGTTCCAGCCACATCAGCACCCAATGTCCAAAGATTTCACTAGTAATGCTTTCACCCAAATCACTAACAGCCCTACAGGCTATAAATAGATTCCCTGCATATCTCATTAAAAAGGCCTCAATTGGATGGCAATAAAATTGACAATAAAAATGCATCACTACACTTTGAATACAATCTCTGTAGACAGAGCCAACTGTCAGCAGCAGTTTGTTTTGAGTGCGTTTTAACCAAAATACGTTGGGTAAGTCACACTTGACAAAGTTTACCCGCAATAGCCTGCATCTACCAACCCTGTACCTGCATCGGAACTGCAACCAGCTCGTTTGACAGGTTCCACATGCTGAGCCAAGTTGATTTAGCATTAGTTCTCCAGGCAGCTTTCAACTATCCGCTGAGCATGTCCGTTACAGGGTTTTCCTATTTTAATGCTTGCTTGGGTCTGATAATGGATAAACAACTGCCAGACTAACGGAGCTGATAATCAGTTAATTATCCCAGTGGACCAATGAAACTCATGTCTTGGCCACCAGAGTTTCTCTGTTACCCAACTGTTTGTTTTGCAATAAAGTAATATGAATGGGTCAGATTTTCTGCAAATCCTTCTGCTATCCCAGGCTACACATAAAAGTAGATTTTACAATGCTCAACGTTTGTTCCTTGCAACTGGACAGAAAGTGCTACTATTATCCCCAAGATATGAAAGCATGATCCAGTGGAAAACAGAAGCACATTAAATGCTTCCACAGTAGCAGCTGCATCGCCTGTTCTTTGTTCTGAGCCTACATCACGGCTCAAGGGCATGAGCTCAGACACTGCACAGGACTGTGAAAGGCCCGTCTCCCCTGAGGAAAGAGGAGGAGGCATCACCTACAAAAAGAAGAGCTCTGAAAAGCACTGGAAGCATAGATTGCAAGACACGTGAATTAGAGAAACTCATCTAAATTCAGAAATATATTGACCTTGAAAAACAAAAAAAAACCTTTAGGGGAAGGCAAGCCAAATCCAGCTGTAACAAGGAATCCTGGCTGCTCCCAAGTTCTGCAGGAAAGCCCAGAGCAGCTCTTAGATTTGGAGAAGGTGAGGCTGGCACGGAGGACTTTGAGGTCTTTACTCTGAGCCTCCTCTTTCATCTCACCGCTTCTGCTAGGGGCTCAGCTGCTCGCCACACAGCAGAGCTGAGAGGGAATAGCCTTCTCTAAAAACAGCCAGATGCAACCAACTGCTGCTTTACACCTCATCCACATCTTTGCACTGAGATGCGCGCACAGGCAGAACATTCTCCTAAACATGGAAATCCAGGCTCCCCTTTGAACAGAGAATCAAGGCTGTTGCTTGTAATGTGCTTCAGAACCCGCCCGGGCTCAGGGGCGATGCGGTGCGGAGCATTGGGCAGCCCCTTCCTCACCTGCACCAGGTTCACTCCCGGCACGAAGTTCTTCACCTCCTTGATCAGCTTCACCTTGTCAGCGGGTTTCAGCTCTGTCAGCCGGACGGTGAAATGCGTTTTCTCTTTCTTGAGCGGGACCTCCTCCTCCTCCTGGAAGCAGCCAGAGCTCGCTGAAGACACCCGGCCAGGCCCCAGGGCCCTCCTCCCCGCCGCCCCACGCCTGGGGGCCCCCTGGGCCCAGCTCCCGACCCCTCCCCCGGAGAGCCCGGTACCTGCGGAGCCGCCTGGGAGGGCAGAAGGGAGGCAGCCGCCGCCGCCGGCATCACCCCCACGTCCGGGATCTTCAGCGTCTCCTGCGGGAAAAGCAGCGGCACCGGCGGCCGGTGAGGCGGCGGCCGCGGGCCGGGCCGGGCCGGGCCGGGATGGGATGTGCCGGGCTGGGCCTGGCCGGGCCGGGCCGCCCCTCGCCACCCACCTTGAGGAGCGCGTTGAGGTCGGCCACCTCCAGCAGCGTCAGCCCCGCGATGTCCCGCACCAGCTGCCGCACCTTGGGCGAGTACTCCTT
>VUYV01000614.1:0-285904 GCA_008711295.1 Anarhynchus alexandrinus | reverse complement strand
ACTTGAATGTGTTCAGAGGAGGGCAACAAGGTTGATGAATGTTCTTGCTGGGCTTGCTGAATGGTCTCTACACCTGGTCTTTTACCTCACTTTGCCTGATGGTCTCCTGGGCTGTCAACCCTGCCCTGACCCAGTGTGGGGACAGCAGGATGGTGGGTTGGCACCCTGTCAGTGAGGGCACAGCCTGTGCAGGTGTCGTCCACAGCACCTGCTGCTTCCTAAAAGGACGTAAAAAATGTACAAATATCCTCAGATTTGTGTATTTTTTGTTATTCTTTCTTTTTTCTTTTTTTTCTTTACTTTTAACTTATCATTCTGCTTAGATGCTAGAGAAGTGGAGGGAGCAATGTATTACAGATACTGATTAAAAATGCACAGAGATGCAAGCTTTAAAGCGTTGCTTCCTCTGCACAGAGTGTTCCTGGATGCTGTAGTGAGTTATGCTGTGCCAGACAAGCGTTATACTCTTACAAGGGTTTGAGTTGTTGTGTTACTGGTGTTACTGCCGCTGTCAGTCCAGGACATATCCACACTGGGGTTGTGTGCACATCTTCAGTGCTTGCCACTTTTAATGCTTAATGAGAAACAAACATTGTGCTGAGATTCTCCTGCTACTTACTTGTTTCCTTTGCAGAAAACACACTTGACTTTTAAGCATCTCTCATATTTGGATCTCCTGTGTGCACAACTTTTTCAGAGCAAATTAGATCTGTTGGCCTGGCTACTATATCAGGCCACAGAATAGATGTCCAGAACACAGGTCGCAGAACACAAGATCTTGTCACTAAGTCCTAGGAGGATCATATTGCCAGTGGCAACATGAGCAACACCTTAGTTGTGTGTCAGACGAGTCTCCATGTCAGTGCAATTTCTGACTTCTCCACTGCCATTGTCATCTTGGCTGTTTATTTAAAACCAACTGTACTAACTGTGTTCTTTGCGTGTGAGATTTGGCATGCCTCCCATTTAGAGTACAGGCTGAAACCCCTAACACATGTTACATAGCTCACTAACCAATCCATGGTGAGGAATGGCTTTTGTCCTCTACCAGGCAAGACTCTATTTGAACCAGTAACTTGGATAAGAGATGAAAGTCACTGCCAGCCCCACAAAACCTAGCGTTCAGCTCTACTCTCGTTATTTGTTGAGAGCCCTCATTAACTTCTGTGGCAGTTTTATTATAGCCAGGCTAATAACATTTAGTCCTGTCAGCACTGAGCCTTGTTAGCTGTATAAGGAAGAACGGTTCTTTATTAAAAACACCAATTAAAATCTATTTTGAATCAGTAAATTAAAACCTGTTGCTTTTCTTTTCTTCCTTTAGTTCTCTATTCTTGTTACTTGGATGTTGTTAAGATAACGAGAGAACCTTCTAAATTTGCATTTCATGTGCAAAACGCTGTAGGAAAATGCTTCTGTCAGAGAGTGACATAAAAGATCACAGATATGATACCTTAGAAAATTCTTTCTAACTAGATATGTCTATGTCTTTGACTTGTGTATCTCTGTTCATAACTGTTATTGTTCTTACTATTGATTGCTTTCAGCCTTTGCGTGCTCAAAGTATTCCTTAGAAGTTTTTAAAAATCACTTAGCATAAGTGTCTTTTTCCCAGTGAAATGATATTACCTTTTTAAACAAATTCTGATGTTAAATCCAAGTTCTGATTTCTTGTGTAAAATATGTAGTAAAATATTTAGGAAAGATTTATCATTTCTGTCATACCAGGCTATCAGAAAAATTATGGGAACTTTTAATGTGATTAAATAGTGGCGATGATTTATTATAACTAAAGGGGAAAATGCCCAGTATGACAGGGTTGTGCACCCAGTACTAATAATGAAAAGACATTTTTAATTTTTGAAATTTAGTTCTCAATTGTTAAAAGATGGTGGGGGAAGACACGATATCAATTTTTTCAAATAGGTAATATGCTTACTATACTTACAACTGACAGTTTGAGCTAAGTTGATGGGCACATCATATCTGAGTGGGTTTAGTACTGTGTTCCCATCCTATTCATCCCTAAAGTCCAAAACAAATTATTTTTTTAGCATTTAAATATTGTGTTTTCCTTGTGTGTGCAAGGGTTTACCAAATCCTTTCTACATAATCTTTCTGAGCTTAAGCATATAAGCATATTACTTACATGATATTATCCGTTGTGAAGATATGGAAGAACCATAAATACTTTTGTGCTCAGAAACTGTGTTATGTAAGACATTCCTGTGAAAGAATTTTCTTTTCAAAATACAGGAAGAACGCTGCTTTTTAATACACTTCAAGGGAAAGATACAGCCTAGTCAGAAATGTCCTGCATTTTGAGAAAGCTCGGCACAAAACTGTCTCCCCTTCAGTTGTCCTGTGGGGATTTGTGTGCAGGGCTGCGACAAACTGTCACCTTGACATTTCTGAATGTTTGCCAGTGAAACGTGATGTTTTAGTCAGCAGCATCTTGCATGAACAAATCTTGGATTCCAGAATTGGGCCTTCTGCAGAAAGCAGCATCGTGATAGATGCCGCAGAAGGGTGCCCGTGCACATGCAAGCATTTGATTTTAGCGAGATTGAGGACAGGTTCAGCAGCCCATCTGACTGAATGATTTACACAAGCCTGCCAGATCTTGCGCGGAATTCCCAGTAACAAATTGAGAATTTCCATAAATAAACTGGGCAACTTATGAACTTACTGGGCCGCGTCTCTGTAGTGAAAAGCTGGCACTGTAAGGCGTGCAGGGGGACTTTGCAACGCTCGTTAGCCTTATTCATGGAAGACAGATTATTGGAATTATATGAAAGGAGGAATGAGAAATAATACTGGAAACCCAAGCTGCTGAGTTTTGAAAACACGAAAAAGGAGCTTTCAGTAGGACAAAATTTGAGTTGCTCCCATTCCTGTCACCCTCATGTGTTTGGGGTGATTTGCCTCATTTGGGCTTATGGAGGACAGCTTCTGTGGGATGAACAAATGGGGATGAGGAGCTCTGTAGGGAGGTGAACTGTGAAGTTATGCTGAGGAACGTGGGTTTAGAGAAATAGTAAGAGTGGTTTTGACAGAGCTGCTGGGTGTGAGGAGGCTGAAGGTGGGGAAAATATTTATGAACCTAACACTGCAGGTAGAGGGGAGCAATGAGAAAAGGGTGATCAGCTCTTTTAGCACTGTTACTGCAAAGTTTTGTACTAGATGGTGTAAGAAAAGGGAGTACAGTTCTTCACTCTTCCACCACATCCTTTTGTCAGCTGATGTTTTGGTGTCCCTGATGAAGGCTGTGGGCTTTTGATTTGCTTCTTGAGGACCATTGCTTTAAGACTCCGTATTTGTGACCTGAGTTAAGTAAAATAGATTGCAGGAGGTGAATAATACTGTGTTTAAGCTCGGCAGCATGGGTGTGTGGCTGAGTAATGCTGCTCTTGAAGTAACAGGGGAAAAAAGTAAGCAAGAATTTCTGAAATCTCTATAAAGAGGCTTTTGTCTCTTCTGCTCTTAGCATCCTCTGAGAAGGCATTTTCAACAACTGATTGTTCTCAGCCAGTGATGTTGGTATCAATTTATTCTTCTCCTCTTTTCCCACACTCCGTATCTGAACTAATCAAATGTTCAAATTTGATACACGCTCTGCAAAACCTCATTTCTGGGATGTTTGTCTCTTTGCTGTTAAGAATAGAGATTCTCAAAGCCTGTTTATAAAGAAACTACTTTTCTTTACAGAAATTTATTAAAAGGATCATATAATCAATACGCTAGCTTCCTAAAGAGGCTAATCTCTTTTCCAATAATGCTTTTCAAAGGAAATGTCATAATAATTTATAAGAGTCTTTGTGGATTCATCTTCTGTTATTTATTACATTTCTAAGGTTGCAGACTATTATTAAAGTACCTCTTTTTTATTAAAATGTAATTTTAAAATGAGGGTGAAGTTGTTTGGTTTAATCTGAGATCTTCATGTAATTTTTCATGTGAAACGTGTAAACGTTTTTGAGCTGTTCCTGCCAAACTGGGAAAGAAAAGCTTTGTACTATGTTAATATTTTTTTGAGTTTGAGCATGTTGCAGTTTTTTGGTTTTGTACTCCGATATTTATTTTGTAAAAAATCAGCTTGTTCTAAGTTTCAGTGCCATAACCTATAGTTACTTCTGCTGCTACTAATTTATTATCTGCTGAGCCAAGAACTGCTCTGCACCAGGTGTTTATGAAATGCAGAATGTGTAATAAATTGGAAGCAACTTGCATTTTTATTGTAAGTAAATGGATGGAGTCTGTGTTCAGGACAGAAAGGGCTGCAGTTCCAAAATGAGCAATAGCATCAGTACTATTTGGTGAAGGTTAAATGCAGAGAATGAGCATTAGGATGCTAAGCAGAATATGAATAGTCAACCAGCGGTAATTATGTTGAAATTAAAAAATCAGCTGGAAATTACTCTATCAGATGAGGTGTGTGAGAGAGAGAGAGAGTGCAAGGGCTGAAATTGGGCTTCGGGTTTTGGCTGTTTGTACAGTTGGGCTGTTTATATGTAGCTCTAAACTAGAATCAAATGTCGTGAGTTTTTAAGTTAAATTTCTATTAGGTGGGGGAAATATATTTGGGGTCCAGTGCAATAACAGTATGAAGTCAGTGTCTAATTCAGACCATCTTCAGTCCCTTAATTCGACGACCGAGTTAACACGTTTAAAACTAACCAAGCAACATGCCTGAAATGCGGACTGCGTTTGGGAAAGCTTAGGTATTAGATGATTTAAGTTTTTTGCAGGCAACTGTAACCTGTGTTGTATTGTTATTCAGAATGCACAACCAAATATTGTTTCCAGGGGACAGTTAACAGGAACATGTAATTAAGAACAGATAACTTTAAAGCAGCTCATGTATGCTGTAAAATCGAAGTCAGAATTAATCATAGCCAGAAAAGGACTCTGCATTTAAAGACTCCAAAATTAATTAGCTTTTTCTTAAACTTTTCCATTAAGACAATCTAACATATTGCTTACTTCACTGTTAAAACACTTTAATTGCAAAAAAGCATTAAGGTGCTGATATTAAAATCCCGTTGACAGCCATTAGAAAGAAAAAAAAAACACATTTGGAAGTCATTCTGTAATTCTGCTTTCTCAGACATGTGAAAGACTGAAGTTAATGCAAAGATCAACTGTAAAGATGCACAGGAGTCAAAGTAATGAGAACTTCTTCATATATATATGAAGACTTTATCTCTCCACATGTAATATTTTTTAAAGAGATTGTTTTAAAATTCAAAATAGGGGAACATACCGTTTTTTAATCATGCTTGCCATTAAAAGGGCAGTATGTTCCAATGGATAACCAGACATTATCTAGGGTTTGTAGCATTCCTATGTACATTACCTAGTGTAGAAAGATTTGATAAATTCTACATTTGCAATGAATTTTCCCATATGTGGAAGGCAGTATGATGAATCTGATAGGACTGTGGATTGAGAATTATCATACTTAGATTCAGTCCTTTTTGTTGGCATTTCCCAGTGATGTAATTTTGGGGTAAGTTATTTCTCTTTCTCACTTTTGTGGGTTTTTCTTGGTCTGTTCCCCCCCCCCTTTTATACAATGGGAATAATGATGCTCTTTGTAAGTGCTTTGAGACTTCTGAAAAATATTACAAGCAGAAGAGCTATTTGAAAAAATGAGAAGAAAGCTTGCAAAAAAAAAAAAACCTCTTTTCATTCCAAAAGTTTAATGAGAACAGTTGATCAATGTAAAATCAGACCCTCATTTATCATCTACCACACTGGAAACATGCTAAATGTTGGTGAGCTAATGTTATAATTCAAAAACTTATTTTGAAAAAGTAAACTAGTCAAGAAAATTATGAAAATGTAAACTGTTCCTTGGTTTCCTGTAACCCCACAATATTTCCTGGAAGGAACATCTTTCAAAAATTGCTAACCACCTCAGTTATTGCCTCATAATAGTGTTGGGTTTTGTGATCTTGTTGTATGAATATGTAAGATATACTGCAGTTAGAAGTACAACTGGAAAAGTGGACTCCCAAAGACCTTTGTGCTTCTCACTGTGCATATTACTGGAGAAGAGGGGCATAATAAGGACTTTGCCTGCCTTAGATAATCTGCTGGAGACAGCAGAGGCTTTGAAATCAACTCTGTGTCATATCCCAGGTATAAGACTGGTGGCCAGTTACCCCAAAGTGTCTGGGAATTGAATTTCCAAGCTTGCTTCAGCAGGAACCACTCATCTTTTCTGGAATGTAGCCTTGAAAATGCAAAGTAATGTGGAGCAATTCAGACTTAATCCTGAGGTGGAGGAAAAACAGTGAAGCCCCTTCTGCAACAGGCTGCTTGGGGTAGAACCCTGCTGAGTCTTCTTAAGCAGACTTTCCCTGCAAGGTACCATTACTTCATTAGAGCTGACCGCTTGGGATAGTTTAGTCGGTTTTTTCCAGGGGCAAAAGTGTGGTTTGCTGGGGAATGTGCTTATGTTTTGTGCCTGAAAGCAATGGAAGAGAAAATTGCATTGAACTGCTGCTGATGAGATTAAAGGCTGATGTATTGGATTTGTATGACAAGGTTTTGGTAGCACAGGTGCTACAGGGGTGGCTTCTGTAAGAAGCTGCTAGAAGCTTCCCCTATGTCTGATGGAGCCAATGCCAGCCGGCTCAAAGATGGACCCACCACTGGCCAAGGCTGAGCCGATCAGCAATGGTGGTAGCACCTCTGGGATAACATATTAAAGAAGAGGGGGGGCGGGGACGACTGCATGGCAGCAGCTGAAGACAGGAGTGAGAATATGTGAGAGCAACAACTCCACAGAAACCAAGGTCAGTGAAGAAGGAGGGGGAGGACGTGCTCCAGGCACTGGAGCAGAGATTTCCTTGCAGCCCATGGAGAAGACCATGGTGAGACAAGCTGTCCCCCTGCAGCCCATGGAGGTTAATGGTGGAGCAGATACCCACCTGCATCCCGTGGAGCACCCAACGCTGGAGCAGGTGGATGCCCAAAGGAGGCTGTGACCCCATGGAGAGCCCACGCTGGAGAAGGCTTCTGTCAGGACCTGTGGAGAGAGGAGCCCATGCTGGAGCAGGTTTGCTGGCAGGACTTGTGACTGCACGGGGGGCTCATGCTGAAGCAGTCGGTTCCTGAAGGACTGCACCCCATGGAAGGGACCCATGCTGGACCAGTTCATTAAGAACTGCAGCCTGTGGGAAGGACCCATGCTGGAGAAGGTCATGGAGAACTGTCTCCCATGGTAGGGACCCCACGCTGGAGCAGGGGAAGAGTGTGAGGACTCCTCCCGCTGAGGAGGAAGAAGCGGCAAAGACAACATGTGATGAACTGACCACAACCCCCATTCGCTGTCCCCCTGTGCCACTGGAGGGGGAGGTAGAAAAATCAGGAGTGAAGCTGAGCCTGGGAACTAGTAGATGCTCTAAAACATAGAGGAAAACACGACATGCCATTTGTCACTATTTTTTTTTTTTTTTTTATATCTGCCACTGCTACTTCAGAGCACTGCAAATATCACTGCATTTCTCAGATTCATGCTCAGGCTAACTGAGCTACAAGGACTTGTTATGCCTTTCTGAAATTCTTAACTATGCCTCTCCTTTTCAAACCCACTTCTTTTCCCCATATTCACGTTTCTCAAATCCTTTGTGGTTGCCTATCAGTTTCAACAGTTTGTTTCCTCCTTTTATCATTCCTTCTCTAATCATCTGCTCTGACTTTTTTCCTCTTCACCAGTCTTTGTATTTTTTTTCTTCCAGCAGTTTGGATGACCATCATCAAACACATTCTGCAGATTAGAAAGCTCTGCTGAACAGAAGCTGGGAGCTTGAGCCAGGTCTTGATCGCTTGAACTACTTGTCAAGCAGTATGTTACTGATCACAGAGAAGGGGGATGTGTTGAATATCAGTGTAGCTGAGTACAACCCACAGATTCAGGGCTCTGTAAGAAGTTAATTGCAACCATAAATAAAAGAGGAAATGGCTACAGGAGATAAGTCCTGTATTCTGACCTAGTATGCTGTTTGAAGTGCATACGTTGTGTGATACTTTCTGTTAGAAGAAAACATATCATGGCAGATTGAACAAAGACTGAAAAAAGGTGATGCTGCTACATCTTGATGACCCCAGATCTTACCAATAGCAAGGCTAAAGATGTATTCCCAGTAGGCATGCGCACATAAAGCACACATATATACTACGTGTATACATGGCTGGACACACAGATCACAGACACTCAGTGCATTCACACAAACAAGGACAGCACCAACAGCCTCACCCTGCTTCCAACTCTGGCTGAGCAGGACGGAGGCCCACTAGAAGGAGTATATGTACATATTTACAGGGTGAATCCCTCCAGCAGCAGGGCGCAGGCACTCAGTCTGCCCAGCAGCTGACCTTCAGTCCCACTCTCCCCAGTTTCTGTCACCTGGACATACAATCCCTGAGGCAGCAGTGCCTCTCCAGTTACTGGTACAGACTGCTGCATGCACATACACCCAGAACTGGCCAGGACTTTCCAGGTTCCCACATCCGACATGCCTGTGCTCTCACTCCTAAAGACACCCAGGTGCTCTCACAGCCCTTAGGACCCACTCACCCCTACTTGTTCCTAGGCTACTTCACCTGCTTGCTGGCTAGTTCAGCTTGATCTTTGCTAGCCATCACGCACTCACACACCTACGCTTGCTCCAGTGGCTGGTGCCATGGACACCGGGACCCTCCAACCTGTGGTCTGACCCCCACTACTGGCACCCACACCCCCGTACACAGATGTGCACATGGGATCGAGAGCCCCTCGCCCAGAAAAGAGTTAGAAAGGAATTTAATAAGAAGGCAGGACAGACTGTGCTGATCAGATGCAGGGCACAACCAGGCAACCATACTGACCAGACCACTATTTACACTTATCCCTCTTTTTTTCCCACACTTTTTCCTCCTGGAAGTCACCTAACCCTCTCCCTTTTCCTGCCTTTGGTTCTGCCCCTAAACATCCCATAAGCCCTGTGCGATCCTGAGCTATGTTTCCCATGCATCCCATAATGTGTCCCACCCCTAGGCAGCAATCCCCTTACTCTGAAATGTGTGGGGGAGAGCTGCTCCCAGTGATTCGTGGTGATGGGCTCTATGCCATCATAGAGCTGAGGCTGTGCTGGGACAACCCCAGACAGGTTGTTTGTTGCTTGGGAGTCCTTGATTTGAGTCTCTCCCTGGGCTTGTGCAGATGGGTCTTTGATGGGCTGATGGCTCCTATGATGGACCTGGGAGCAGCCTTGCAGGGTATTATTTGGGCTTCCCCTCTGCCATCACGTCTATGAGCTCCTCTGTGGCTGTGCAGATGAGCTTTTTTCACAGAACCTGACACTTTCCCCATATTCTCATCCCCTCAGTAAATAGTCTAAATGAATACTCTACAGTGCTGCTATTGAAATAGATACCAACGAAAGAGAGTGCGTGCCAAGCAGGGCAACCTCCAAGGTGCCCATCTAACATATTACTAATTTCACAGCTCATCCATTATGAGAAAAAGATGTGAAAGTAATTTCTAGTAAATTGCCAGGACGCAGTCATTCCCAATTGAAAGTATTGGAAAAGAAACATGAAAAAAGGGACACGGAATGGGTGTTTCTGCTGATATTTTTCTGACAGTTAAAAAAATTGAACTCTGTTGACAGTGCGATTTGCTTAGGGATTAATGGAAATGACAAAGATGATGCATTGGTTCTAAATTGGTGTCATGTTGATAGAGGACATTTTGATTGAGATAATGTAAATGCTGATATGAGCATTTGTTTTCATAATGTTTTAGTTCTTTTCTGTTGGTGGAAATAAGTCCTCGGCTCCTCTGGAAAACCCACTATTTGGTTAGGGATCTGTAAGTCTGTGTGTATAGCAATTGTTTTGTAGGTAAGCTGCTATTTGTTGGTGTGGTTTGTTTTTTTTCAAACACAAGCTTTTAATGTGAGGTTTTAAGAAATCTTATTTTATTTGACCAGTAATTTTCTTTAATAATTTGAGGAAGTTCTACTCAACTAAAACTTGTATTGAGTAAGTACAGCCAAGCAAGGTACCACGTTTTCCTTCACAGGATTGCTGGTTATGATAGGTTCAGACACCAAAGTGTTTGTTTAACTAGGGTGAGGAGGAGGGGGAAAAGGGGCAGGAAACAGTGACAGTTACAACAACCGTTGAGGCCTGTAAAAATAAAACTTAATTACAGTCTTATAAATGAGCAGGGGGGTAATGCATTTTGGGATTAGTGATATTCATGAATAAAAAAAAAACAAACCTGACACTATAATCTCTTTTAAAGCTGCATAATTAGAATGTCTCTTTGTGCAGCTGAGCATTATTAAACATTGATGAGGAAGTTCAGGTTCTTAAGACAGATCAAATGCTGTGATATCCAAGGCAAGAAAGAACTGGCATGAACTTGTTGGGGAAAAATCCTAGGGTTTAGTCTCTGGTTTTGCTATTTGTAGCCACTTACAGACATCTTGTATTAAAATAAGAATACTGCTATTTCTGTAACTTTAACTTAAATTTACTGGAATTGTCTCCCCTACTTTGGCAGTTGCATAATTTGCTGAGGTTTTCACTTGTGTATCTCAGAGCAACCAAGCATTTGTGTTACACAGCTGGGAAAGTGTAAATCCAGGCTTGTACCTTGTCTCCTCTTTGCAATTGCCCTGGCAATAGAAAGTATGTGGAAGTGGGAGTAGAAGTCACACATTTTCTTTAGGGGTATGGATTTTTCAAACTTTGTTTTTATACCAGCCTTGAAGCCTTTTGCATGGGAGAGAGGGATAGGAGGATAGAAGGGGGCAAGATGATACTGGTAGTGTTCCTGTTGTCTCCCAGCTGGAGAAGATTCAAACAAGCTCCAGGCAGCTCTGAAGCTTTCTGTGGCTGAAACCAGTGTAAGACAAGTCCAAGCATGGTGAATATCTAAGAGTTTCTTTGACGATCTTCTCCCTCAGATGCAGTGCCCAGTAATGCATTACAGCTACACAAGTGTGCCAAACCATCCAGATTTAAAATGAAAGTGTGCCTTACATGGTGATGTTTGGCATGACTTGCAGTTCTCCCTTTCAAATGTTTTTATCCTGAATGGTGTTTATTTCAGCCACAAAGAACCCTGTTAGAATGCAGGGTATTTTTTTAAGAAAAAGTGTTTGTGTATCCTTGAATGACTTAATTCTCAAAAGTACCTTGTTAAAAATTGGTGTCTAATTATACTTCTTTCTTGTGATGTCTGTAGGCTGACACTGTTACAAGGATGCTAATTGCCTAATCTATGGCTTCTAATTTAAAATCACTGCTAAATTTGTTTAAAAATCCATCTTTGATCAGGCTTTTGGATTTAAATTCATTTGTCTCTACCCTCCCCAGCCCAAAGCAAAGAAAGAATGAAGTTGAGAGAGAAACCGAAACGCCTTTGGTTTTGCCATAAATGGGATGTTTTTCCTCTGTATTCATAGCAAATCCCTGGGTTGCACTGTTGTGTGGTAACTCAAATTACAGTTTTGACCCCCATGGCAGTCATTTTCTTTATTATCCCAGTGGCAAATAAACTTGGGGTCTCTTTTTTATTCTGATGGCAACCCCTCACTTTCTTCCCTTTGTTACCATAATGCTAATTGTCTTGTTTATGACTGACACAAATAAGCCTAGAGTCAAGCTTACACAAATTTGGCAAATATCCACATATCTTATTATTTTTATTTTTGCTGCTTTTTAATTTTCTTTCTGTTTCTACAGGGCATATTTGAATATTGCACTAATAATCAGAATCCTTTGTAAGTTCATTAGCTCATAGTAGAAGGCAGAGGGAGAGCGTGAGACAGATACAGCATCTGGGAAGGGTGACAGTCCGTAACTTGAGAGCTTTAAGAAGGCTGAAGCTTAGATCAATGGCAGCAGGAAGAAGGCTTGTGCTCAGTCATGAAGAAGCTTTGCTGTTGGAAAGTTTTAGTGGCATGAGAGCCAATGCAGCAGTGGAGAAAATGTACACTAGTCCAGCCATAAAGCACTAGAATTCCTTCTGTTGAATGGACATGGAAGGAATTAATTACCTTCCCAATTAATTTCAAAAAACAAATAGTGTCTATGTGTGTATTTATAAAATTTTTATTTATATATAGTATAGATATTTATATATATTATGTTATATGTAATATTTTATATATATACAAAATTAAAGGAAGGCCTTTTTTGGAAGCTATTTTAAGAATTTTGAGGTGTAGAGCAACTGTGCATTGGGAAGAACTACGCTTAGGAGTGGATAACCAACTGTAGAAACAGAGGTTGAGGAAAACTGCTGGTTTGTTTGTTTTGGTTTTTTTTTTATTCAGTTCTGTAGAAGTGGGCTTTATTGCTGGCTTATTTACCTTGCAGTTGATAGCATATGCTTCTGTGAATAAGGAAAACACTATTTTCGAATGAATTAACGGAAGCATGACTTGTGGGATGTGCAAATTAATCCTGCTGTGCTGGGCATTGTCCACTTCTATATGCTGAGCTTCATGAAAAAATTGGAGAGTCCAGAGCAGAGCGAGAAGAATAATTTATCACCTAAAAGACACAACCTGTGGACAAGATGAACAAACTTGGCCTTTTTAATGTGGAGANCCTTATGAGGAAAAGCTGAGAGAGCTGGGACTCTTTAGCCTGGAGAAGAGAAGGCTGAGGGGAGACCTTATTATGGTGTACAAGTATCTAAAGGGTGGGTTGAAGGAGGATGGAGCCAGACTCTTTTCAGTGGTTCCCAACGACAGGACGAGGGGCAATGGGCACAAGTTGGAACATAGGAGGTTCCGTTCAAATATACGGAAAAACTTCTTTATGGTTAGGGTGACAGAGCACTGGCACAGGCTGCCCAGGGAGGTTGTGGAGTCCCCTTCTCTGGAGATTTTCAAGACTCGCCTGGATGCAGTCCTGAGTAATGTGCTCTAGGCAATCCTGCTTTGGCAGGGGAGTTGGACTAGATGATCTCTAGAGGTCCCTTCCAACTCTGAAAATTCCGTGATATTCCGTGATATCTGCAAATAGCCAAAAGATGGTTGCAAGGATGAGTACAACAAGCTATTCTCCACGTTCATGGTGGATAGAAAGAGAAATTATGAGTTTGAATTGCAGCAGAGCATCTTCACAGTGTAGAGAGAAACGCTGATGCTGGTGGAGTTCGAGGCTGCCTCAGCATGTTGAGGAATTTGCATCATGGAAGATTTTGAACAGGATTATGTCAGGAATGATACATGAATGTAATTGAGCTTTTTTGGGAGGTGAATTAGATTATCTTTGAGGTTCATCCCGGCCATGTGATACTGCTATTATGCTAATTATAAGCACTGATAATATTCTGCTTTTTTTCCAGCACTTACTGCTCCAAATATAATTTGAGCAATTGAACTACCTTTTCCTGGAACATCCTGTAGAATGATGTAGTACTTATTTAATGTGATGTTAAGAGTAACAGAACTAAACCCTTAGGCTTAAGTTAACTTGTATTTGAACAGCCATGAGTAAAATAGTTGTGCGGTGTGTGGTAGACTCTTGCTAATCTCACACAGCCACAGCAAGAGGATGAAATTTTGAGCTCTTAGAATTCATGTGTTTGTTCTAGCCAGCTTTGAGAGCAAACCAAGGGCCCTTTGTATACCAGAAAAAAACAATCAAATCTTGGTTTCACTCTGAAGGTGTGTGAAGATGCCAGGGATTGTGCTTGCTTGTGCTTTTGTGTCTGCAATAGCTCAGTTCAGCTTCTGGCTATGGAGATAACCTAGCCATGGCTGAGAAGTAGTGCTTGATCTTGGTTTTACTACAAGTGGAAAAATGATTGCCTAAAGCATGTGTGATGTCATATACAGCTGTGATTTGGTGGACTGGTTCATGTTACCTTCCAATATTCTCAAATTCTCTTATTTACAGTGAAATTTTCCAATTGCTTAATTGCATTTATATGTGAAAATTGCATTTTTGCTGAGTGGCTGTTCATATATAGGAACATTTCATTAAAAATGGAAGAAAATAATATTCGTGCAGATGCAACATAAGCTCGCAAATTGTAAGAATTACTCACTGGGCTTTAGAGATTTTAGTTATTTCAGTTAATTAATAATTTCAGTTATACATAAAGCCAGAAAGTTCAGGTTTTCTGATTTCCATTGTCATTTATAATTAGGTGATAATGCATTGGCAAATATATGTCACATTTGGACACTTCCCTATTTCTTGTTTTTTCCTGAATGTAAGTCATTTGGATGTAATTGAATGTAGTGTAACTAAATCTAGAATTGCTGTATTTCTTCAGAATGAAATTTCTGGCATTTCTTTAGCATGACAGAAGATCCATTTCCAAAAAAAAAAAAAAAATATCTTTCCCAAAGGAACTTTAAATGTCCAAATGAATCTTTTTTTATGTACATGTCATATTTAGGATGTGCATAAAGCTGCAGCTCATCAAGAAACTCTGTTTTCTTCCTGGACATGAACCTCATTGCAGTTACCCACACATTCAGGCACAGTTTCCAAGTGCACCTAGACTGGGCACAGAAACTTAGGATTGTAGCTAGCTGAGTGTGCTGGCATCTTCCTACTGCTCTGGCGTGTCAAGGTAAGCACACTGTGAGCAGCCATGACTGGCTGCTTCCTCAGTTGTGAGGGCTAGGAGCCTTGAAGGTCTTACAGCTTTATCTTATTAGAGCCTTATCTTTAATTTAAAGTGCTACTTCCTGTGCATCTCATCAAGGTAACCTCATTCCACATGGGCATCCTAGCTGCAAGTACCTGAAGTATCGCAGTGTGGCTTGCAATGAGCAACTCTTAGCTGAAGATCCAGCTTCTGGTCATGCAGAAGTTGCTGTCTTTAGAAGTCCATCAGAAATTTAGTGTGAAGAACTATTGTTGGTATTGCAAGACAGTTTTGTCTAGTTAGGATTTGATTTTTTTTACCCACTACCTCCTCCTTTTGTTTGGGAGAGTGTCTTATTTTAGCAAATATTTTAAAGATATTTTTAAATCAAGAAGGATTTTTGGAAAGGGGTCTTTGGCAGTATGCAGAACTAAAACAGGTCTTTTGTTGTCTTTTTTTACATTAAGATAATTATGTGGTAGGCAAAAATAGCAAGAAAAACCCCTAAAACAGAAGACTTGGTTACTTTAGAATCTTCTTTGTGCAGAATCAGGTTGTGTTTGGTGTCTTTAATGTCTTGGAGCTCCTTTTAGGTGAGTGTGCCTACACTTAGAAAGATAAGTTGAAGTGTGTTGAAACAGCTCAAAACATTTTAGATACATGTGCAGTTCTGTGTCAGAATGGTGATTGTTTCTTTTTCAGCTTTAGTTTCCTCCTTCTGTAACTATTCGACTGATGAGTTTTTTTGGATGCTGGTGATAGGTTGTTCTCCTTGGTTTTTGATTTGTAATTTATTTTGGATTTCAGTCCTCATAGCCGAAGGTGTTGGAAGCTTCTGTGAACTGACAGCCTAAAAAGGTGGAAGGGGCAAACCCAGGAATGTTCAACAGAAGTTTCCAACCACATTTGCTTTGTCAACAGAGAGTGAACAAGGGCACCCTTAACTTATGGAAACCTGGCAAAAGCTACTTCTGAAAACATTTCAAGCTCACAATAATCAAGATCATATTAAATTATGGTTCTACTAAGGAGTAAAGACTTAATTTAGTTAAATTTTCAGCTCTTTTTTTACAGGATGGGTAAATACAATAATAATATGATTACAAACAAGTATCATCTAGCAAGGAGTGTGTGTGTGTATGCATAGGAGAAGATGTGGAGGGATTTACATACCAAAAATATACTTTTATATAAAAGTTAAACATTCTTATATACAGCTATGTTTTACCATGAATGGGATATAACTAAATTGCACTGCAGAGCATTTTTGAGAGTGTGTATCGATACATTGTGGATTTCTAGCAATAATTCCATCTCACTGTCATATCTGAAAGGGTTACTTTGCTTTTCAAATGTGAGATGTAAAAGTAAATATTTGTTCACACTTATTTTTGTCTGACTTTAACAACACTTGTGTTTTGACTTTATTCTACTTTTTCTGTACTTAGGCATTATAAGGATGAGTTCCAAACTACAGAATTTTTATATCCAAACTTTAAAAAAATTACAGACATAAGGTTTGTTTCTGACCATTGCAGCAATAGTCCTACAGAATAACAGGAACGTTGAAGTAGTGTTGCATCATGTTACCTTTTTGTGGGGCTTTTTAATATACATGAAGTAGTTGAGCAGACTGACAGACTGAATGACAGAGCAGAAGCTTACAGTGTATGTGTACTTATATATAAAAATCTATTATTTTCTAATGGTTTTGGGTTTGCAATTATTTTCTGAATAAAGCAACAAATAAAACTCATCCCTTTCTTTTAAAATAAACTTCAGGTACGCCATTTGAGCGTGCAACTATTTCTTGAGTAAGCTTGGTGGTTTTTTTCCCCCTTCCATCTGTTTGTGCTTTCAGCCCTTTTTAAGGAGCTCAAGAGTTGAAACCAGCTTGAGTGACATAAATCCAAGCACCTCACAGGCTACTTTGCTTTCAGTATATTTCTGGGAAGTTGAAAGTGATGGAGAGGCATAGCTGGACTTCGTGAATCTGGTGCACTGCCTACTTTTGTCACTTTTACTATCATTTAATTCCATCAGTTCCTGTGAATCTACACCTTTCATATGCCCCTGTAAATATGAGATTTACTCCTGTATTAGCAGCGGTTTAAAGGAGTTTATCCCCTGCAGCAGCCGTATTCACTGACAGAAACAAAAAGTATTGCAACACATTCATTGTGTCACATAGTGCAGACTGCCACACTAGGTCTTCTATTTATAATGAGTTTTGTCCTTAAAAATTAGGCTATTCATCAGCCCTAAAATTAAAGCTGCCTTTTTACATAGTGATGCAGAAACTGTAGTTCACCAAGATGCTACTGAAGCTCTATGGGAACATCACATAGGGCAAAAGAGTTGCTAAATCCTTTTTGTAATTCAGATCTTCTGCTTTCTGGAGATAGCCAGCAGCGGTGCCACCTGTGTGGGATAACTCTCTTGATCTTTACACCAATCAGAAAGTAAAACAGGAGTGAGAACATCTGCTTCCCTCCGTCAGTAAAGAGCCATTGAAATCTAAAAGAAGTTGACTCTCTCCAACTTTCAGCTAACAGTCTGGAGCTGGAAAAAGCTCTGGTAAACTGGTTTTCTGAACCATTTGCTTTTCCTCAAATGTTTAAAATAGAGGATCCTAAAAAATTGGAAATGAGTGTTGTCTTCCCCTGTCCATCAGCATCTCCCCTTTGGGGTTCAGGTAAGCAGTTCTGGGAGTGGAAAAGAACCCATGAAGAAATGCAGCAATGAAAATGATGTTAAGGTCTCTGTGACTACAAGGATTTTTGTTAGTTTTTGTTTCATTCTAAGCTGTTCTCCCTTAGTCTGCTTCCCTAGTCAAGCTTTTCTAAGAAGAGAAACTTTTCCTCTCAAGCCATGCTCAAGCCCACTGTTGTGAATGTTAGCTTAATCAATGGTGAACTTCAAAATTCATTCATAGTTGGTTTTGTCAGTTGATTAAAATGACTGGATTTTCTGCCCAAACTAAGCAGCTTAAACAAGCTTGATGTTTCACACCAAAAGTTAAATGAGATTATTTTTTATATATATATATATTTAACTCCTTTTTACTTTATGTTAGAACACAGCCAAGCCCTTTCAAATTTCAGTGTGAAATGGATTTGGTGGTCTCAGTTTGATCTGTATTAGTCAGGTGACTAAAAAGGCTATATTATCTTTTGGGGGCTCTTCTCTTTGTCAGAGAACTTGGAACACTGTTCTGACCAGGTTTTCACCTCTTACTGCTTGTAGACAGTTTTTGATGCAATATGAAAGCATGTCAAGTCAACAGTGAGGAAGCCATTTGTGGGTTTTTTTCCTCTTCTTCTCCTCAGAAGGAATATAAGTAGCATTTAAAAAACCCAACAAGCAACTGGATGTATTATGCTAGAAATTGCTTATCTGGACATCAGGGCACATGTGAGTTTTACCTGTAGCTTGGAAGATTTAGAGGTTTAATACTATTCTGAAGTCCCTTAAGAGTATATATACTGTGTTTTTGGACCAACTACCAAGAAAGCAAATACACATTTTTGGCATTTTACTTCATATTTACTTCTATCTAAAACAAAAATCTGTTGCCCTTGTGTTTTCAGTCCTTCCATTCTTTTTTTTTTTCTCCCTATCTTCCAGAAGAAATCAGCACTAAAAGACCTTTTGCTCTCGCTCTCTCTCTGTCCTTCTCTGTATGTAGATGTATGCAACCATTTTCCCTTATTCGCATGTGAACACTGTAGACTTTATATACAAATCTTGCATTTTGCTGACTCATCCTTTCTTGGCTCTGTTAATTTTCTTTCTTATTTATTGTAACCTTTATCAATTTTCTAACAAATAGTTTTGATTCTACCATGGTCTCTTCCTTGTTGTATTCGGTTTTCAATTTCTTCTGTGTTTTAATGTATTCAGGTGACTTATTTTGTCAGTATACCAACTTCACTTATCCCTTCATTTTGTTCCTACACTCCTGTTATGTGATTTGTATGTTGCTGCTCCTTGCACTAGAACCTACCCCTTCATTTTTGTTTATTCCAAGTTTTAAGGCCTTTAAGTATGCACCTACGTATGGATAAAACCTGCCAAAAACCTATCACACACTCATAAAAACACTTTTCGCAAGTTGAATTTATTTAGAATATCCCACTCTTTTGTCTTTGTTTGAAGAACAATCTTAATTTCTATTGTTTGGTTTTCAACATAATGCTGAAGCTTAACAAATGCTGACTTATTCAAAAGCAGCCTGTTCTGTGCTGTAGTACTATCTAATAACTACCTACCACTTTCTATTTCTCCCATTCCAGAAGAACAGAGGGAAGGTTCTTCTATTTAAAACCTTTAATTTTCTGTAAAAATATTCATTAGGGATAAATGAGTGTCTGATTAAACAGTGTAACCTGGTTTTGTCTTCCATATAACACACACTACTTTTTTCTGAATTGTAGTAGCATCTCTGTACAAAGTTTGGCCTGTGTTCTTGAAAGGAGCAAACTTAGAGAAAAATGTCATATGGCCCTACACAAAGATCTGGATACTACAAAGACAAAAGTCCTTTGGTTTTCTGAAATGGTTTAGAAAATGAAAACACCAAATTTCTGAGAGGTCATAAGCGGTATTTGTCATTTTCTTGGCTTGACCTGGAATGCATCTGTTAAAATTTGTGATTTGGTATCACACCAATTCTACATTGACAGAGCTGGTATTTTGTGATGACATTTAGGGAGTGTGTAGAGAGTTAGAGAAATATTTCTGAAGAAAATTGGTTATGAATTCCTTATGAAATCTGCATGAAGTGTCTGAAAACAGGCAAAGAATCTCCTTGATAATGAAAGAATCTGTTGACCTTAGTTTGGGGAGAAAGGGGCTTGGAATATTTCACAATTTAATTAAAGTGTCTGCCTTTTGTATAAAATTGACTTTAGACCCTGTAATGAACGCATTAAACTTTCCAGGAGATTCTTTCTTTTGTAGCATCAACAGGGATATTCTCTTTATGCATAGGTAACAGTCTTTAGTTTTCCATTCATGCCACATGAAAATTGGAGAATTTTTTCAGCTCCACTCTCCTTCCCCCATCTTTGACAGTTGGCCTTTAAATGTGTGTGTGCGTGATCAGTCACTCATCATCAGAGCCCAGCGAAACAGCTCGTCCTTATGGACATTTGAAATAAAGCCAGTCTTAGCAAGGAGATCGCTTGCAAGAATTGCCAACAAATTAGATGAATTTTTAGAGTGGATATGAAGTCTCGTTAAACAAATATTTCATTTCTTTTAGCAGCTGATTGATTGATTCCAAACAAAAAACTGTACCATCTGGTCCTTGGAAAACAAAGAAGCATTACACATTCCTTTTTTCAAAAAATGCATAGAACAATATTCATATGGTTTGCCAGTTGTATATATATACTAATTTATATAAATTACCGGTTTTATTTTTTGTATACATAAAATGATTTAATGTATTCATGTATAATACACATAACTTTGTAATAGTCATACATTTCAAAGAAAATATGGGAATTACTAGAAAAGCTTCTATCTACAATGCTTATTATTGTGGCTGAGCTATTCATCATAACACAATTTGACAAGCAGTTTTACAACTTGAAATAGAAAGCAGTATAGAGAGGTCAAGGAAAAATTGAAACAGACCCCCCTGCTAAATCCATTAAACTTCTTCCAGTAAACATTGTGAAATTTTAGACCTTCCTAGAACAGAGTATTAGTTATGTAACAAAGTAACTGCAGAGCTGTGTAGAGACGGGTATTACATGTAGTGAGAAATTTCACGATTTTGAAACTCTGTGTTATTCTGCGTTTTAATAAAACCTAAAAAATTATAGAATTTACAGATGGAAAACTCATAAGCTTTTTGGTGTATCTCTCGAAAGAAAACTAAAGGGAAAAGTATGTTGGATCAATAGAAGTGTCTCCATTTATGATTCAAAACTTAAACCATTGTATAAACAAAGTTCTGAACCAAAGTACTCTTGAAAAAGTTTGGTTGTTCCTCCCCACCCCCACCCCACCCCACCCAAGTTGTTGCAATTCTCTTTGTATGCTGGCTTTGTCTCACGTGCCAAAAAATGAAATTGCGGCCCTCAAGCTTTTACTCACTTCTTTATCTCTTGGAAAGACGCTTTGTTTTATGTGAATGTCAGTGACATTACTTTAATCTCAAAGGTATAATTCTTGAAATATATATAAAGTCAATTTATTGTCATTATGGATTTTTTTTGCTCCAGGATATGAAGATCCTTATTGCTGTGTTTTATTTCATTCCAGCTATTTATGAACTCTCCTGTGAAGCATACAAACACTTGGGCAAAACTTCAAATTACTACTGGATAGATCCAGATGGCAGTGGGGCACTGGGACCTTTGAAAGTTTACTGCAATATGACAGGTAACAGCATTGTATTTGCTAATTCAATTTTTTTAATGTAGTTGGGAGAAAGAGTCTGTTCATATTGTGTATTTCTTGGCAAAAGAAAAATAATTGCTAAGAGCTTTTCATGAGAGGGGTCATCAAATCTGCAGTCACTATTCAGTATAGTCTGAGCAAGGCAGTAGTTAATCCATTTCATAAGCTTTTCAAATCACAGCTATTAATTAGCCTTAACAGGCCTTTGTGTCCTCAGTGGAACATCACTGGAAAAAAAAGTAGATATATAAGGCTATTTACCAGAACTATTGTATATTAACTTGTTTGTAGTTCAGTAATGTCTGTGGTTCATGGGGTTCTGTAGAAGGCAGCTTCTTAGAAATGTCAGACTTTTACTTCTGTCAATGTATTGCTGACTTTCCCACATAGGCAGGGAATAGAAATTAATTACAAGAGAAACAAAACATTTGGGTTTCCTTTTTTACCTGTTTTGTCTTTTTAACTGGTGTTAGAAGGATGTATCTTGTTTAACATCTGAGACCATATCTGTCATAGAATCATAGAATGGTTTAGGTTGGAAGGGACCTTAAAGGTCATCGAGTTCCAACCCCCCTGCCATGGGCAGGGATACCTCCCACCAGACCAGGTTTCTCAAAGCCCCATCCAGCCTGGCCTTGAACATCTCCAGGGACGGAACTTCCACAACTTCTCTGGGCAACCTGTTCCAATGCCTCACCACCCTCAAAGTGAAAAATTTCTTCCTAACATCTAATCTAAATCTAGCTTCTTCCAGTTTGAAGCCATTCCGCCTCATCCTATCACTACATGCCCTTGTAAACAGGATAAATACAACTGCATTAACTTATTTTGGGTTTGTTCAGTGGGGTTTTTTTCCTACTTTTAACACTAGTTTAGCATGGGTAATTTCTCATCTGAGCATTCTCATGGAAGATATCCTGTCTTAGTTATCTGTGTTGCCATGCTGAGGCAGAAAAATATGATAATGAAAAAAGAAAAGGGAGCAATTTTCTGCACTGGGAGTATTTTATTTCTTTGGTCTGTTAATGCATGACAATTGTCTCAGCACTTTTTCCTGATATGAAATATTGGGTAGCTGATACAACAAACATGTCCCCCGACTTTCCCCAAATGTCTGCATAATAAGTTTGATTTTCAGTCTGCTTGGATTAGAAATCTGGCATAGGTCTGAGTCCTCAGACTTCACCATCATCAACATGAACGTGAAGGCGCTATCACAAATTGAAACGGTGACTCTGCCTCTTTAGAGATCACAGTCACTGAAGCTCATGTAGCTCTTCCTGGAGGCAGAAACCTGTACATGTCTGGACCTGTGGGATGAGTTTTATCCAGCTTGGATAGGAGAGATTGTGGGAGGCAGAGGGGGGGAAGCTGACTCAAAGGGGGATGCACGGCACATGCAGCAGACCCCAGGTCAAGCGCTCGTAGGTAGACAGCCTGTTGGAGAACAAGAGAATACTATTGTTTCATATTGCCATTAATGTCTACGTTTTATAATAAACGCATACCTAAAAAGGAGCTTGATCTAAGCTCTGGGATTGCCATCAGTCCTTGTTGGACTGGAGAGGCAGACCAGCCAATCTGTTCTGAGACACAGGTGTAAAGGCAATCCTTCAGGTAAGTGGATCCTGACCCATTTAGAGCTTTTTAAATTATAACTAGCACCTTGAACTGTATCAATAACTAATCAGGCAGGCACTGCAGGGAATAATGCCAAGAATTGCTGATATATTATAGCGATTTCTGCTATTCAGAAGAACTGCTGTGTTCAGCACCAGCTATAGCTTTTGGGTATTCCCCAAGGGTAAAATTGTAAATTAAAAATATACTACTGTAGTGGTGTCAGGCACAAAAAATCACACCTATCCAGTACTACAGTATTGCTTATCCATGTTAAATATAAATATGCAGTAGAAGGTCCTAGTAGCTTGTCCAACACTGGGGAAAAAACAGATAAGAAAAGCAAAAGTAACCGTTTCATTTTTCTAACGTTTCTCACCTATGAAACAATTTCCAAAGTACTTAAATGTGACCTTTTCCTAACCAGTGCAAGGAGATCATGAACACCAGAACAGATGATTTAGTGCTCATTCCTTCCTTCCTATCCATATGATACATGCTGTGAAAATATGCAGTTTTCTGTTTTAACTGAACCACTCTCATCAGCAACTCTTTGCTACAAGAAAAAGGCATTTTGCACTAATATCCATGTAACTATTTAAATTTTAAAAATAAGAACCTAACAGAATTATATCTTCATTAAAATGCAAATGACTGCAAGAAATATGTAAAAATTGATGGGAAGTAATTTTAATCTCTGCTTCTAAAACTGGAAGGCCACTCTGACAATCGTTCTCAGCTTAGTAAAGCACATCACCTATATACATACTGTGTAGTACCTACATGTTGCAGCTGTTACAGCTTTCATTTTCTTGTAATTAATGGTCATCTTAAGCACTGAAGACTGTGAAGAGTAAAGAGCTACGTTTTTCGGAGAAAATTCACAATATCCTAAATCTTTTTATGAATCGATATAGAGTACTACCAGTAATATATATACTAGAGAAGGGACAGAATGAGGTTACTTGAAGGCTTTGCTTTGCTTCATCAATAACACATTTCTGTAGAACTCTGGAGCAATGATGCATATCTTGTCATATAACAAAAGGCACTATAGCATATTAGAATTAGAGCAGAATTTTCAAATAATTTCAGTATCAAAATTGTGCAAGTTTATGGTTTTACTAGCACTATATTTCAAAAAGAACTTAAACTAGCTGAACTACAATTAACTTTTTTTTTTGTGAACATGAAACTAAGCAACCTACAGATCTATCTATACTGAATAGTATGTGGTGTATACTAAATGAAGAAATCACTTCATATGGGAGAATAGTGATATTTTATTGTAATAAAGACATCCTTAACTGTATTTCCCTCTCTAGTCTGAGTCAAATCTACATGTTCCTTTTAACGCACTATATTCAGCAAACAACTCGATATTAAATTACTACTCAAAATGTTAATAGGCATTTTAACTAACCCATGGAGCATTCAGGTGGAACTAGCAAATAAGAACATCTTAGTGACTAAAAAGGTAATGTAAAATGTAACTTGCTAGTTTGGTTCCTGGAGAAAACAAGTCCTCAAGGTTAGGATTATTAGCAAAGATAGTATCCATCTTCCTAAAACAAGGTGGCTTAACAGTTATGTACTGGTTTCACACTTAGTTTTATGGGTTAATATCCTGAAAAGCCACTGAAATTGTATATTTAGAAATTGCATCTTTAACCCTTGAAAGTACTGTATCACAAATATTGAATCATAATCATTATTTCATCATTAATTATTCAGCATTTCACCTACAGTTTCTATAGTCAGAAAGTGTTATGGTTCCCAAATGTGTCAAAAAGTATTTAAAAAACTGAAGAGAAAATTATGGTGCAGTAGACAGCTGTCTGGGCATGTTTCTGGGTGTAATCCATATGCATCTTTAGGGTGTCTTAATTTAGTAAACTGGAGAATGTAATGATGAATCCTTCCCTTCACAGATGTTAATGTGGTAACTAAAAATTGTTCTGGTTTCTAAGATGTCCTGTCAATTCAATAGTGCAGTCAAAGTCGTAGTAATACATATGTGAGTGTGCTCCCCACAGCAATTCATAGTCTCTACAAACTAGTCTGTATTGTCAAAGACATCGCAGAACCCCCCCCCCGCTTTCTCTTGTCTTTGACTTCTCCAAATATATCTTGTACTCACAGTGCTGTGTTTTGATAGTGAAGAGGAACCAAACACATATTTTATAGAATCATAAAATCATCTAGGTTGGAAGGGACCTTTAAGATCATCGAGTCCAACCATCAACCTAACGCTGCCAAAACCACCACTAAACCATGTCCCTAAGCACCATGTCTACCTGTCTTTTAAACACCTCCAGGATATTTAAAACCACCATGTATTCCACCACTTCCCTGGGCAGCCTGTTCCAATGCTTGATAACCCTTTAGGTGAAGAACTTCTTCTTAATATCTGTCTTAAACCTACCCTGGTGCAACTTGAGGCTATTTCCTCTTGTCCTACCACTTGTTACTTGGAAGAAGAGACCAACCCCCACCTCTCTACAACCGCCTTTCAGGTAGTTGTAGAGAGCGATAAGGTCTCCCCTCAGCCTCCTTTTCTCCAGGCTAAACAACCCCCGTTCCCTCAGCCGCTCCTCATAAGACTTGTTCTCCAGACCCCTCACTGCCTTCATTGCCCTTCTCTGGACACACTCCAGTACCTCAATGTCTTTCTTGTAGTGAGGGGTCCAAAACTGAACACAGTAGTCAAGGTGTGGCCTCACCAGTGCTAAGTACGGTGGGACAATCACTTCCCTAGTCCTGCTGGCCATACTATTCCTGATACAGGCCAGGATGCTGTTGGCCTTCTTGGCCACCTGGGCACACTGCTGGCTCATATTCAGTCAGCTGTCGACCAACACCCACAGGTCCTTTTCTGCTGGGCAGCTTTCCAGCCACTCTTCCCCAAGCCTGTAACGCTGCATGGGGTTGTTATGACCCCAGTGCAGGACCCGGCACTTGGCCTTGTTGAACCTCACACCACTGGCCTCAGCCCATCGATCCAGCCTGTCCAGATCCCACTGTAGAGACATCCTACCCTCAAGCAGGTCAACACTCCTGCCCAACTTGGTGTCATCTGCAAACTTACTGAAGGTGCACTCGATCCCCTCATCCAGGTCATTGATAAAGATATTTAACAGAACCGGCCCCAACACTGATCCCTGTGGAACACCACTGGTGAGTAGCCGCCAACTAGTTTTACCTCCATTCACCACCACTCTTTGGGCCCAGCCTTCCAGCCACTTTTTTACCCAGCAAAGAGTACACCCATCCATGCCATGATCAGGCAGATTCTCTCGGATAATGCTGTGGGAAACAGTGTCAAAGGCATTACTGAAGTCCAAGTAAACAACATCCATAACCTTTGCCTCATCCATTAAGCAGGTGACCTTGTCATAGAAGGAGATCAGGTTTGTCAAGCAGGACCTGCCTTTCAAGAACCCATGCTGAGTGGGCCTGATTACCTTGTTGTTCTTTATATGCTGCATAATGGCACTCAGGATGATCTGTTCCATAACCTTCCCAGGCACCGAGGTCAGACTGACAGGCCTGTAGTTCCCTGGATCCTCCTTGCGGCCCTTTTTGTGGATGGGCATCACATTTGCTAACGTCCAGTCAACTGGGACTTCCCCAGTTAGTGAGGACTGCTGATAAATATGTCCTCATAGTGGAATCAAAATGTTTGAGATATCACATTTAAGTATGTATTCCTGCGGCAGTAACACAGCTTTTCAAAATCTAGGGCATTGCAACAGATTTTGAGCAGTTCTTCAAGCAGTTATCAATAGGAACTATGTAAATTTTAGGAAGCTTTTTTTCTTCTTTTATGGAAAACAGTATTGAAAATGTTTAGAATTGGATAGTTGGAACTTGTCAAATTAATGCACTTACAGAAAAATATTCTTTAAAGCTGTGATGTGGCATAATGTTTAACCATTAGACTGCTTTTCAGTTTAGCCCGACTTGTGATCTTAGGCCGACAGAGAATTTTTCCAAAGCTCTATCATCGTAAGGCTGAGATCTTAGCCTCTTTCAGAGGCAGGCCTACAGTGCAAAGTTGGACTCTGTGTCCAAGCAGATTTTTCCAAAGATGGAAGGTTCCTGTCTCAGTATCCAGTTTAAGAGCTTTCCTGATTTCTCTTTGTCATTAGAACAGTAAACAGTAGTTGTAGTGGAAAGAATTGCTCTTTAAGAAATTTGTTTGAAGATGTAAACTTTGAGTATATTACAGCTTCACCCCATGCTCTGCATGATATTTTGTATTTCTGAATCTCTAGGCTTGATTCAGTTTCCTCTGGCAGTTTTTGTTTCACTCCCATTGAGAAAGACACAAGAAGTAAGTTAATATTACTCCCTATTTTTCTGCTTTTTTTCTTTTTTTGCCCTTGGCCCAAGGGGAAAAGGTGTCAGATCAGTAAGTTTACCCTGATCTTGTTCATTTGTCCTGCAAGAATTTTCAGAGTGTAGGATGAGGAATAATCAGAGGAACAACACACAGGGACCATAAGTGCTTAGTTGTTTATCCTAATGGCTGTATGGGACATCAGTGGAAAAGATGGACCAGCACTGCTGTAGATCCTTGAGGCTTTATGCTGAAGATAGGGAAATTGTAGTCTTTCTGCTGTTTCTTCTGCTTCATCATTTAGACCACTGATGCAAAGCAGAACTGAAAGGTTTCATAATCTATTTTACCAGAAGATATGTCAGTTAATTCTTTCTATTGGTCCTGAAGTCATTATGCCTCTGTGATGTGGCTTTTATCTCATTTCAGGATCCAAATAGCTTCAAGCATAATGGCTCCATTTGAGTGGTACTTACCCTATCCCCTTTCTAGTACAGTCCTTTTGCCTAAAGCTGCACATCTTCAAACACTTTGAGAAATCATTATGCGTATTCATAGCCTGCCTCATTAAGGTCAAATGTATGGGGTGGCTTCTTTACCCACTCTCCCCCTTCCTCTCTGTCTCTGCTTTTTTAACAGAAGTGGCACATGCAATAATTACTGCAGTGACTTTGTGAGTAGACATTAAACAAGCATAACTGTCGTATCCTGTGATTTTTCTGTCTTCTTTCTGTAAATAGTGGGTCACTGGAGTGCTTTTCACTATGACATATGTAGAAACATATGGCATGAATATAAATGTGCCATTCATCACTACATACTGATGAGAAGTACCCCAGCAGTGGTAAATGTTTAATTCTATTGCACATATCTGTATAATTAGTTTTTCAGATGAGACATTTTACCGGAGAACTAGTTACTAAACTTCCAAAAGTTTCATTTACCAAAACTTTTATCCATACAGATATATATAGATGCATGTGAAACAACAAATTTTGAGCAATTTAATTCAATAAATAAAAGTAAAGACTTTTTTCTGTGTAGATTCTCCAGTTTGATAGAGGAAGAAATTAATATTTTTTGTTGTTAACACAAATAGAATAAAATGGCACACATTTAAAGGCAATAAACAAAATTTTGTCATTGGGCAATGGTAATTTGACATGACAATAGAAGTAAAGAGACCGTACCCAGTGAAATCTCATTGCAGAAAGCTTCAAATACAAGTATTTAAGGTCTTTTACCTAAAATACAAGAAGAAAAAATTGCTTCAGTGTTTCAAATATGTCATGTGAAATGAAGTTTTGATTTTTAACAGCATCTCTTATACACTTTTTCTTCAGTTGTAAAACTTTGTTTTGGAGACTTTTTAATGAGTCTGCTAGGCATTTTTGCAAATTAAAATGACATTTGAAAGGCAAAAAGAGGAAGTTAAGATGGATTGAGGCTGTTGTTGCAGAGCATCCAAGCTTATTTCCTTGAACATGAAACAAGACCGGAAACAAACACAGAAAAAGAANAAAGCATCAAGCTGTTTAAGACGCTGATTTTGACCAGTTGATTTATCAAGGTAGAATCTCTGTATAAAGAAGGGAGAAAAGATACTGAGGAAGAAGAAAAACATTAGTCATTGAAGCATCAGGGGATCATGTCTGGAGCAGCATCTCTGGTGGCAGACTTTCTTCCTAAGGCAAGTTCATCCTCCTAGCATCAGAGTGAAATAACAGACTCACGAGAGACCTTGAGACAGAACAGACTATGTTTATGTCTTTGCCTGCCAAGTAGTCTGAAACATCCCGCGTCTCAGTTTTAGTTCATTGATTATTTTTTTTATCTGTTCTTATTTACAAGGCATGCCCTGTGTATTCTATTGGTACATCATTTAGTTTTGCATTCAGCTTTTTTATTATTTTTAATTTATGTGAAATTTGGCTTTCTTCTGAAAATACCGTTGTGGTACTTAACTGTATCTCAGTAAATCTGGCCTTTCCTCCCCATGCTCTGCAGCACAGTACTGATTGTTGGTAAGAAGAAGGTCATGGTTGTTTTTCCAGCTGGGTGTAAACTTTCTACTCAACCTCAATCAGTTCACAGATTGTAATTGCCAGCCTTTATCTGGACTTGTCTTGATTAGATGCAGCTTGCTGTCTGGAATCCTCCTGAAATAAATCAGGATGGTTTTCTGTTTGTTTGTTTGTTTTTGCCTCAGGTTAACACTGAAAAATTATGTTGTTAGGCACTTCTGTGCTTGGCAGTTGGTTGGGTTTGACTGGTTAAAGCTACTATCTAGATGGCAAGGGATGAGTGAGTGTAGGCTGTTGCTGCGTTCTGTAACAGCATGTTGAGTTTTTCATATTGGCAAGCTTTCAAGGATCGAAGAGGAAAGGACTACAGGCTACTCAGCCCTACTGGTAAAATCACACTTGAGTGCCATGTGATTGTGAGATCAGTTTTTATTACTTTAGTATTCAGAACTTAAAAATACACTGCCATAGAAAAAGTCTCCACACGGAGATGAAGGTTTTAATAATCTCAGGGCTCATCATAATATAAAAGAGGTAGAATTTGTTGGGAAAACAGGATGTGAATCAACATCTGATGACTTCACTAAGCTAAAATATGTCCTAACAAAAATGTGGTGTCTTAACTTTAGGGTTTGCAGTAAACCATGTTAGAATCACATGATTCTAAATCATGTTAGAATATATCTAGATATTTTCTCCAGTCACCCTTGCATGCGTAGAAAATGAAAAGCTAGCTCAGTGTGCAACGGCAGAGAAAATATCTAAACCTTAAAATACAAAGTAACTTGTGAAGTCTACCCATGGAGAAAGTTCTCGATTTGCTCTGTTTTGGTAGAGGACCAACTTTATCATTGACATTTAAGGTAGCTTCTCAAGTCGCCAAGTAATAGGAACATTTCCTACTGTCTGACTACTTTCTTTTGTTTCTTCCTCTTCTTTCTTTCCGTCCCACCTCAAACTTTGGAACATCATATAAGAGAATATAGGAATAAAAGTCTATGTCTTGTCATCCTCTTAATGTATTTCAAGTGCTCATAGTTGGAGCATGAGCATCACAGAACATCCATACATCAGGCATAAGGCAACTGAATGTGGACTCATCTCAAAGAATGAGACCAAATTGGCATTTGAGAGTGACATAGCAGAAGCAGTTGAAAATACAGCAGCATCTTGGTTTTGCCAAATTATTTAGTCAAGGAGGAGGAAAAAATCCTGACATCATCTGCAATCAGAAAATATTACTAATTCATTTGTTGGAAACTGAGCTCTGGACAGAAATTAAAAAACAACAAATCTTTTTAGAATTCTTTGTGCATTGTAGGACCCTGCAAGCTTATATTTCAAGAAATATGTCCATAATTTGGGGACAAAAAAAAAAAAGGGATGGTTGGAAATAGGATGATGATGAATACATCTACCTTAAACTGTTACTGTGAATGTTAGAAGTAAACATTTAGCTCTGGATTCACTCCCCCACATATGTGCCTTATTGGAGATGGGAAGAACTCAGCACAATCTGCTTCAGGCCAGTGATATGCTTCAGTTATCCCTAGAAAATTGCTCCTGTATTGAAATTATTATTGAAAGCCCCCAAAAAAGCTTGTGTTTTCTGTAAAATTTTTATTTCTGCTTTTGGTCACTTCAGTCGAGTTAAGGCTCTACAGTTATTTTACCCCTGAAATAATGATGGGATAAGTTGTTGGGTTGGTTTTTTTTTTAATTTTATTTTATTTTGATGGCAGGGGCGGGGTGTGTGTTTGTTTCTGCCTACCCGCTACATCACTGGGAAAGCTTCTTTATGCTTCTGTGGGCTTTAAGGAACAAACCCAGTGATCCAGCTGTACTGCATAAAAGCCTGGAAGGTGTGAGTCACTAGGTTTATGTGGGGATTTCTGATATACAGAAATGCTTTCTCATATACAGAAATGCTTTCTCATATACAGAAATGCTTTCTCATATGTGCTTCCACCTTAAAGCTTTCCTTAAACAACACTTCAAAGAATGGCTTCTCAGCAATTCAGAGCTGGTTGTTTCTAACTGCTAGTACTGTCTTGTCTTGTTGACAGACAGTGGGACTAGGAAGAAAACCACTTACCTGTTCTAAGTATTCTTTCTGTTGTCATTTTCATTAAAACTGAAATCAATGTAAGAAAATGATCACATAGCAGATTAAAGAAATATTTTAAATCCCATTCAGATGGCAAGTGGTTTATTAAGTTCACTTATTACTGAAATAGATAATCGGCTGATGAAAAGATTACAATTTTAAAAAGAGAGAAGAGAGATTAATTCCACTGTAAAATTCCCAACCAGTATTCAGGGTGCAACACTGCACACTGATGTGTAATTCTCTAAATTAATTTACCTAGAAGGGCAGGTTAGCTCTGTTGTCCCTATTGCTGTTAAAAAAATCAGGCCTTCTTGCTTCTTCCTGTATGCTCTGACAGATGTTTTTTAAAAAGAAATTCTTTGGGCGATGAATAAGGTGCAGTAGACATCCATTTCAATCTGTACATACACATACACAGAGAGGGAAAGTACTTCTGATGCAGTTTCCCTACATAGGCAGGAGGTGTACAGAATGACTCTTCCATGACTCCCTCCCAGGACTTACTAACAAGTGAAGTTTGCACAGATTATGTAGGAGCGTGAATTTACAGTGTTATGGAGAGTTTGTGTGTTTACAGACAATATTTTTACTAATTTCCAGAATGGGCACTTAGTACAGGTTTTAGGGCAGCACCAGAAGTATGCTGTAAACTCATCTCCACCTCTGTTCCACATGGCGGGAGACACATAGAACTGGGGAAAAAGACCGTAGGGTGATAGCAATAAGGGCAAAAAGGACTTAAATCCAGGATGGTCTGGGAAGTGGCCATTTTTTATCTCTAAGATGACAGAAAGCAGCACTTCCACTGAAAATATGGCAATCAGTAAGAAGATGCTATGAAGAGACCGCTTACATCCATGAAAATCAAGGAGGAATTTTCCTGGGACAATCAGAGTTGGTTGCAACCTACTGAGATTATCAATTGCTCCATAGCATTAGAAAATGAAGAATGATTGAAATAAAAGTTACAGCTTAAAAGCAAACCCAAGCATTCCACAAGGTTTAGCAAGCAGTTTTGAGCCAACAGGGGCAAAAGATAAGAAGGAGTCTGTGAGACCTTGTGCAGTGAGTAGGGAACAACTACAGCTGGAGAACTTCCACAAGCAAATTTTCAGATTTGGAATGGAAACCTGCAGATTATACAAACCAGGTCTTCTGTTTAGAGATTCTCAGCTGCTAAGTGTAAGGATCTCCCTCCACTCATATATCGGAAGCCAAGTCTGCCTGATTTCAGACAGATTATATATCTAAGGTGGGATGCAGTTGGGCATGTCATGTTAGGGATTGGTGTCCCCTTTTTTGTGTTTAGAGTTCATGTTTGCGATCCAGAATTAACATGCTTTTTATGCTTCCCACTTTAAGGTTTTTTCCATTTCCTAAGCCCAAGTTTTCTTTTTTTTTCAGAGAGCCTGAAAATATTGGCTTTATCTAGTATGTGTCAGGATATGCTTCCCTGAGTGGGAACTATTGAGGCAATGATCTTCCATTATCCTAGACGAGATTTGTGACACTAACTCCACACATACTGAAGCATTCAATACTAAGCAATTTAACGAAATCAGTGAGAATAAATTATTCCCTTCCCAAAATTATTATTCTGGTTTTTGTCAAAGTTGTACCCTGAACCTCCAAAGGGACTGGCTTTTTTTCTCCACTTAGGGATGCACTTGTGCATCACAAATAGAAATCACTGTAGATTTTCTTTCAGACCATCGTTGTCTGACTGCAATGGAATAAACCTGTCAGTAGTCATAAAAGAAAATTAAATATGTTTGTCAGTAGTAATAGGAAAAGTACTGTCACAAAACAATTGGAAATGGCACTGTTGTAAATTACTGTATCAGAGATCTAGGACCATCACTGCTCAATTGGATTCCCTTTTTTATAGCAATAGTTTTGGAGAGGAATTAGTGCTCTCACAGAGGCATGGATATTCCGCAAAAAATGCTTGGCAGGTAAGTTGGGGGAGTTAGAAAGCCAAAGCTGACTTAGCTCTCCAAAGCCTGAGCATGCAGAGTTCCCTCCCTTGCACTTACTATTCATGGGTCTAGGTCAAATATGTTTCTGTCAGAAGCATAGGCTTCTACCTGAAGATACGTTATTGCTGATATTGTTCTGGTAATTATTACAGAAATATGCTGAAATGGTTACTCTTTTGCTGTACAGTGAGCATCGAATGAACAAACAGCTGAGCCAACTGGATGCTAACCAAAAGTTGTACGAGACTATTCAGGTGATGGACATCTCTGCTAGACAGAGTAGATACAAGTGGGGTAGATTCACATGTATTTCTGGTCAAGAGTTGTTATTAGCAAAAGGCTTTACTTATGAACTGGCTTTGTGAACTGGTGTATATTCACTGCTTAATTGTCTGTCTCATTGCATGAACTACACAGAAATAACAGATCTATGGGAATTCATATTCTAGATGTCATGGCATCCATGAACCAGAAAAAGCTGTATCTCATGGTATGTTTCCATGGCCCCCATACTCCATACCAGCTGAAGCTCTGACAGAAGAGATAGCCCCTACATCAGTAAAGCATGCCTGTGAAGCACTGCAGGTAACACAACATCAGGTGGAGCACTGTGAGCTTCTGCTCCAGTTGGGAAACAACGGAGTAAGCAAACATTCCGCCAGGCATCTGTAGACCACAGCGTGACTGTGAGCCACAGATATGATACGGGCAAATGCATTCTTGTATCAGGCAAGATATTTCCACAGGAAAGGCAAACATTCTGCAAAGACCTGGTGAGAAGTCACCTGTACCACTAGGGACCTTTCTCATTCCCCAGGTTCAAGAAAGACAAATTCCATCTGGGATGAAGGCAAACTAAGACTAAGCAGTTAGTGAGGGGCACAGAGGACCTACAGAAGACGATGACTAGAACATGCAAGACAAAGGCTGAGAGGGCTGCCATCGCTTTGCAGAAAGATATCAAGGATCAAGGCCAAAGGAGGAAAAGAGCTCTTGAAGTGCAAGGAAAAACATGGTCAAGAACACAAAACCATCTGGGACTTCTTTGCAAGAAGAAGAACTCGCCATAAGTACGGCAGTATCAAATGTCCCTTGGTGCATTGGTAAGGAACGGTGAGGAAATCCGGCATGCTGTCTACGTCTCTACAGAGTTCATGCAGGGGGAACCAAAACCCTTTTTTTCACCTCGGGTATCCTCACATCCAAAGCAAAGTACAAGGTATAAATGCCTGTATTTACACAGGCCGAAAGTCAGAGGAATTTACAGGGACACCCAGAAGCTGTGGCCAGTGCATGGCCACCAAGGGCAGGGACAGCCCCCAGGGCCTCCTGGCACAGGGACTGCCTCGGCGCCAGCACCCCAAAGGCCTTCCTCTGAAGGATGCTGGCTGGAGGGGTGGTGGGCGGGGCTGCACAGGAGGGGCCCCATCACCACCATGTCACAATGCCACCACCCGGCAACGCAGCAGTCACAATGTCCCGGGGCAGGATAAAATCCTCCTGCGTCCCAGTGCCAGAGCTGGCCCAGGGGCAGCCCGAAGACATCTGAGAGGAAGCTCTCGAGGAGCCGCTGGATTTACTTGGTGGGGTCTGAGAGCGGAAGACCAGAGGCTGCACCAGACTGCTGGAGGTTCTCCTCCGCAAGGGCAGCTCCCAGCGGGGCTGTGTTCAAAGTCCATCGAATGGATGGAAATGCTGCCTCAGCCTTTGAGGAACAGACACCAGCTTCTCAGGAGATGAGAAGAATCACCAACCCCTGGAGGTGACTGAGGCTATCAGGCCTTTTCAGCTGCATAAGCAGCGGCAAGACCAAGGGAATGTCTTCTTGAGGAGCCCTGCAGAGCTTGCCGTCCTTCATCCCCTGCGGAGCAAAGGGCAGCAGCCGTAAGAAATGCGACGCGCAGATGTTGCAAGGGGCCCAGTGGTTTGGAGAAACCACTGGTGCCCTGCCAGCTGTGGCAAGGATCCTTGTGCCCAAGGTTGATCAGGCCAGCGGCCTTTGGCCGCTCTTGGGAGGCAGACTAGGGCTTGGGCATCTCCTGGGAGGAGGGACCATCTGTGGGAGGAGGAAGCAGGTCTTGCTCACATGCTCAGGGAATAGCCGATCGCCAGCACTGGGGTCAGGAAGGAATTTTCCCCCGGGGCGGATTGGCACTGGTCCCTGGGGGTTTTTTGCCTTCCTCTGCAGCATTGAGCATGACCACTTGTCAGGGCGCCTCTGCTCATTTTGGCTAGGTTACTGCCTGCTGCTCATGCCCCACCAAGATGGCCTCTTGTGCCCCGCAGCTGGGGGGAGGAAGGCTTTTTTTTCCCCACGGTGGGCTAGCAAGTGTCCCTGGGGGTTTTTTTTGCCTTCCTCTGCAGCATTGAGCACGGCCCCTTGCCAGGGCTCCTTTGGGCCATTGTGGCTAGGCACCTACTGCTCCTGCTCCACCAAGCTGGCCCTCGTGCCCCGCATCCAGGAGGAGGAAGCTTTCTAGTCTCTAAGGGCGGGCCCTCAGGGTGGCCCCCGGGGCTTGCTTCTTGTCCTCTCTAGCACTGAGCACAGCCCCTTGTCAGGGCTCCTCGGGGGGGGGCTTTCAGCTCAGTTCTTGACGGCTGCTCTTGCACCTCCAAGGCACCACGCGTGCCCTGGCTCTCTCGGGCTCTCTTGCCCATTGCAAGTTTGGAGCGGGAGCGAGCTCTGCTCTTCCCGTGGCTCCATGTCCCCAGGGGTTCTTGCTTGTGTGAAACAGCCTGTGCTTGCAAGGCCTCCAGGCTTGCTGCACCATCCAAAGCCATCCTTTCCCAAATCTCCTTGCACACAAATCAAGCACAGGGAAGACACAAGAGCACTTGTCATGCATCACTGGCCAAGAAGCACAGCAGCAGAGCAAGTTTTGGAAGGCAACAGCTGTGCTTGTCATTGGTATGTGTCATACTTTTGAAAATACCGCACGGTACAACACACGTCGTCTTCTTCTATTGGGTGTGGTCGGTACCAATGCCCATTTTTCCATTGCTCGCTGTTAAGGAGAAAGGAACTCTTTGGCCTGTATTCCTGCTACAGCTTTCTGTGGCTCTGTGGCTTTCCTTTGCCAGACGGCAAGGGATGTTTTTTCAAGCTAAACTGCATCAGCCTGTTCCTGGCTACACATGTGAACTGTGTTCATGCTTGTGAGCATTGGCTCTGAAACATAATGCAGAAAAATGAAATTAGATCCTGTTTCCACTTCCACCTCTGGCATTTCAGTCAAAAAATGATCTCTCTATTACACTCATGCAAAGCACAGGGAAAGGAATGGAATGGAGAGAAAAGAGAAGAGAAGAGAAGAGAAGAGAAGAGAAGAGAAGAGAAGAGAAGAGAAGAGGAGAACCATACTATGTTATGATCTGTTTTCTGTATTGAGGTATAGAAAGGGGATGGAGGCGAAACAGGTTTATGTAAATACACATTTTTCTGCTTTTCTTTTCAAGAATCCTATGGCCGCTGATGCTAGAAAGAATTTTCTGAAAGCAAGAAGCTGTTGGATATCTGCTTGCAGGAAGCCAACGAGGCAGCTGGTACAACATCTGGGTTTCTTAGAGTGTTATTTCTACACAGCACTGTCTTTGAGGGATATGACATTTAGGGTACTAGTTTCACAGGATACATGCTGCACAGATAGTTGGAGTTTCTGAAAATACTGATTTGTATTTCCTTAACAGAACCATTTGTATAAAAGCATTCTGTCTGTTCAGGTGGAAGTAGCATCCCATTCAA
Organism: Anarhynchus alexandrinus; assembly: GCA_008711295.1. NCBI lineage: Eukaryota > Metazoa > Chordata > Aves > Charadriiformes > Charadriidae > Anarhynchus > Anarhynchus alexandrinus. The sequence goes on along the minus strand of VUYV01000614.1, from coordinate 249,053 downwards.
AGTGTTTTAATGATGGATGTGTAGATCCTGAGATGAGAGGGAAAAAGAAGGTCACATCCTTTGCTTACAAGGAAGTGAAAATTTTCATATTCAAGAATTTCTGGAGGTTGAAAGTTTCTTGTTGGTCTAGCATGATCTTTATTCCTCATCCTTCTAGTACTTTTAATTTTTTCATTAAAAGAATTATACTGTGACCTTTACTACTCATACATATATGTGAGATATTTGTCTTTTCTCAGGACCAAGCTATACCTTTTTCTTTAATTTAGCATTTCAAATTAGGATTTCTTTCCTCTACGTTAGGATTAAATTGAGGTAGAATTAGTTCACAACATTCAGGAAAGGAAAAACTTTTAAACAGACTTTATTAAAGTTGCTGACTGTAATATGAAGTCTAACTGGCTTTTTCTTTTCTCATAGTGTCACTCTGTTCCACATTTCAAACCACACGTGTGCTAAAAAGCTTTGTATAGAAGGTGTTTTAAAACAATGTATGGCTGGTTTATGATAAATGAAATCACTAAAGCACTGTGATGTACTGTGGAGTTTTAAATCATGCTTCAATTGAGAGATTAGAAATAAAGACATTCAAGACATCAAAATTCTTCTGTCAGTCACAACGTAACAAAACTTCATTCTACTGTCTATCCTGTGACAACCAACGGTGGTGTTTTTTTTCATTTTCAAATGAACAAGTGCTGAAATGTCAAAAACCCAAGAAACATGATGTTACACTAAACTACATGTGACCATAGCGTTTATTACTTAGTTAGGGGTACCCCAAGAAAATGCAACAATCGTCAAATGGGATTCCTAAGTTTAAATGCAGCTGATATGATTCAGAATAATGATGAAATTATTATAAACTATCAAGAGTGTGCATTAAAACTTTGAACTGTAACTTCTCTAATCTGGAGACACCTTTAGAAAGCAAAATGAAAAAGAATATTGGTTAGGAATGCAGTTACCCAGATTTCTCTTTCCTAGTGTTCAGTTGCAAATTGCCAAAAAGCCAGTATCAAAAGGGAGATACATTCTTGAAAATGGGACAGAATACTTCGTGAAAACATGTCTTTTTTAGTTCTTCACAATAATCTTTTCAGGAGGTTGCCTAACATTCAGTTTATTGATGAAATAATTAGGAAGGCTACTTCAGCGCACTATATTCCCTTTCATGTCTGTCCAAGGAGAGGAGTTAGCAGGATGTGAGAGTGGAGGATGTTGTTCTTGAGAGAATTAAGTCAGATCAGTGAAGAGTATGTCAAAGATTCAAGCACTCAAAAGCTGATGGGAGAAAGAAAGTTTGTTTAGTGGTAACAGTTGAGACCTACATTAATCTTCTTTCTGCGTCTTCAGAAGAGTAGAAATGAAAACTGACCTGAATTTTCAGTCAAGATAGTTCAGGAAATGGTTTCTTAAGGTTCAAGCTAAAACAGTGAAATCTTTGAAGACCTTTGAAATCCTTTAAAATATTTTTTTTTAAGATGTGGTACTCTTAGTGATTCTAGAAAGCCTTGTTTAGGATCATAACTAAAGAATTTTGCTATGTTGCTTTGTAAAAGAAAAAATCAGGCAGTAGTTGATTTCTTTTAGGTGCGTGTGCTCCCATGATACTTTAAAATAAACTGAAAGACACTTTAAGGAAGACTCATGCATTTGATCTTTCCAGTCGTGTAATACCTGGTTATATTTGAGACCACTTCCCAGAAGCTTGAATCTGTTCTCGATTCTTCAGTTATTGAACCCTAAAAAAAATTTCCAGCCCTTGCCCAAATTCTGTTCATGGTGCTGAAGACAACCATACTGTTAATTCTTTTATGTCCTTTGTTCTTGACTTTAATGTTCCTTAATCTAAACTGAACTGTAATTGCCATCTGTTAGACCAGGCACTTAAATGATCCAAGTCCTCCTTCATTTGGCTGTATTGTGTCTCATTATTTATTGCTCCTTTCAATATATGATCATTTTTAAACTCTTGTTTATATTAACACCCATATGAGGTCATTTACTACATTAGGGCCCAAATCTAATTTAAGCTTTTCCTGCCAGGCACTGTTTTTCAGCATAACAATAATTAGCGTTGCTGCAGTCTTTCTTTGAAGGCATGAGTGATCTGTATTCTGTTTCTCAAGATACTCTTGGCATTAAACTTTTACATGCAATTGTGTTGAATAGTTTGAAATCATGTCTAGTAATCCAGGGAAGTCATCCTCTGCTTTCCACTTCAGTAATGTCCCTTCAGGTTTCTAACAAGTTGTGTTGAAACAGGCATTTCTTTATCACTTCTCTGATAACAGTTGGTTCCCTGAAAATGTTATTTTGGTCACTTCTTTCCACTGTAACTTGTAAAGCATCTGATTTGCCTATTGATTTAAAATATTATAAACTTATGTCATTCAGTATTACAGTAAGTTCACAAAATAAGTAGAGTTTTCTTCTTGCTAAATTATTATGAAAGAGACAACTTAAATACAAGGGGAAGTGTACAGTTTCATTGTCTCAGAAGACAATGTCTGTAAGTAAAAAGGAAAATATCCAATCAGTAGTTGGTAATTAAATTTGAACATTCATTATTATCTTGATGAAAAAACAATGAAGGGAACAGTAGAAGGAGAAAATTACTGAGGAATGGTTGAATTACATTTTGGGATCGATCCTATTCCCCACCTAAGTAGATTAAGAAACTTACTGACTTTGATTTCAATAGCATTCATTCCATAAGAACACTCTTCATTTACTCTTTTTTTTTTTCTTCTGGATATTGGATTTTTCTGATCTAAACCCCATTTTCTACATTAGTAAGATGACAGCAATAGAATTCATATCACCAGAGTAACTTTACTGCAAAATTGACATTTGCAAATCTCAGGCGAGATTGTCAAAACACTTATTAACTTCAGCTCAACCTACATTTTTCATTTTTATAAACCAACTGTAGCTGCTTAGAAGTCCGTAGCAGAATTAGTTTCAAAATGCTATGTATAGATTTAAACTTCTATGTATATACACATATAGAGAGATACTGAAAAAATGTGGAAGGAGGGAGAAGAGGGTATTATCTACTGTAATTTTTTTCGACATCAATTGTATAAATCAGATCTTGTGTCTACAACATTGCTGCAGAAAATGCTTAGCTTAATCACATTGCTAATGACTGTTGTGGTACTATCCTACACAATTCAACAGAAATTGAAATACTAACTATGTTCTTATGAGAAAATAAAATTTGAGATCTCATAATATGAGATGATTACGATTGTAATTTTTATCCTCCCTAGAAGGCAGTCCAGTTTTAAATGGGCTGTCTTGTATAGTTTCTTGAGTGATTTGTAGTGTAGCATATTGTAGAACACTGCAGTAATCTAATTTGAAGTGACAAATGCACTGATGATGGTAAAAATCATGATGTCTAGTAAAGAGCTATCTCCAGGCTGGCATATGTGAAGGAAACACATTCCTAAATATTGATGCAATACAGTTGTCAAATAGTAGTTAGAAATCCAATAGGGCCCACAGGCATCAATTCGTAACAACAAATGCGGAGCACCCAGCAGCAGATGGAGATGGATATAATTTTTATTACATCTTGAAATGACTTTCCTCTGTCTTTGTCATAGGTATTGCCTTACATTTACATTCACTGAGCTTTCAGCTAACTATCCCATCCTTCCGTGTTATCTGAATGCTGAATGTGCACTGCTGGTTTGAGGAAGACACAGATTAGAGTTATCAGCAGTGTAGTACTGGTCATCAGCACAGATCACTCGTCTTCCTACAAGTTCATGCCAAGTACCTGTGCCAAACAGGAAGAGACTTGGGATAAAACTATTGTCAACCAGCAACATTTTGGGTAAAAAGTAATCAGCCACTATTTCATTAGTGATCAAGAAGACAGACATGTAGAAGTGCCGTCAGCTTGAGGGTTAAAGTTTTGAGCATGTCCATTTTGCCTATGGCTGACGGGCAAAGCACACTGTGAATATTGATACGGCTTTGCAATCTTTCCTTTTGGACTTTTAAATAACAACAGTCATCAAAGGAATATGAATTATTTGGTATGCTCAGGTTTTCTCAAAACCATCTTTCCTGAGGTTTCAACCAGGAACCAAGGTGTGGTTGAGTACGATGAAAGTAATCATACCAGATGACATTTATGAAGGCTGTCAGCACTGTTATGAAAGTGCATCCATCAAAAAAGCCACTGATCTATTTCATCAGAGAGAGAACAATCTTTTCTGAGAAATAAAAATGTTTTCTGATATCTTGAAACTATCAAATAATATCTTAAGAACATAAGCCCATTAATGCCAAAAAAGTAAAACTCCAATAGTAATAACTGTAACTGTAGATTAAATGGGAAAAAAACATATTCATACCTGTGGAATATATGCATTATGTTTTCTGAAGTTTATTTTCCAAACTTATTTCCAGTTAATTATCATTACCAAAGATTACTTGACTTGCTTATCAGAAGCAAGTTTTTGTGCTTGAGTGAGCACCAAACAAATGAATGAGGTAAGTTCAATAACAGGAGAAACCAAGTATTTGGAAAATAGTCAGTGACATATTGTTGAATACTATCACCACCATCATAAAATATGTTTAATAGGAAGTGGGAAAAATCACTTACATTAATATTTGATTTGATCATATGAATAGCTTGTGACCAAGGAAATTTTAAAATCAATTTCACGTTTTATTTGTGAATCATTACTAATCACTATTAATTAATTGTTTTATTAGTCAGCAATTTCACTTTTTATTAGTGGAAAACAACTAGTGAGTGGGCAGGACTGTAAATAAGTCAGTGCAATTGAAAGGTGTTTTCAGGAAAGTAAATTATGTCACTTTAATTTCCTTTTGAGAAAACAGGTGGTCATTTCCCCTTTTTTAGGAAAACAAAAAGTGATTCTTAAATTAATGAACTTAATCTTACTATAATATCTGTCTGTGGGAGAGGAAATACTTCACCATAGTGATGTATACACTAAATTACAAGGAGCCTATTATCTCTGTAATTGTATCAAATGTCTTAGCAGTTTGGATGTAATTAGATTGTTCTTAGTGAAAAATGTTATGAATTCTATTAAGAATCTATGGTTTCTGGTTTTGTGCATTCTGTTCAAAAAACATTAGGCTCCTTCTTCACTGCTAAAAAGAAAATAATGAAAGAACCTCTTTTTTGTATCTCTTTTCCTGTAAAACGGGAACACCCTATGTAACATTAAAAAAGAGCTAAGAAGAAATGAATTTGAACGAAGACGTGGTCATCTGGGAGACCCTTATCTTCCTGATGTGTTAGCAATTAGCTGGTGTTGGTACTCTGTCCTCCAGTGGGAAAGCTAGTATAAGCCTAGTGATTGAAGGTAGGAGCTCTTATGCTTCCATGTGTGTGGGAAGTATCCAGTCTCTTCCACTGAAGGCAAACGTCACTGTCTTAAAATACAGACAGCTAGAGGGGAAGAGAGAGGACAGAGTGGGACACGTGCTACGTTTTCAATGCATACATAACTTTTCTGTTTCACCCTGCTACAAAAACAGCTTCTTGCAAATGTACCTTGGATTCTGTTCTCCACTTAAAATTAGGATTCAAAAACATTGTTAATAAGGAAAGTATCATAGAATGGTTTAGGTTGGAAAGGACCTTGAATATCATCGAGTTCCAACCCCCCTGCCATAGGCAGGGACACCTCCCACTAGACCAGGCTGCCCAAGGCCATGTCCAGCCTGGCCTTGAACACCTCCAGGGATGGGGCCTCAACAACCTCTCTGGGCAACCTGTTCCAGTGCCTTACCACCCTCAAAGTGAAAAACTTCTTCCTAATGTTCAGTCTAAACCTGCCCTCTTCCAGTTTGAAGCCATTCCCCCTCATCCTATCACTACATGCCCTAGTAAAAAGTCCTTCCCCAGCTCTCCTGTAGGCCCCCTTTAGGTACTGGAAGGCCGCAATAAGATCTCCCCGGAGCCTTCTCTTCTCCAGGCTGAACAGCCCCAACTCTTTCAGCCTCTCCTCATAGGAGAGGTGCTCCAGCCCTCGGATCATCCTCGTGGCTCTCCTCTGGACACGCTCCAGCAGGTCCATGTCCTTCTTATGTTGGGGACTCCAGAGCTGGATGCAGTACTTCATGTGGGGTCTCATGAGAGTGGAGTAGAGGGGCAGAATCACCTCCCTCGCCCTGCTGGCCACGCTTCTTTTGATGCAACCCAGGATGCGGTTGGCCTTCTGGGCTGCGATCGCACATTGCTGGCTAATGTTGAGCTTCTCATCAATCAGCACACCCAGGTCCTTCTCCTCAGGGCTGCTCTCCAGCCATTCCCCACTGAGCCTGTATTTGTGCATGGGATTGCCCTGACCCAGATGTAAGACCTTGCACTTGGCCTTGTTGAACTGCATGAGGTTGGCTTGGACCCACCTCTCCAGCCTGTCCAGGTCCCTCTGGATGGCATCCCTCCCCTCCAGTATAATGGATCCATCCCAAATTTATAGTGCTCATCTCAGCAACAGGATTCCTTTTCTGAGACTTCACAAGTAAATAATTTTCTTACAATGGGGCTAAGAAGTGTTTGGGGATTTTTTAAGTGATCGTTTTAAAAATCAGTCTTTCTTAGAATAAATTAATAATGGAATAATGTACACTGCTCCAATTTTCAATATATCTGAAATTAGGTGAAATCTGTGCATAAGGTTAACTTTGGGCAAAAAGAATGCAGTTAATCCAATTAGCAATGATGCTTTACCTAATTATGTTTGTATAATCTGTTCTTCGCTTGGGTTAGCAGATCAAGTAATTCTTGTTTTGTCAATGTTATTGTGAGAGCAAAAGAAACTCTATTGCTATCCAGCCTAGCTCCTTAAACTACAACACAACTGAGAAGTCTCTTGGGTTTTATGAGTTAATGATGTGAGATTGACCATATGCACTAATTATACATAAATATGAAGATTTCTACTATGTACTTTGTTGCTCAATTCCCATGTCTTTTCCTAAAGTTCTGTGTCTCTGTATAAGTTTCAAATTCAAGGCCAAGCCCAGCACTTACATTGACTGACTGGACTACTCATTGGACTAGGGTATTTTGACCAGCCTCAAAGAAAGCAGTCCACAGTGGACTAAGGTGCAGAAGTACATTATTAGAGCCCCCAGGAAATGGCAACTTTCCCATGCAAGATTGAAAAAAACCCACCTTTTTTCTCTCCTTTACTTTAAATTTCTCTTACACCCCTTTCTGTAATTTTATTGCAATTTTTTTAAATTTAAAACATACTTAGATTTCCTTTAAACATTAGCTTTTAACTTCCTGTTAATATGTCTGCAATAAAAAAAGTTATGAGAATACTAAAAGCGTCCTTAAATTGTTAATAACTGCTCTCAACATGAATTCATTTTAATATAGTTTTTAATTGAATAACAAAGGTCATAAGCACATAGAATATTTTATAGGTGATGCTAAGTAACAGCATTATGATTATTAAGGGATGTCTACTCTTTATAGGTGTGTTCAGCTATACAGAAGTCATATACGTAGCTCTGACCAACAAATTGTCTCTAAACACTTGTGGTTAGAAATAGCCATGTGTTATGCTTCGTAAAATAATTGCCAGTGTATTAGGGGAATACTTATGCTAATATTGTGGTGACTGTAACTGCCAGGAATATATATGAACTTAAAGTTAAGTAGGACAGATTTTTCACTTCCATGTACCTTAAATGAGATTTCTGTGTACTATTGACAGAAAATGAGGGGTAGCGTTTCTTGCAGATTTTGATATATTAACTATGACTACCACATTCTGTCCTCAGCTACATGGGAATAATTCCATAAATGGTGATGATACAGGTATTTGAGATAGTATGAATTATCTGTGTTACCTCTTCTGTAAGGGAAGCTGGCTGTAAGCAGGTTACTGATGCAATCTTTCTGAAGAATGGTCTCAGCTAACAAGCAGTTTCTGAGAAACTGGAACTATAATTGAAGAAGTTGGCATTATTTTCAAGGTATAAATGTCTAGTTGATTTCCATGGGAAGTATTATCACATTAACAAACAGTAAAGACTAAAAGGGAAAAAGCCGTAAGTAATCAGCACGCAATACATAAGATTCCTGTCTGTCAACTTGCTCCTTTAAGCCTTTCCAGACGTCTTAAGGCCAGTCCCAGTAGTATAACTGTATGAGGTGCAGTTCTTCGTGGGGAGGGGAGACGGATTTTTGACTGTGTCCATGTTACACTGTCAACGTGTTTTTCCAGCTGGTCTTTCCTGACCCTGTCATTCCAGACTGTCTATGTCCATGCCTCATGGCAGGGCGTTTTAGTTAAATCAGGAAAAAATGTGTGAGGAATGTAAAATCCCCCATCCAGACAAGGAGCTTCCTTCCTGTACACCAGCCACAACTTTTCCTTTACACTCTCTCTATGCCTGAACCTGCGGGCACATATCTTTCAGCTTCCAGATGTTGGACAAGCCAGCTTGCTGAATGTCAAGGAGTTGTCAGTGTCTATGTGTCCCTTGCTTCTGTCCTATGTGTATTGTTAGTCTGACATAACTGATTTCAGGCTTGCCAGTGGGAGTGCCCGGTGCATCAGCAAGTCAGTAAATTTTTTCTTGCTATGATCAAGTGCTCTTCAGCCATTTGAGCCACTCTATCAACAAGTTAGTTGCAGGTGAAATGGGAGCTAGATTTCCTTCCAGTTACTGGACAGGTATACCCTAATCAATCTCCCATTATCCTCTAGACAGCAGGAAGACAGAGACTGAGATGCTTTTCTAGAAATGGTTATTGACTTTATGGGCATGCATGTATGTTTATAAATAGATACATTACAAGGTGCAACAAACCTTTATCTATTAGTAGTATTTGTACTTTGACAGAAAGATCTTGAAGTGGTTCAGAGGATATGTGTGACTGACATAAAGGCAACCTAGATCCATCCACAAGTATGTTTCTATCTTCTTTTGTACAGTGAAACTCCCTCACCAGGAGGGGATATGTCAGGGCTGCATTGGCTAGAATCCAGCATCCAAAAGGAACACCCTTCAGAGATGTAATGCCTAACGCAGCTCCTATTGCTAGTCACATTCCTATGGCATCCTCATGGCTAATCTAGGAGCCTTTGCTGACTCAGAAATCCCAGATGAGGCTCTAAGTTGCCTAGTACATGCCTTACTAACACCCTAGAGCTCTTACATGTACAGCGTTTTCTGCCAAAAATGAGACATTGCTGTCAGTGAACATATAAACTATATCAATCCTTTCTTGAAAATGAAACTGCAGTAAACTTCCATCCCAGGCTTTCAACAACACTGTTGTACTCTCTATATAACTTGACAGGTGACAATTACAAAACTTTTCCTCTGTATTTGGGAGTGGGATTAAAGTAATACAGAAATAAGAATTCCTCTTCTTTCTTTCCCCTGTTTTTTCTTAAGTTATTTTTTTCTTGGTGCAAGAATAGTATTGTGTTTGATATAGAGCTTTGGATTAAAGATATGAATATTAAAATAATAACCATCTTTCATCACCTGCTGAATTTCATCTCATTTGGCTAGTGATGCATACTCCCTGTGGAGGATCCGTCTGCTCTGCTTACCTTATCTCCGAACATTTGATTAGAAAGACTTGCACCATATCAGTTACAAACACATGGGTCCACATGACTCCGTGTAATCCAAAATAGCCTGACACTATGCAGTGAAAATTAAGACTGGAAAATGAGGTGGAGTATAGAGTCCTGGAGATAAGAATAATCATAACATGGAAAGATAACTTTATTCTGTGTTGCACCCAAAACTCATCAGTGTATGTAAGCACATTTCTGTGAACTTGGTGAAGAAATACTGAAGCACTTTTGAGTATGCCTCAGTTTATCAAAGTATTTTCATGCAGTTAAAATATTGAAGCACAATATTGGGCCACGAGTTTTGGAATGACTCAGAGATTTGCATTAACAGGTATGAGATTTACATAGATCAATTAAAAACATACTGCTATGTACTACATTTTACGGTTTTTATTGCTGTAAGGCACATCTGTCAGGTGAATTAGTATTCTCTGAAACTGCCACATGATCTCCCTGGAGAATCTGTTTTTGTGATAAATACAGCAAATTTAGCAGCATGGCATGTTTTCGTCTCTGCATCTCTGGAAGAACGACTGTGGTCAGTGGTGTTGCTCTACAGAAACAGCTGAACCATCTGGGGCAAAGGCCTGGCTGGCTTATCTGGGAAACAAGGCTTTTGTGCAAGCCAATTCAAGGCACCAGAATGGATTATTACATATTCTTTTTAAAGTTCTGCATTTCCTATTTCAAGCCCAAGACACCTTTCTTTGACTTAGCCCTCAGTAGTAGAAGTATGTAAAACAGCAGAAAGCAAATTTAAAAGAAAAACAGAAAAACAACTTAAAATGTGAAAGAACTATATAGATGAATGTTAGTGACAAAACCTGATGCACTTCTAGGAAGCTTTTTTGTAATATGTTAAAGGATAATCTATAGAAAAAAGAATTTTCTGGGTTTTATTTACTGTCAGACTTTCACAGTAACACAGAGGAGGATTGACCTGTTTCAGTTCTTGGCTATTTGAGATGGACACCATGATTAGTAAGTATCATCTGAGATAGGGTTTTTTTACACTTGTAGCTAGTCAACTTGAATTTAAAAGCTCTTCACACCTAAGTGATAGAATAGTATTCTTACAGGAAGACAGTATCACTGATGTTGACTGAATCTTCGTTGTTTTAATTCTGAAACCCCATGTCTTTCTCACATAATATTTTTTTCATTTTGGTTCTGTGGAATGTCCCTCTAAGGAAAAATAGTGGTTGGTCTGTAACAAAAAAAATTTTGTGCCTTTTCTTTATTTCCTTTCTAAACTACCTTCCAATAAATCTTCCAACAAGAGGAGCGTGGAGTGTGTTGTTTCATTATTATGATACCTCATCTTAAATCTCTTCTGGTAACTACTGACAAATAGCAACACTTCCAGTGACTTGCTGTTCAGTAGTTTAAAGCAGTATAATGCATGCAGAGTCTGTTGTAGGCTGGATATTGCACACTTTTTCACGTGCAATAGGCTGTGGGATGTGTTGAGATTCAGCCAATGCTGCTATATTTCTTAACACCGAAGTGGGGTCATCCTTCCCCCTTCCTTTTTTCTTTACGCAACTAAACAGAAGCTTTTATATTTCCATTGTCTCCTACTTCTATTATCTCTTACATTGATATCCATACCATAACCAAAATCAATGAGGTCACATGGTACTGCTATTGTAAAATATTCAGGTCTCAATAAGCAGTAATTTTGGTTTACCCTAGGAACACAGCTTGGGTAAAAATGTGGAAAACTTGATAAACTGCAGTGTTTTCAGTACTAATCACTAAATGATGTAATCACATAAGAATTTGGTGCATCCCTGTTGTTACAGTACTGCAAAGCAGTGTTGCTCTCCAGCCCACAGCAACTTACCGTGCACAGTGAATTTTCCTCACACAGAAACCTTGACTCTTTAGTGCATCAGCCTTGTGTCCTTCTAATCAATTTCTGATCAAAGCTAGTCCTTATTAGTTCCATATATCACTGTTAGCATCAGTTGTTCAAGGAAATCGCCTCACACAGTGTATTTGTTATCAAAACTACAAAGGCAATCAGGGTTTCTTCCTTTCATAGTTCATAGTTTTTGGAACTATGCTCTCACATGATGACTTTTCACGTGCAACGCCCTTCTTCCCCACTGGCCCCTCAAAAAATATCTTACAGAACATTTTTATCTTTTGTCAGAGGCCTAGATTTATTCAGTTCCACTGTCTGTCTTTTACCAAGTCTTGTCTTGTCTTTTCCCCCTCTCTTTCAGAGGATAAAGTATGGACGACTGTGTATCATGATCTGCAAATGCAGACTTCTGTGGGAGGCAACAATCTGGAAAAGTCACCTGTACTGCAGCTCAACTACAGTGCAACAATGGACCAGATTTCTGCCATTACCAGTAGTGCTGAATACTGTGAGCAGTTTATCTCCTATGCTTGCAAGATGTCCCGGCTGCTGAATACACCAGGTAGGCTGAGAATGGGAGATCCATTAAATACAGTGTTAAAGAGCTTTATCTGAACAATTCAACAGGTATTGCTTTTAGACCAGTCCATTCAGCGAGCATACTTGTTTGTTCTCCTTCATTAAAGTTCACAAAGAGGTAAATAATTGAAAATACAGAAGAAATTATTTTCTTAGGAAATTTTGCCTGCTTGCTTACTACTAAAATGAATTTTGTTGCACCACAAAACTGTGTGTTCTTCTCTCAGATCTGTTGCTCCTTAACGCAGAAGGCTTTTGGTAAACAGGGTAACTTTTAAAGTTTAATCAATAGAGGCATTGAAAAATTGCTTTGAACTTTAATCTGTTTTTCTGGTTGTCAGTTTTCATACGCTACAGTCAGCAAGGGCACTGGCTGAATGAGGGTTGGAATTTTCCCACTAATATCTCTGAAACAGTTTCTTAAACGGAGTGTTTGTGGGTAATCAGATGCCTTACACATTGTACAGATTGGCATGGTCAGTAATGTGGTTGTGTGAGAAATATGATATGCTATTATCTACAAGTACGTTCATTATAAGTTTCGCATTTTGCTGTGTAGCTTTACTGGAAGAGAATAGTCCTAGTACTGCTGTGTGTGCCTCCTCAACAAGTCTTACCTGTAACTGATCAAGGCAAAGGGATTTCTTGTTCCAGAATTAGTAAAACAGTACATAAAGAAGGAATTCAGTTTTAGAAACTCTTTAATATGCACCTAGTAATGTATCTATGCTCTAATTGTGTACGATAACATTTAAGGTTAAATAAATCTTTAATGCTACTTAACGAAGACTGGATTATAAGTGGAAATATATAACACATTTTTGTGATTGTGAAATGAGTTCGTTGTCGTAGGAGCAATTAACTTGCTTTTCAGATGAAACTAATGGCTGGATGCTTACAGTGTTATACTTTAAGCTGCTTCCCCTCATTAATTTATTTTGGTATATTTTCCTATGGTGGGATAGATAAGTATTCATTTGGCATGCATGTGCATCTTATCCCTATTTCCATAAGCATTCTGTTACTTAATACATACTGTAATGCTTGATACTCCTCTCCCTCCTCCCTGCTGTTCTTGAACTATTTCTAATGCATGGTTTGTTTCTGTTGCTATTATTTTGCTTAATCTAGCACAGCACAGAGACTCTGCAAAGAGGAAAATAATTTCTTCTTTCTTGGGCCTTAATGTATAGGACCCTGAATCATGTTCATAACTAGAAGTATTGTGACTCTGCTGATGGATACAAGCTCTCTGTTTGCAAATGCTTCAGAAAATTAGTGTATGGATGTATCTTTGGGCAGGTGCTTAGAAAGAGAATTTACTTGTGGACATGAGTTGGAGATAATGTGCAGAGAAAGCTCATAGTTTGCATAGAGTACAGTGTACAGAGTCTCTTTAAATGTTTAAGACTATTATTTCGGGATTAAATTGTACTTGGTAGTATATGTTTATGTTATAATAAAACAAATACATACTGTAATTGCAGATGTTTACCTTAGCTTCTAGTTTTAAAAGAAAAATTAAGCGGCACACAAAATAATAACTTACTAAAAATTTTTTTAAGGAATAATTAATTCCATTCATTTGCATTTTTAAGCTTCTCAGAAATGTTTGGGTATATTTTGCAGATACCTCTTTTTTCATGCTTTCACCTTGACATGGAAAGATAAATTCTCTTAGAAACTCTTTATAAGCCAGATTTTTGGTCTGGAAAGTGAGTTTCCAGAGATATTCTATGAGGTGGCTGTTGTTTTTTTTTTTCTCTAAGTGGGAGAAAGAAACAACAAAGGCAGATCCTTTTAACCTAGACAGTAACAAAGAGTCACACTGCAGTGTTTGCATAACACCTGTAATGGTTTGTACACATAGCACAGCAGTGATTTGTGTGTTGGTGGGGAAGAAGGCAATACATTTTCTTTCTAAGCTGTGTGTTCTTGGCTTCAGTCTATGGCTTCTAAGCTAAGGAACTAATTTTTCATACCTTTCTCTATTTCTTTTTGGGTTTTTTTTGTTTTTTTTTTGAGTATTGCCTTATTTGCCAAATACATTATGACACCCTATTCATCTCACAGCACAGGTCCAGGTACTCATGTGGTTCTTCCACCACAGAGCTTTTTATATAAATCACTGCAGTGTGTTGCACACACAAAGAAATGGAAAAAAAAAATCAACATTTTTGTATTCCTCAGGAAGTTGAATCCTGGTTGTACTGAAGCCAGTGGTAAAACCTCTATAGACTTCATGGGATCAGGATAGTATTTATGGCTTTGAACACAGGTACTCTTCTAAGTCAGAACTCTTCCTTTTCACTGTTCAGACATTTAAGTAAACACTTAGAATAGACTAGTCCTTTTGTTTTAAATTACATCAATGAGAACAGAGAAAACTGAGAAGACAGTGCAGCAACTCAACTTTTTCACCTTTTTGCCTCTTGGGGGTCACATCACTTTTCAACATGATTCCTTCTCAGTGAGAAATTGCTCAGTTAACATATTTAAACAAATCACAGTCAAAGCTGTTTATTGATCTACTAATGGCAAGTAATTAACTAGCCATCAGAGAACTATAGCTCTTGCTGCTTTTAGTTATGCATCTTCTGAAAAGGCAGTCCAAGTATATACAATTGCACTAACATATGTTCTGCTGCTAATAATAGCTTAAATAGGTTTGGTTTTGTTTTTTTTTTTTTTAATGCAGTGGAAACTGCACCAAAATGCTGTATTTGAGAAAAGCCTTCATATTAATAAACATGTTTGTTGTCAGGGTTTTCTAGCTGCAGGCACAGTGGTCAAAGAATTCTCTTCTTGAGAGTGACAGATGAAAAGCAGTCTGTACAAACTAAGAATTCTCATTCTTCTGTTATTAGTTTTAGACTTTGGTTCTTTACTTCTCCAGGCCCATTTCTTTTTTTCTTAATAATGGGCTTTCATCCAAGCAAAATAACATGTACAACCTAGAGAACAGGTTCAAATCATTGCCAACAATAGGGACTGGGAGTAATTTTACAGGTCACAATGCCATTGCCTTTCCACTTAGTCTGAGGGAAGCCGGTAATAAGATGTTCCATGTAAATTAAATTATAAGTGACTTCTGAAAACATTCCCGAAAACAGCAATCTGATAAGACTATAGGATAATTTAGGTTGGAAGAAACTGCAGAAGGTCATCTGGTCCAATTTTCTGCTCAAAGCTGGATGAACAGTCCTTGTCTACTAGTAGGTAAAAACTATCTGGAAATGCAATTTTCCTTCCTTACTGCTTTGGGTTTGTTTTTTTTTATTTTGAACTTGCAGCCCAATATGTTCTAAATTATACTCAGACCTAGGGGTCTGTTTCAAAGCCTTAACAAAAGATAGAAAAAAAAAATAGTCAAGATAGCTTGATGACTTCCTCAAGAAAGCGAAAAACCAGACACCTCTGCTGAAAATACACCATATTATCTCGATAAACAATAAAATTATACGTACACTGTAAATTTCTGGGGAAGCCATTTTCAAGCAGAGAGCCTGCAGTGGATTCAGTTGTCTCACAGTCTTTACGTCAATTAACTGTATACTGAGGAGATAGATCTGTTTATTTCCTGACTGTAATACAGATTTCCTTTATGACTTTAACAACTTATTTAATTTTTTTTTCAGTTCTGTCAACATGAGACTGACACTTCTTATTTTCCATACCGTCTATTTAGATAATAATTTTTTAGAACCGGGATTCTTTTGTGAATACACAGTTATTAGCACAATAGAGGCTTGATCTTGGCAATCCAAGTAACTAGTACTGTTAATATATGAATGAAATTATAAGCCCATGGACCATAATTGCAACTTAATAACAGTGTACGTCTATGTAAATTTGCAAAAAAAAACCCAAGCACCAACACCAGACTTTTTGTTTTGTTTTGCTCTTTTAAATTTACATTTCTCATATCCTCTTTTCTTCTCGTTTCCTTGGAAACTTCAATTTTGAGAAGATAATGATATGTTTAGTACTGAGGACATGCAGAAAGCTAGCTGTTTTCTGAGTTCTCGATACCCATATACTTTCCAGTTGTTATTGGAGGTGACAGGACATTTCCCTCATTTGCAAATGAGAACTTGGAGATAGAAGAAAGTTCTTTTGTGCCTACTGGTTAACAAGAGGGAAAGCAGCAAAGCAAGATATAGAATCACTTCGCTTTTATAGGAAGAAGCTTCCCTTCTTTGCTGTAAGAAGCAAGGTGGTATACAGGACACTGATACAGTATCCTAATAGAAAGCAAAATGCTAGTTAATAAAATTATATATCTTCATCCACTGTTGCCAGTAGACTTCCTAATAGCACCTGCTTGTGACTTCCTCGGTATGAAATTGTCCATGGGCCACTGATCTCAGCCTCTGAAATGGGGAGGAAACAGCACGCTGGTTCTGCCATTCTTCCCTTCACCCTGGGAATGAGAGTCTAAAGGGGAGGAGGGCTGCTGTGTTCACAGTATCTGTGAGTCTGTCATTTCCCAGAGCTGTGGGAGCTGTAACAAATAATCAGAGTGTGGGAGCTAAAAGCACAGATACAGAGAACAGAACAAGATCTGCTGGTGTTGTGCTCCAATTTTTATTCCCATTCACTGTGCCTGCAGGCAGCATATGAAAAGCATAAAGCAGAGTTACTGCAGTACATGAATTACTGTTCCATGCCTGTTGTCTTTAGAGGAAATGAGACAGCAGCTTCATGAATTCAGGAGTTTAACAGGTGAAATAGAAAACTTAATTTGCTGTTTAGTTGTTTTATTCCAATAAAACAATTGTAATACCAGTAATAAATAGAATTTATGAGTTGACTGAGATAAAAACAAAGTTAAAAATTGCAATATGATATTTTTCCTAAGTAGCCATCCAAATCAGAATTTAATATATAAACTTTCACATCTCTAAATGTTAACTGATCTAGAATGCTCATTGCAGATTTAATTCCTGCTTAAAAAGAGTTTTTCAAAAAGAGTCTGAGAGATGAGTGGGATTTCTGCAGTCCTAAATTGATGAATGTAAGCTGCTCCAAAACTTGGTCAGGCTTCAGCATTCAATATTCAATGTACTTGCAGACAACATACCCATAAGCTTTCGTGTATCTTGTCCAGCCTTAAGAAATTTATTGATTGATCCCTTCTTCTCTGTCGCTGTTCTAGAAAAGCTGAATTCAAATTCTAGTTATTTTTCAAGCACAAGGGTACCAGGAACAATGTCTTTGCTCCGCTCTAACCTACATGCTCATGTCCTAAAAGTGGAAACCAACAGCTTTTGGAGACTTCTTTTTTCCTTAGTCATTGCCATTTTCCTTAGTCATTGCCATTCTATAGCTATTTTGCTATAGAACTGACGCAGACATTAATTCATAAGTTAAACATTTCTCATGAAATACATATCAGTCATCCTAGGTAATTATTAGGTAGGTAAATGGTTAGTTAAGAGGTCGTTTTTTCCCAGTCTGTTATTAATACACCCTTCTCTCATGTCTTTGTTTCACTCTGCACCTTTGCATATCTCTTAGCAATTCCTTTGAGGTTTTTAGATACTGTGATCACTGAGTCTCTTGGTTTCACTTTATCTTAATAATAATTTTAGCTGGTAAACTGTTTTTTTCTAATTTTGCAAGTTATCTTTGCTGTTGTGTAGGATTTGGACTTAATCCAGTATCACTAAGTGAAAAGGGCTACATGTTGCTTTTGTGTTTCTTAGAAATAATAGTCGCTGATAAGAGCTTTGTGAATATTAGAAATCCTCTATGGAAAGCATAACTGCAGCGCTGTGAGCCCTAGTTTCTCTACTATGCCTTTTTAAGAAAAAGTGGTGCATTTGAGTTTTAATTTTGCAGTTATAGTAGAATGTTCCAAACTGGTTATTTCTCATACCCATTCTCTCTGTAAATGTGCTCTGCCTGTTATGGGAAAAGATTCACTATCTTTATTTCTTAAAAGACAAGTAGAGGAAGGGAATAATTACTCCCCTGTTTCTACTGATTCTTATTTTATAAAAACATGGTTATTGTTTTCACAGAAACAGTCACAGACATTGCTGCTTCATGAACCCAGGTCGTTCTGGGGAAATGTCATCTTTCTCGATGAATGACTGAAACACAGTAGTTTATTAATCTCTCAGACCAAATGGATCTAGGTGGTGTATCATTGCATGTCTTGACAAGAATTTATCTTTTACCCATATCCTAAAAACATTCGCATTACTGTATTTTTTCTTATTCAAATATGCAGTAAAAATATCCAGTGTTTCTTTTTTTTATTCCCATTCCTGAGATGAATGTGTCTGAATAACTGTATGAAGAAGCAGGCTAAACATATGCAATTAAAAGAAGATGGTACTTTCCAGTGCTTAAGACAGTGCTTCATTCCCTACTGTGTTACAGACTTCTTAGCCTTTTCTTCATTGCCCTGCGTTGCCTTGTAAGAAGAAAAGTGTTCAACTGTTATTGAAATATTGCCTGCCCTGTTTTCATGGATGAGATGATACTGTTTCATTTCCTGAGGCTGTGACTTACCAGTTGTGTGAAGGTTATAGTTAGGCTTTCCTAAATTCTAACCTGAGCTTTCCCAGCTGACAGCCTGGGGCATTGAGCTCTCTCTTCTATATTAGGTTTTACATTTGGAAAGCCTTTCTGCTTCTCAGGAGCCTCTTTAAACAGTCTTTAGTTAATGTTTGGAGTTTGGAAATACTGGAACTGCTTTGTAAGAGCTACTTTTTGTTAGTAATGTTATCAGATCTCACCCCCTATATCATACATGTTTTTCATAGTGAGGCCATCAGATAAACCTCTGGAACAGAGCAGAGTGCATATGAACTTGAGAATGGATATGGTGTGATTACTAACATACGTGTGGCTATTTGAAGTATGAACAGCCCAAAATACATCTTATTCCCGGAGTATGTCTGAGTATGTTTTTTTACTGCTCTTTTTATGTATGTATGCTTGATGTTATTTAACAAATCAGTCTATTAAAATGTTTTTCTGAATTGTCTCTGAAACAGAGCACCTGAAGTAGTTTCCCCTTTTCACCCTGTAATTCCACATACATTTTCCCTACTTTTTCATATTTTTCTTTATTCTATAACCCATTCTTCCATTAATCCTCTTCAGTGATTTCATACTCTGCATGCATACATTTGCTGATGTTAAAACAGTGTCCAGCTTAGACCAGCCAACATTGCCTAAGTGTGTATGAGGATGGAGTTTTAGTAAAGGTTAAAGGGAGTATGCAAAAAGTACAACATATTTTAAAATCAGGTTCATGTAATATCATTGCCATTATAAGCTGAGGGAGGAGAGTGCATTGTCCCCTTGAACTTTTGTGCCTTTATGTGCTTTTGGCATAAGCCATACGTACCTGTAGATTTCCTTGTGGAAATCTGTATATGTGTTGCAATTTATATAGAGGGAGATGGCCTCCAGATAATGATCACTTCTTCTTAGAAGGAATTATTTCAACAAGATCCTTTTTCAATGTATCTTTTGAGATATTTTGTTATGTGAGTTTTGCTTAATGTGAGAAAATGAAAAAACTTAATTAATCTCTGATTTGCTGTAAGGTAGACATATTTTACTGAAAAGGCATACGGACAGTAACTTCTATTTTCAAGAAATTTGTGTTGCCAGAAAAAATGATCCATGATCACTTCCTTAGATTCTTGGAATAAGGAGTGGGAAATATATTTCACTTGATTAATAGCAATAGGAATAAAAGAATCAATAACCATGTTTTCTGGATAAATGGATCTGCAAATTTAAGGGGAAAAAAAAGGATGCTTACCACATCTGCCTGTGGAAATTAAACTTTGAATCCGGGCATTTGCTGGCCAGTGCAATGATGAAGATAGAGCTGCTAACAAGATGCAGAAGACTGAAATGCAGTCCAGCATTTCAAAGCAGCAGCTAAAGATTTGGAATAAGTTACCAACTTAGCTGCTAAACTGTAGTGAATTTCAGAAAGTAACATCTGGTTAGTACATGCTACTATCTCAGTTACCCTAGAAAAGACCCATTATACTAGTTTATGTTGGAAACCTACCCCAATACTGCTTTGCAGAAATTGCTGGAATGTTTTGGTAGTGAGCACGGACTCTTTAAAGCAAACATATACTCCACAACCAATAGTGGGGTTCCACCTACAGCTTGTTAAGATCCTGTGCATTGCCACAACAGCAATGGTGATGCTTTGTTTAAACTACACATATGCAATTAGATACATGTAACTTACAAGATAGATCTTACTAACTCATAAATTCAATTCGTGTTTCATATCTGTCAAGCTATTTTTAATATGACATGTCTACCAAAGCATGTGTGTAGATGAATAGCTGTAACGAATCTATTGTACCAAGTTTAAAGTGTATCCACAAAAATATTTGTTCTTTGGAACATGCTATACTATTTAACAGAATCTTTTCTCCCATCACCTTAAGAACTAGTAATCTGCTTTCTGCAAACATTAGTCCATCTCAAAAGTTCTTTTTACGTTTTTTTCTCTTTCCCCTTTACTCATTCCTCTTTGATGTTTTATTGTGTCTCTGCCTCTGATATTTGTAACATATTCAGATTTCATATGCATTTTTGTAAAATCTTAATAGTATTTACAGTGGTGTTACTCTTGAGTGACACAGAAGTAACAGATCAAAGTTTCTTTTCTTTTTAATCATCTGTCCCCTATGGCATGGACTGTGTTTTCATCAATTTTTGCAAATCACTATGTCAAGTAGCAAGAATGTTTGGAAGAGATACTGAGCCAATCTCTTTTCTGGAAAATCTGAAATTGCAAACAGACCAAAAAAAAATGTCAGACATATAAAATAACTTATCTGTGACGATACTCTGCACCACTATGCAATTTTTCACCCACAAATCTAAAAATATCTTAACAAAATCTCCAAAAGTTAGGGAGTTTGAAGTAATGAGAGTTCTGTTTTGTTTGGATTGGGTCTTTAGTTATGTTTGTTTAAAGATTTCTGTGCAAAGTGTGTTTGAATGTAGCAGTCCTAAGCAGTTGAGAGGATTGCTGGCCACAACTTAAAGATCAATGCAGACCAACTTTTACCGTGCTAGGCACAGAGCTGGCTTAATCTCACTAAACCAAAAAAATCCTGACTCTTGCTCTGATTAGTACTGCATCTTGATCTGTGGTCTGATGGCTAACTCTCTTGTCCACAGTCATGTTCAAATATAAGAAGTCTGTAACGCCAGCAAGACTTCTTGAACACACAAAACCAAAAGAAGGATAACGAGTGGAAATTGTGAAAGTCTGCCAAAGGCCCAATTAGGTCTTTCCTCTGATGAAGTTAAGATTTTACCCACAGAACGTCCTCCCAACATCCACTTGGCTCATTATTAAAGTGGAGCAACTAAATATTCAAATATAATTCAATGAGAAGTGCATCAGTAGTTGGTCTATGTTTGCATGCAACATCCCAATGTCAATGTCTCATTTTCTTTGGACACATGCAGATTTCATATTGTACAGTAACACCTGGACAAAAGAAACATAATCCAGTTACCCATTATGTCAAATCACTTGGCATACTCTGTGGGCTATTCGTGTTTTGTATCGTATATGAATTCCAGTGAACACAAGAAAAATAATAAGCAATTCCAATGTTTATATTACTGTTGTCAAGATTCATTTTTATTCAAAGTAGTGAAATTATATGAACTAATGTTTAGAGAAAGAGAAAATGTCCATTTTTTTTTTTGAATGTCTTGCTAACTTCAGTAATCCTTTTATTAAATGCCTTTTCATCAGGAATTCACTGTCCATCTATATTTTAGGAGCAAATATACTAAAAAAATTCCTGTCAATTCAATCTACTAAAGGATTCTTTTTTTCTGTCTCCCAAACTTTGTAATCCTTGCTTGGAGTTATGACTGAGGAATGATAATAGAATGGGTCCTCTTCTTTGTCAACAACAGAAAAATAGCAATTCTTTCTTGCTGCCAAAATCTTGAATAAATAAGATGAGCATAATCAAAACGAATTTTAAAATCATTTCTCTCCTAATTCAGGATAGTCTTTGAGATTTCTCTTAGATTGATTGCAGTGCAGCAGTGATGGCAGCAATATGGACCTTACTGAAGTCCTATCTCCTGTATTGAGACTGATCATTAATGGCATTTCACTGGAGTAGGGTGGTGAACATCTTTTTAGCTGCTGTTTTATTCCTAATGCCTCTCTATTTCATCAGTAAAAACAGTGGCATCTTCAATTTTTCATTTTCCATGTTCATCAATCTCCCCGTTCTCCTGCTCTTTCATTTTAAGGTGTGCTTTGATTCATAGAATATTTTGGTTTTAATAAAAATGAATACTTTTCAAACACCAGGCACATGGCACTAGGTTTGATCTGTTTGGGAACTAAGGGAGAGTAAAACTGAGTATTCATCTCAAGGCAGGAACATTTGCATTTCTCCTCAGAGCACTGATTTCCAAATACAGCCTGGGCATGCCCTGAATAACCTGACCACTCTCTTTCCTGAAAGTCTGGATATCTGTCCAAGGTAAATGGATGGTGGGGAGGCATAGTCATTATGATAGGTTCTCTAATGGGAATTAGAGAAGGGCCAGAGTGGCCAAGCACTCCAGAAAGTACCCTCCCCTTGCTGTCAGCGCACCTGGGATTTGCATGCCCTGGGATCAGGACTGTGGGGGACACTGGGAGTACTTAGCTCCATTCAGGACTGCTGAAGAGTGATGCAAGTGCCTGCTAAAGCCACAAGACATGCTTGAGTTGCACAACAGGAGTAACAGAGAGAAAATGGCATACATGGTTGAGTGCATCCTCGCTTCCGTATGCAAGTGGCTGATAATGGAGACAAAGGCATAATTCTTGTCAGAATACTATATTTCACTTTGCAGAAGCTTTTAGTAAATCACTCACATTCCTACAAACTAAAGTAGTAGCATGTTTGCAAGTCACAGAACATCTCACGAGTCTATTCCTGGTATAATATTTTATCCAAGACAGTAAGCAATAGCTTGTTTAGTTCTGTATCAAAGGGCAAAATCTGAAATTAATAAGAAATAAGTTTTTTGAATGAAGTTGAAGGGGAGTTACAGCAAGCGACCTGCTCTGTCTCTCTCTGGCTTTTAAATAATCCACTTAAAGAGATTATTTCTTATTTAAAGAGGAATTTAAGAAATGGTAATGACTAGGATTGCTGTCATTCTGCAAAAAGTAGGGCTATGCTCTGTTTTGTTTTTTCTTATACAAAAATAATGTGGCAAAAGTCTGAAAAAATTTATCAAAATTGGTATCACCAGTGATTGCTAGAAGCGTACCTAAGCCTGTACATGTGTATGCACAGGGGTGCAGTAACAGGCTGCACTTGGCCAGAGACTATGATGAAGAGTTCTGTAATAAATTCTGCACAGGAGCTTCTCCACATTCCTACTATATTAATGAACAAACTTGTAATTTCTGTAGTTTTACTATGTTTTAATTAAAACACAGTATCATTATAATAAAAAACTTAAATTAAAAAAAAAAATGGTATCAAATTTAAATACACATTACAATCCCTGGAGTATCAACACTGCAAATTCTTATTTGTTTCTGACTATTGAGTTATACTGGGATATAGATATTTACACAAATAGGCCATTTTAACATTTAAGGGAAATGCTTTTTCTGCTGTCTTACTGTGTGATATTCTTTCTATAAATAAACTTAACCTAGCAAATTTATTTGTTTTTTTCCTCATACTTTGCTACTATGTTTTACTTGTGTGTTTTACTGTCATTGGGATTTTCAAACAGATCAGAATATTTCTTCTTCTTTTTTATATATATAATTTGGTAGTAAAACTTGTTCAAATATTTCTAAAAGTTTTCCCTTCCCCAAAATAAGCATTTCAGCAGGTCAAGAGTAAGCAAAATATTCACAATATTTTGTAAATTTTCAGCTGTAGTTGAGTATTTAAATAGTAACTTTGTAAAGAAAAAATGCAAAGGAAAAAACTATACTTCTTAAAGTATAGCTTCAATGCCAAAGAAAACAGTTGTTTTTCATATAATTAATTTTTAGCATTTTAATTTTTCTGCCTTTTTTTCTTAATTCCCTTTTAACTACATTCTTTCATGGTTTTGATTACTTCTTTCTTCCTGTCTTGCATGCTTTTTAACTGACTAATTCTTATTGATACACGGAAAAGGCTTATTGCTTCCACAGATCTTTTTTTCAAGCTACGAAAATTTCAGGCTGCTGCTCCTCTCTTTTTATATCACTCCTCTTCAAATCATTTTCAGACTCTTCAGAAGAAGATGGGCAAGGGTTTAAAGGACAGCAGGGGAAGTGAGAGAGGATCAGAGTTTAGCAGGTGCAGATAAAGAAATGGTATATCATCAGTGCTGTGGAGAGATTGTGGAATTTGAAAGCTGCTTGGGAAGAGGGTAACATAGGGCAATTTTTTGGAGATCATGGAGAATCCAAATCACTCTGTGTATATAGTATCTGAAAGGCTTGTGGCAGCCAACAAAAGTATACTGAAGGGATCACTGTTAAGCTTAATTACTTTGTTCTCAAATTGGAGTTGCTTTAATTGAATCTAATGTGCTAATATTACCTAGGTTTGGGGAAATTAAGATAAGAGTGCTGTGGAAGGATTCTAGAAAGTATGGATGTGGTGCAGAATAATAAAAATGTGATATAGTAAAAATGGTTGAATAGCTTTATGCAGTTTGAAAAATTGGACAGTAGTTCAGAGTTCTAAATTGAATAAAGTCACATATAGTGTAACTTTTTCAAATCACTAGAATAATGAAAAGTTAATTTGCCACATAAGCATTTTTCAGGTTTTGATTAATTTTAATGGAATTTGCTATGTTTTGAAAAGGAAGGCTTTTGAAAATGCAGAGTAAGTTGTAGGTCAAAAAAGGACAAAAATGGCTTTGAGTGTCTGGACATGTCCTGCACTGTGGGGCAAAAAAGAGCTGCTGTCGCTTTAATTCAACAGCATTTTAGAAGTAAGCACTTTACAATTTCATAGAAAACACCACCCGACTTCTAGGGCACAGTAAACCCACATATGCTTTGATCAACATAGAACGTCACACTACCACATGCCGCTTGTAGAAATATGTCCTAATCTAAAGTGCTTTTGAAGTTGGACTAGCCCTTTAAATACCTATGAACTCGCAAGTTCTGCTTTGGGATGCACTAAAAAATCTCTTCATATGCTCTTGGAGGCTGGTAGTCTTTTCACTCTCTGACATGAAATTATCCGAATAAAATCGTTAAAAAGCAAGCACAGTCCAAGAAGTGACTTGCCTGTAGCTTCCCTAGAGGATTCAGCCAAGGACAGCTGATCAATTTAAATATTAACTTTAATTTAAATGCACGTACCAATTTATTTCAAAGTCTGTCACTGAAGAAGATAAACAAGTTTGAAGGTTTGTGGTACAATTGGCTTTGTTAATTGAAAACTAGCATGTAAGGGAAGTTTTGGAAATACTGGAATACCGAGTTCTTCATCCAGGTCTAACCACTTTAGATCCAAGGCAAAACAACAGTACCTGAAAATTAATTTTACTGTGTGGCTGTTCAACTATCAAGATAAGATGAATTGATAGTCTCAATCTACTTCCTACTGTGCATATGCTGCATGTAATATAATCATCATCAATACCTTCCGCAGCCTTCTGAGGCTACCAACTGGCTGATATAGGGCTGTGTAAGCAATTTATTTTTGGTTGGCTGAATGTTGCAGGGGGAAAAGTGAAGAAAAATAGAACAAATGTTTAAACAAAAAATCTGTTTTTAAAAGGTCACCTTCTTCAGGTCAAGTTATTATATGTTTCACATTTTATAGCTAATCAGTATAAATTAATAACTGCAAAATATAAAACAATAAATTACAATTTCTATGGTTTTTCCCCCCTCAGTTGTTTTTGGTCTAAAGAATGTGCTGAGTTTGACAATGAACAGTTTCTTCAGCTAAAATCCATGTTTTTAGAAGGGAAAGATGTTTTGACACCAAAAGTGATTGGATCCAAGTTACGTTACAGTGCCAAGTTAGCACATTTGCAGAGTTACTACTCGATTTGTATTTCTTCTTGAATAAGATGGACACAATGTATCAGAGTTATTAATGAATCTAGCAATTATTACTGGCATTTATTTTCATTGAGGTAATTACCAGGTGAAATGACTACAGTTACACTTCATGATATAGTATATTTCTGTCTGTAGGACATACTGAATTATACCATATGTCAGTAGAAAATGGTTTCCTGCAGTGAACAAGCACAGCCATCCTCATCCTGTGGTCACCCAGAAGTGTTGCTGTCATTTGATAAAATTATGCTTTTTACACTGAGTAATAAAGTGCAGATCTTGTTTATTTGCCAATTAATTAACTTACTTTCCATCAACTCTCATGGGAGCTTGGTTGGCTTTTAAGGACCAGGGACTAAATTTTGCTCTTGGCTTTTTTTTTTCAATTTTGGAGACAGAAGTGGTTTCATATCCTAACATATATAATGACAGGGATGAAAGGAAATCTGTTATTTTACTTCCCTGCCATTTGGTGGTTTTATAAAAATATTTCTGTAAACAGGGGGTAATATTTTCCAATCTGGTTGGTACAATATTAAGTATATGATAGTCAAAGTGATTCTTTCCCATATACTGGTATTTCAGTACTTGTGTTACAGAGTCCTTCCTTCCAATTAATTTTATAGAAATGTTCTACTAGTTTGCTGCTTGAATTTGATGCTGGACCGGAGCCACAGGTCAGCATACTTTGGCTGGAAAATGTTTTTTAAATAGCGTAAAGTATGGAGATTTACATCAGGAATGACTCTACACATGGCTAATTCCTCCATCCTGTCAGGTGTAAATAAGAACTGATATTAGAAAGGTTGCAATTTACGTTAATGATAGTGCCAAAAGCATTGGTACAATGCTCTTTATATAGGTTCATGAAAATGGTTGATTGCTGTTGAAGTGTGCATTAACATAGAGCACATCCTCAGGTAATTTATGGGAAAATGACAAGGTATGAAATACTAAGTGAGGCGATGATCAGTGAGCAATAGCGTTGCCTCAGATGAGTACACATTTTCAGAACGGTGTTCATCATTGCTTCGGAGAAGAAAAGAGCATACTGTACCAAAAAAAAATCATGATACACAGGATAGTGCTTAGAGATATGATGCAGTATAAAATCATATGATATGATACCTTTCCATACGCACTGTGAGTTTGGTGGATATTTTTTTAAGATGCATTCATAAAAATGTCAACTAAGGAATTGAAACCAGGTATAAAAGACATGATAGGAAAAAGTAAATATTCATGGAATCATAGAATCACAGAAAGGTTGGAAGGGATCTCTGGAGGTCATCTGGTCCAACCCCCTTGCTCAAGTAAGGCCACCTAGAACCGGTTGCCCATGATCATTTCCAAATGGCTTTTTTGGAGGTCTCCAAGGTGGAAGACTCCACAACCTCTCTGGGCAACCTGTGCCAGTGCTCGATCAACATCACAGGAAAGCAGTGTTTCCTGATGTTCAGAGGGAACCTCCTGTGTATCAGTTAGTGCCCATTGCCTCTGGTCCTGTCACTGGTCACCACTGAAAAGAGCCTGGGTCCGTCTTCTTTATGCCCTCCCTTCAGGTATTTATATACATTGAAATGTATACCTGAAATGACTAAAAACATATTCCATACCCTATAACATCATGCATAAAAAAACGGGGGTAGAGGAAGATAGAGTGGGGTTTGACTTTCAAGTTAGCAGTTGCTGACTTCCAAGTTAGCAGTTCCTTGGAGAGTGGCTGGGCATCGGTCTGCTTGAGGGGAATCATGAGTGATTGCCTTTGCATTCTTTTTTTTTTTTTCTTTCTCTTTCCTTCACTTACTAAGCTGTCTTTATCTTGACCCATGTGATTTCTCACTCTTGCTCTTTCTGTTCTCTCACCTGGTCCATCACAGGGCAGTGAGTTAGCAGCTATGTGGATGCTTAGAGGCCAGGTGCCAGGTCAACCCACCAGGCTTTGAATCTGAGAATTTGAACTGAATGCATAACTACTGGTAAGAGCTGCAGAATGATTATAAATTTCAATACAAATAAAGTGCTGAGGTTTTTCAAACAACAATTAATCGAGGAGGAGAAATCTGTAGTTTTTACTTGCCAAGAAAGTGTTTGCCAACAGAAGACTGATTTGTCTAATTGTTGTATTCAGGCAGATACCAAATAATAGGAGACAGCATTTGGTCAAAACCAAATATGTAACTGAAGAATATATGTGGCACAACGGCAACAATTGCTGCAGAGCATTAGTCAGGAAATCATTAGCAATGATTAGTCAACCCTATAACCCTACAAACCAAATCATATTCTCAATTAATTTTCATATTTAATAACTTGCTAATGCCATAATTATGAATTTTGAAAAAAATCTCTTCAGATGAACCATTCCCTTTAATTAAACCCATGCAGTACAATTTCTGTTCTTCTGTGGTCATAATTAGAGGTTGCATTTCCCTTTTCCATATGGGCTATTTGGTAAGTAAAACTATCTTAAAGCAATTATAAATTAAATTTTCAAAAGTATTTACATTTCATGTTGTGAGAACATAGAATATTATGCCAAAGACTTTCTGGTTTAGGACAGGTTTATTTTTATCGATCACAAGGATTAAGATAGTTTTCTGTTTCAGTCTAGTTTTAACAATTAAATTGGATGATTATGCCATGGACCCATTTTAGCTATGCAGTTTTTCAGTATTCTTGTTTTTACTAATAAGCTCTGATGTTCCAAAGGCTAAGCCAGGAGGAGGTGATAATTGCAGTCTGTTGCAAGATTTGAGCATGTGGGGTTCAGGCAAATGACTAGCTGGTATCATGTGGTAGCAGTGGAAAGGAGCAGACCTTCCCTCTCAGCTCTGCTCATCCCTCAACCACCAGAGGGATGCTTGCAGAACTGGCCACGTGGAGGAGATTAGGCATATAGCTGGGACTTGGCCAGGCTTCAAGTACTGTGCAAAAGATGCTTGCCCACCTCCTAGCTGTTTGGCTTCTAGTGTGTAGTTGCACAAACCTTCAGCTGAACCAATGGGTCAGTGTGTTGGCTAAATTTGCATATATGTGTAAATAAATAAACAAATAATACTGCATTTGTAGGCCTCAGATACTCAAATAGGAATTAGATGAGGGCTCTGAGGTTGCTGTCAATCTTGAGGCAGATATTTTTCTCATGTTTGCATGAATTCAAAAATCACTGCATATTATGTTGGTTCTCAGATCAATGTTTTTGCAGCTTTTCCATTTAGATTTGTTCTGGTAATGCTGTGATCCTTTATATTCTTTTCTTCCTAAATGAGTTATATTGAAAACCAGAGGTTTTAATTACTCTGTTTGATTGGTCATAAGAATAGAAAGTCTAAGGGACAAAAATTCTGTGAAAATACCTGAATTTCAATTTTTAAATTACTTTATTCCCTGCTTTCTTTGAAAAGGCCAAAGGTCTCCACATATTGTTTGTGAAAACAATATCATTATATCTTTATGTAATATCTTTGACTTCACTCAAAAGATTTTTAAGTTTATGGTTGTACAATATACTAATTTTGAGGAGGTGAAAATATAAGGTATCAGAGTTATTCAAAGTAGCCTTGACTTAATCTTTTGTACAAACAGATGTTCTTACAACATCATCTGCTATTGTTGCCCTATAGATTACTTCATTAAAACTAAGAAGTGTACAGTAAATGAATTAGGAACTGCTCAATGTATGAGCTAATAACTTGCATAGCTTTTAGTTATTTTTTGGGACACTCTCAAGGATAAATTAAAAAAAAAACAAAACACATTTTCTAATTTGCAAAGCAGTAGTACTGGGATTTAAGCTAAAACAGAGATTGGTAATGTCATGAAAGCATTCTTCAGACTAAAACATAAAAATACAATAAAATAATTGGAATTATAAACAGGGAAAAAAAATCTGGTGATGTTATCAGTTCTATTCTCAGAGCACAGCTTGGCAAGTAAAAGAGATGTCCCAACAGTAGAGTCCTTCATTATTGTGTTTTGTTCATATTTAAATGATCCATTCCTACTGGAAAACTATTCTAATTAGTATTGTAATTATATTCTGCCTTAATTTTTGTTGACTTAATTTGTCCTTTTTCTTTTCCTTGCTTTTTGCACCCCACCAATTAATTTTTCTCATCCCTAAGGTATGAATCCCTTAAATACTCAGAGGTGGTAATACCCCCATATATTTGCCTTGAGGAGAGGCAAAAAGGAGAGGCTAAGTACTCGCAGCTGTCTCAGCCTCGGAGAAGGTATAGCTGTGGACAGAGAGTTCAGTGAAACACAACAGATTTTAACTGCAGAACATGGAAGCATTACACAGAAGTTAAAGAAAAAAACTAGTGAATTTTTCAGTGAATGAATATATAGAACTCCTATGGAACCGCCTCTCCAACTAATATATTTTCAACTCACTATGTTGAGTAATATAATTTTAACTTTTCAATTGTATTTTCAACTTAGAGCAAGGAATGCTTGAACACGACATACATAAGATATTTATTTATTTTACCTTTTTGATTCATATGCCAAGTGTACCTCATCCATGGTAATGACATTGAAGTGAGAAGTTGTATTAAAATAAGGCGGAAGGAAAACTAGACATGACTGATGATGATGAGTAGCACAACTCTGAACTAGGAGATCTACCACCAGCAAATGACTTCAAGTTTGCATAATTCCTTCTGTGTATAGACTGCTTCTGCTGAATAATATCCATGAATGATTACTAATAGGAGACTTTGATCCAAATGCTTGAAGGTTAAATGGTTGCTTTGTGAACGTGTTTAGTGAAAGGGGAAGAAACTCATAAGATAATTGTTATTTTTGATTCTTTCCTTATTGCTGCTCTTGTTGCCTGACTTCACCTAACTTGACTGCTGCTGTTTCTGTTATTACTGTACTTGCCATTAATCCTTTATTTCTTTTGCTTCTACCACAATTTGCAACATCTGTCATTGCCTCTAATGTAATTACATAATTTTGCCTTCCTGTCTCTCTTTCCTACTTAGAAGTTGTAACAAAAAAAAAACCTGGGAGTCTTTCTACATCAAAAGATTCATAACAAGGAGAGTAGTTTTTCTATCAAAATTACCATGTTCTAGTTCTTCCAACACTAGTGCTCACTCACTTATTTTCTTTTCACCACATGAGTACGGGCATTGTTAGTGATAGTACTAGTCTCTTCAAACTATTTTGTAGCAAAGCTAGAAACAAGATGATCTGGGATTAAAATACCATAGGAATTTCTTACCTTTGCTGGCCACCACAACTGCACTGAGACAGAAGGAGCTAACAGGCAGACAGGATGCTCCCTGCAGATGCTGATTGTAACCAGTCTGATCCAGGAAGTTGCTCTAGACTGGGCAAAATCTGGACTAACCCTCCAGCTGATGAGAACAGGTTGATGGCAGTGAAGAGCATGGGTGTTTCAGGAGCGAAGTTTTCCAAGAGATCTCAGAAAGTGGGTGAAACAGAAAATATACTGTGCATTGTAAGAAATAGTTAATTATTTTCTTACTATGTAAACAATTGGAACTTTGTAATTTTCATTGGGATTTCTATATAATTTCATCACATGTATGAGATTAGTGTAATTTATGCATATTATATGAATTAATACACAATATACTAGTTAGAATCACAAATTTCTCTCCACAAGATAAATGATCCTAGTGCTACCTTTCTTACATGTCTGTGATAGAGGTTGATGACTAGTCCCATATAGAATTTTGCTGATTTTTTAAATACTATTTTAGCCTGACAGCTGAATCTAAATATCAAGAAAAAAAAAATAGTTCAGACTATCTGAAATGTTTCATTGTTCATGTTTTTTGTAACAATATATCATTCAAACATAGAATGGTACACTTAAGTTTTGGATTACTGTAATAAGAAAACCCATAGCATAAAAAAAGAGATTGATTGACAAAAGGAGGGCGTTAGTTCTAGTTACACAGAATTACAGAATCACAGAATGGTCAGGGTTGGAAGGGACCTCTGGAGATCATCTAGTCCAACCCCTCTGCCAGAGCAGGGTCACCTACTGTTGCACAGGATGGCATCCAGGTGGGTTTTGAAAGTCTTCAGAGTGGGAGACTCCACAACCTCTCCGGACAGCCCATTCGGGTGCTCTGCCACCCTCAAAGTAAAGAAGTCCCTCCTTATGTTTAGATGGCACTTCCTATGTTCATGTTTGTGCCCGCTATCTCTTGTCCTATCACTGGGCACCGCTGAAAAAAGACTGTTCCCATCCCCCTGGTACCCTCCCTTTAAGTATTTGTAAGCATTAATAAGATCCCCCCTCAATCTTCTTTTCTCTAGACTAAAAAGACCCAAGTCCCTCAGCCTTTCTTCATAAGAGAGATGCTCCAATCCCCTAATCATCTCTGTAGCCCTTTGCTGGACCCTCTCCAGCAGTTCCCTGTCCTTCTTGAACCAGGGAGCCCAGAACTGGACACAATACTCCAGATGCGGCCTCACCAGGGCAGAGTAGAGGGGGAGAATAACCTCCCTCAACCTGCTGGCCACACTCTTCTTGATGCACCCCAGGATGCCATTGGCTTTCTTGGCCACCAGGGCACATTGCTGGCTCATGGTCATCCTGTTGTCCACCACGACTCCCAGGTCCCTTTCCACAGAGCTGCTCTCCAGGAGGTCAGCCCCCAACCTGTACTGATGCATGGGGTTATTCCTCCCCAGATGCAGTACCCTACACTTGCCCTTGATGAATTTCATGAGGTTTATCTCTGCCCAACTCTCCAGCCTGTCCAGGTCACGCTGTATGGTGGCACAGCCCTCTGGCGTGTTAGCCACTCCTCTCAGTTTTGTGTCATCAGCAAACTTGTTGATGGTACACTCTATCCCTCCATCCAGGTCATTGATGAATATATTGAACAGGACTGGACCCAGTACTGACCCTGAGGGACACCACTCATTACTGACCTCCAACTAGACTCTGCACCACTAACCACAACCCTCTGAGCACTATCTGCCAGCCACTGTTCAATCTACCCCACTGCCCATTCATCTAACCCACACTTCCTAAGCTTGCCTGTGAGGATGATGTGGGAGACAGTGTTGAAAGCCTTGCTGAAGTCAAGGTAGACAACGTCCACTACCCTGCCCTCATCCACCCATCCAGTCACGCCATCATAGAAGGCTATCAGATTAGTCAGACATGACTTCCCCTTGGTGAATCCACGTTGACTACTTCTGATAACCTTCTTTTCTTCCAGATGCTTTGAGATGATACCCAGAACAAGTTGTTCCATCATCTTTCCAGGGATGGAGGTGAGGCTGACCGGTGCCTGTAGTTTCCCGGGTCATCCTTCTTGCCCTTTTTGAAGACTGGAGTGACACTGGCTTTCCTCCAGTCCTCAGGCACCTCACCTGTTCTCCAGGACCTTTCAAAGATGATGGAGAGTGGCCCAGCAATGACTTCTGCCAGCTCCCTCATCACTCGTGGGTGCATTCCATCAGGCCCCATGGACTTATGGATATTCAGTTTACCTAAATGATCTCTAACTTGTTCTTCTTCAACCAAGGGAAAGTCTTGCTTCCTCCAGACTTTTTCTGTTACCTGCAAAGCCTGGGACTCCCAAGAACTGGCCCGAGTGGTGAAGACAGAAGCAAAGAAGGCATTCAGCAACTCCGCCTTCTCTGCATCATCTGTCACCACAGCACCTGTCTCGTTCAACAGCAGGCCCACATTTTCCCTAGTTTTCCTTTTGCCTTCTATATACTTTAAGAAACTCTTCCTATTGGCCTTGACATCCCTTGCCAGGTTCAATTCCAAGGCTGCCTTGGCTTTCCTTGTTTCATCCCTGCATACCCTGACAGCATTCTTATACTTGTCCCAAGCAGTCAGCCCCTTCTTCCACCTACTGTAAACTCCCTTCTTACACCTGAGCTTTTTCAGAAGGTCCCTGCTCAGCCATGCAGGGACCTTCTTCCCTTGCCTGATTTCTTGCTCTTTGGGATGCACCGATCCTAATCTTGGAGAAAGTGATGCTTAAATAGCAGCCAGCTCTCTTGAGCCCCCTTACCCTCTAGAGCCCTCTCCCATGGGATTTGTCCAAGCAATTCCTTGAAGAGATCAAAGTCAGTCCTCCTGAAGTTTAAGTTTTCAACCCTACTTGTCATTTTGTGCATACTACACTTAATCCTGAACTCTATCTTCTCATGATCACTGCAGCCAAGTCTGCCCCCAACCTTAACATCCTCTACCAGTCCCTCTTTGTTTGCCAGTACTAGGTCCAGTAGTACACCTCTCCTTGTGGGCTCCTCCACCACCTGAGTCAAAAAGTTATCAATGCACTGGAGGAACCTCCTGGACTGTACATGCCCAGCTGTGTGGTCTTCCCAGCAGATATCAGGGTAGTTGAAGTTCCCCATGAGAACCAAGGCCTGCGATTGTGAGGCGATTCTCACCTGTCTGTAGAAGGTGAGAATCAACTTCCCCATCCTGATCAGGTGGCCTGTAATAGACACCCACAACAGTGTCTCTCATATTATCCTGCCCACAAGCTCTCAACTTACTCTTCGGCTGCCCCCAGGGAGACCTCGATACATTCCAGTTGCTCTCTCACATAAAGAGCGACTCCACCCCCTAGCCTCGCTGGCCTGTCTTTCCTAAAGAGAACATAGCCCTCCATGACAGTGTTCCAGTCATGTGAGTTACCCCACCATGTCTCAGTAATTGCAATGAGATCATGGTCCTAGTTTCCTTCTTTCATTTAATAGCGTAGTAACTGAAGCATCCACCAAAGGTACAGGGTCCATCATGTCCCTCAAGGAACCCAAGCTTTATAAATTGCTAAAAGGAACTTTAAATAGGTGTTGCAGAGATTTTTTCTTAATGTTTAATGATCTATTTAACATTAAATGTGTAAGTATCTACTGGGGCAGAGTTTTGTCTCCCATGTAAGTCCTCACTAAGCTCATAGAGCTGTGAGGTGTTGTGGAGAAGCCAGTTCCAAAAGGACAGGTAAAGAAAGAAGACGAAGACTTTTCTTTTTACAAAATATACTACTTTAGGAAGGCTTCTGAAAAGAGGAATCCAACTAAGAGTCCTCAATTCAAGTGAGGGCTGACTGAGACCTCGTAAAAGTCTCCTCTTAGAGATTCTCCAATGTGTGTAACATTTTGTATGAAGCCATCAGAGATAAAAAAGACTTTTATGGCAGTTGATAGGAACATCTGGAGATGGGACAGACAGGATCCAGACCGTGCTTTAATGAGCACCATCAGGGAAAGTGAATGATTGACTCACAGAAGCATATTTTCTAGTAGAGATCTCTGCTCATAACTGGATTTCCAGAGCAGATCAGCAGCTTGTCCAATCAGTGGCCCTTTCCCTGCATGCACTTAGATGTAGGAGTTCTTCCTTTGAATGTGGCAAGGATGAGCCAAGTGGGGGGACTTGGACCCGTATCCAGACAAGTGCTGTAAAGCACAAACCTTCTGTGACTTCTTGAAACTCTGGCCTCAGCTGTCACCACCTGTGATCATCCAGTGAAATCATGGAGTAGTTTCAGATGCCCCTGTTATATCTTTCAGTGAGAAATATGTTCCTTGAAAACAGTCCACGTAGGTCAAATTTGGTATCTATTCTGGGACCTTGACTAGTACCAAATTCTTTTGAGATAATAGAAAAAACTGTACAGTGGAATAACTTGCCAAGTAGGAAGTTCATCTTGTTATATGCATTAGCTGTAGACTAAAATACTCAATCTAAATGTAATGTGGTTGCTATATAAACGTCTACTCTTTTTCTGAATTCTCTTTAGTCTTTTGAATTGGTTATCTTGGGATAATGCTTTCTGTTAATGCCTCTGTGTGGGTGTGAACAAATGTATTGGTAGAAGTTTATTTCCACATTTACGTCAGACATACATTTCTAAAATAATATTTATAAGTTGCACTTTGGAGTTAATCAGTGGGATGCTGACTACTTCTTCTGGTTAAATGATACACTGCTATTGAGTTACTTTGGACTTAATTTTCAGAAGCTGATTGAGAGCTGTAGCCTGAGTGCACAAAATGGACACCTGAAACTATAAATCACTTTAAAAAATGGCCTTAACCTTGTAGATCCATCAATTGCACATGTATTTATTGGGATATTCACAGCAAAATGAAAAAATGTTAGCAGTGTTATTTTATCTGGATTTAGCACTCTCAATTAAATGTCAAAGGTGATTTTCTTCATCTAGCATCCTTTGTTACTTTGGCATTGATGTATGAGTAGTAGGTTATGATGATGCTACTTTCCTACTCTTCTGTGTGCTTTCTTTAACAGAAGATAAACAAATTCAATAGATGTACTCTTTATAAAAACTGCTTCAAAATCAATGATTATATCTTCATATGTAGTTCAATCCCCATCACTATACCTTCCAGCTGGCTATTTTTTTAAAACAAATACCTATCAGTCTATGAACTATAAAGGGCATACAGTGGGGGTTGTTTGATAGCATAGTGTTTTCACAGAATCATGGAATTGTTGGGGTTTGGAAAGGACCTTCAGAGATCATCTAGTCCAACCCCCCTGCCAAAGCAGGTTCACCTAGAGCAGGTTGCACAGGAATAAATCCAGGTGGGTTTTGAATATCTCCAGAGAAGGAGACTCCACAACCTCTCTGGGCAGTCTGTTCCAGTGCTTTGTCACCCACAAAGTAAAGAAGTTTTTCTTCATGTTGAGGTGGAATTTCCTGTGTTCCAGATTGTGCCCGTTGCCCCTTGTCCTGTTGCTGGGCACCACTGAAAAGAGTCTGGCCCCATCCTCTTGACACCCACTCTTTAGATATTTATAAGCATTGATGAGATC
This sequence comes from Anarhynchus alexandrinus, assembly GCA_008711295.1. NCBI lineage: Eukaryota > Metazoa > Chordata > Aves > Charadriiformes > Charadriidae > Anarhynchus > Anarhynchus alexandrinus. The sequence goes on along the minus strand of VUYV01000614.1, from coordinate 212,094 downwards.
CCCTCTCAGTTTTCTCTTCTCCAAGTGAAACAGACCCAGGTGTCTCAGCCTTTCCTCATAAGAGAAGTGCTCCATTCCCTTGATCATCTTTGTAAACCTCTGCTGCACCCTCTCCAGTAGTTCCTTGTCTTTCTTGAACTGGGGAGCCCAGTACTGGACACAGTACTCCAGATGCAGCCTCACCAGGGCGGAGTAGAGGAAAAGGATGACCTCCCTCGACCTGCTGCCCACGTTCTTTTTCATGCACTCCAGGATTCCATTTGCCTTCTTGGCCACCAGGGCACATTGCTGCCTCATGGTCAACTTGTCCACCAGGACTCCCACGTCCCTCTCTGCAGAGCTGCTTTCCAGCAGGTCAACCCCTGATCCGTACCAGTGCATGGGGTTATTCCTCCCCAGATGCAGGACCCTACACTTGCCCTTGTTGAACTTCATTAGGTTCCTTTCCGCCCAACTCTCAGCCTATCCATGTCTTGCTGTATGGTAGCACAGCCTTCTGGCGTGTCAGCCACTCCTCTCAGTTTTGTGTCATCAGCAAACTTGTTGATGGTACACTCTATCCCTCCATCCAGGTCATTGATGAATATATTGAACAAGGCTGGACCCAGTACTGACCCCTGGGGAACACCGCTGGTTACAGGCCTCCAACTAGACTCTGTGCTGCTGACCACAACCCTCTGAGCTCTGCCATTCAGTCAGTTCTCAATCCACCTCGCTGTCTACTCATCTAACCCACACTTCCTAAACTTACCTATGAGGATGGTATGGGAGCCAGTGTCAAAAGCCTTGCTGAAGCCGAGGTAGACAATGTCCACTGCTCTCCCCTCATCCACCCAGCCAGTCATGCCATCACAGAAGGCCATCATATTGGTCAAGCATGATTTCCCCTTGGTGAATCCATGTTGACCACTCCCAATATCTTCTCTTCCTCTACATGTTTAGAGATGACATCCAGGATGAGCTGGTCGATCACAGGGGATGGAGGTGAGGCTGACTAACATGTAGTTTCCTGGGTCCTCCTTCTTATCCTTTTTGAAGATTGGAGTGACAGTAGCTTTCCTTCAGTCCTCAGGCACCTCTCCTGTTCTCCATGATCTTTCAAAGATGATGGAGAGTGGCTTCTCAATAACATCTGCCAGCTCCCTCATCACGCATGGGTGCATCCCATCAGGGCCCATGGATTTGCGGGTGTCAAGTTTGCCTAAATGATCTCTAACCCAATCTTCCTTGATCAAGGGAGAGTCTTACTTTCTCCAGGCTCTCTCTCTTAACTCCAGGGTCAGGGATTTCTGAGGGCCGGCCTTAGCAGTAAAGACTGAAGCAAAGTCAGCATTCAGTAACTCCGCCTTCTCTGCATCCTGTCATGAGGGCACCTACCTCATTCAGCAGCGGGCCCACATTTTCCCTAGTATTCCTTTTACCTCTGATTTAGAAATCCTTTTTATTGTTCTGTTCATGTCAAAACACAAGTAAATTGTCAGGAATGTAGCATATATAATTACAGATTTGATATTTATGAAGAATTTATGGTACTTTCACATTTAGTATGTAAGTGTATAATAATGATAGATAACAACATAAGGGTGGTACAGCTGAACCTGTTCAGAAACATGAACAGTGTGGATTTCTTTTTAATTCCTGTATTTTTTATGGATTTAAAAATCTGTTTGGAGGCTGCATGTGGTCAAAATTCCTTTGATAAATGAACTGTCAGTTTGCTTTAGGCATTTTAAAAATATTTAGTTGAGCATATTGATTAGTCAATAGGACTGTACAAGTCTGTGGAAACATTATTAAATTCCTAATAAAATTAAAAGTGTATCACAGCTGTGTGAAGCAATACAGATAGCTTTAAAGTATTTAGGCTTTGGATGAGTATTGCTAGCAACATTAACTCCTTAAAGGACTGGATTATCCATCAGTAGAAAACAGTGCCTCTACATGAGGTGGGTGCCTCAGAGGTAAGCAAGTAACGCTGCATGCAGTGTGGTAGAGAAGATAGTGGTGGGTATGTTTCCCAAGGAGATTAGGCTTAGCCTGTCACCACACACAGCTGAGTTTTTTCAGCTGAGCCACCTAGAATTCTGAAATGAAGCCAAAGCAGCACTCAAGTTTTGCTCAGTTGTTTAGACAGTGAAGGCAGTGCTTAATTGATTTTCATTCAACTCTCCCCTTCAAAGCAAAGATATAAAGCTGTGCGGAGGTAGTTCTGTGAATGTTTCACTTTTATACGCTCAACGCAGAGGTCAAGTCAAAACCAGATCTTTAAAGATCTTTATGAAATTAAAGGTATTATCCAAATTAATCTCTGGTTGACATAGCCTACTCTTTCCAGTATATGCCAAGTGAATAGTTATTTCTATTTTCTTCAGAACTTTTTTTTGCTTTTGTGTACCCAAAAGTACAGAATTCTCTACAACATCTGAAAGTGCCTGGTTTTGGTGAAGGGAAAAAAAAAGCCCTCAGCTAAGTAGAACATTTGAATGTATTACTCACGTGACTATATGTAGTTTGACAAAGTTTATAGTACTAATAAGTAAAACATTACTGGTAACAATGTGTGCAATTTTTTTTATTTTTTCCCTAGCCAATAAGAAGTACCCACACACACCTTAATCTTAGATAAATCAAGGAATAAAATTAGAGATCATGTTGAGAGGAATAACCAAAGGGCAGAGGGGAGAGGAAAACAGAGTTTCGATTACTTAAGTTTGTTAATAAGCAGAATTGCCTCTTTAAAGTAGTTATCTATTAGTAGCTGAAGCCAACAGCATTTGCATACCAATCAGGAATCTTTATACTGTTTAGTTTCTCCTTTGAGAGGGTATTTTGGTGGTTTAAAGGAAATTACAGTTTAAATAAGGATCAAGATTTCATTTGCAATCTGTTATCATAATTTGTTTGTGAAGTTGTTTAAATCTTTCATCTAAGAAAAGGTATGGTTTCTCTTGTAAAGAGACCTTCCTTCTTATGTCATTTAAAGGATGGCTTACATCCCGTCTAGGGAGCTTGATTGTATAATGATTATAGAATAAATGCAGGGATTCGATGGCTGGGATTTCTGCTTTAAACCCTGCCATTGATTCACAGGATGTTATCGGGTACCCATTCTGTACTTCTTTTTCTCCATCTACAGGACTGGGAATGGTGAGACTGTACCCCTTAGAAATGTATTTTGGTATCTGTTACAAAAAAAACCATGCAAGTGCTAATTATTAATTTCATCAACCTTATTCCAGTGTGCTTTCTGTTATTTTATTTGTACTTCTATTATTGTGTTTGCCATCATTACAGATCAATTCTCTGTCTATTGTTTCTTTCTTACAGGAGTCTCTTTCTTTTCTTATATTTTATTAGATATGCCACATTTCTGTCCAACAGCCAGGTCACAGGAAGTGCCCTGCAGCACTTGGGGACATCTTACCTCACATCCCTTATCTCGTTTCTAGGCTATGATGCTCTGCCAAGGTGCAGGACAGTCCTTTCTTGCAGACTCCTTTGCTCTTTCTTATCAGGGAAATGTCATATGGAGTGCACCTTCCTAAGCTCATAGTTCTTAAACTGGGAAAGAATAGGCTGATAACAGAGGCAGTTTGTAAATCCGTCTGCAATTCTTGTGATTTTTATAGAATCATAGAATTATTTAGCTTGAAAAAGACCCTTAAGGTCATTGAGTCCAACTGATGTAACATTTTAGATGTTACCACAAAGCAGTTTTCCTCCCTGGTACCCTGTCTACCTAGCATAGTTACACAGATTTTTTTAAGCCATGTGCAACTAAAATTCCTCAAGCTACATTCCTGATAGAGCAGTTATGAAAATCCAGGTGTTAGAGGAAATGCAGAAGCAGCTCTGGAAGAAAGTAATTTATCTTTTCTCCAAACTTTCAACTAGCAGTGGAATTTTCAAAGCATTTTGGAAACTTACTGGATTCATGTTATTGCTCCTTAGACTTCACCTTTTAGAGGAATATGTGAAAGAGCCTTAACCTCCATTTGGAAGGTGTAGTAAGAATCTAATTATTAAATCCATTATATCTGCATATAAACCAGATTAACAGCGCAAGTCAGACCTTAAGCAATCATGTGATTCTCATGATGGACATGAGCTAATTGAAGGTATTAGAGCCGTTGTCCATATCAGTATTGACATCTCCTGGGACAATGAATCTTGGAGACTTCATTACCACTCTTTGACAGCAGCTATTTCTCTTCAGGCAGAAAAGAAGCCAGTAAGATAGTGGTGGTCTTTGTGTCCGCCTGTGTGTAATTTCGGTCTCATTGGATTCTTGCATTTGTTATATCTGTGCATTTATACATTCCATTTCACTACTTTTTGTTTAAAATTGAGTGTCTTCATCTTGAATAATGTCGTCTTCAGCTTTGCGAGGCTTTTGTTGTCCCAAATATGGCTATTTGTTTTGATAGGTCAATGGTAGAGTGTGCTGACTACTGTGCCAAGTCTCAGTGATATTTTTAATTACTTCATGTGAGCTTCATTTCACTGTGGTATAGAAATACATGATCACTTTTTATCACTTTCCAGCATTTCTTCTGAAACATCTGGTGTTAGCCGTTGCTATAGACCAGAGGTACAGACCATAGGAGACCATTATGTGGTTTGACATAGCAGCTTCCATGCTGTAGGAAGTCACATATGGTATTCCATGCAGATAGCCAGCCATATGTAAGGGATTTGAATATTGCTAACCTTATTGTTATAAATGTGCAAGAAAAATGTTTCTTATGTGGGACTGGAGTCCTTCCAGACCTGAGCAGGTGAACTGTTGGGTGGTATATACTGATTTTTATTTTTTTATTCACCCTCTTCCATTGTTAGAGATGTCATAGGTATCTCATGTTTTGATGGTGAAGTATGTACACAAAGAAGGCTCCAGAAGGAAACAAGGGGGTTGTTTGACAGTAATGTCATCTTTATTCAATATACCTTTCAGCTAAGCCAAAGGGGAACGTGAAAGATAGTCAGGAGGAGGATTTGGCTGTCTTCAGGCAGTTAAGTAGAAATGATTTCTTCTTAATTCTCATATGCATGTTACAATTTGCATTTTAATTTTAATATTTTGAAGTGTAAAAGCATATTTAGGGAAATGGGCTAATTAGATCTCTGTAAACAGCCATATGTTCCCATTTTTATTAAATTTAAGGGATGATTAGAATGACAAAGATTTTATTACTTGCAAGAGAAAGGAATAAATGCCCACCTGGAAAATTTATGCATTTTTTCTTCTTACAAAATATCTTCAATTGCAGTTGTTCCTAAGTTAGTTCTGAAAAACAGAGAAGAAACGAGAAATTGCCCAAAAGGTAATCCAATATTTCCTCTTATGCGGTGATGAATACCACAGAAATGCCTACCTGGAGCCAGGTTTTGTTCTTACTTATAATTGAAAATGCAAATAATTTTTGACAGGAATACTCAAGGATTATTGCAAGTAGTGCTTGCTCACTTCTGCGAGTGCTAGTAGCTAGCATGCAGTGAGTGGTCCCTGGGGCAGCAGCCGTACCAGCTTCCTCTTGAGTTTGCACTTAAACCTGCGTCAACACAGCCTGTATACTGGTGTGTACTTAGGCTAGGCATGTGGCAATTCCTCTGGAAGGGAAACTAGCGTTCACTGAGGTTGAAAGGCAGAAGACAAGGTGCCTGATCTCAAACCTGAGTTGTCACATGTTGAACATGACCTTTTCCATCCCTCTATCAAAAATATATTTGCATGTATTTGACTGTGTTGCATGTCCAGAAGGGATTGCCTGAACTATTAGTAAGTGTGCACAGGGAGCATGCCCGGGGGAAATAACCAACAATATTAAATTACGTGACCCAGGCCAATTTTTACAGAATGGGAAAGCAGTGCAGGTTCACCCTTTAAATCCGGAGGCTGTATGCAAGAGTAGCTGAATTTCTGGAGCTGCATGCCATGCTCTCTTTTTCTGAAAATTAAAATGAGGTTTATAGTTAGGAGACTAGTACAGATGAGCGTGCAGACATGACTCCACCAACTGGCTCAATGAACTTCATTCAGACTGCAGAATGGTGTTGCATTTCTGTAGTAACTTTCAACTTTAATATTGTCTTAAATGTTCATAGAAAATTATTTAAAAATCCAGCTATCGGTTGCTATAACTACTCAATAAAATACTAAGAGGCATAGAAGTGACCCATTTGCCTTGTCATTCATTATTTTATGAGATACCCAGTTTGAGTGAGCACACTATAAATATTTACTTTTAAGACTGTTATGATTTGATATGTCAAATTATTTTCTATTAAAAGAGAAATTAAAAAGGGTTGCTAAAAATTCATGTTTACCATTTTTGACCTAGATGAAAGAATGAAAATATTTTCCGGCAGGGCTTCTAATTTTTAGAGGAAGCAATTTACAGTACGTTTTTAAGTCAAGAGGGAGTTAGAACAATGATTAAACAGCACAGCAAACCATACAAACCCTAAGATTCTTCTCTCTTCTTTGGTGTCTGCAATACTCTATCTGATACCATTTTGTAGGTGTCTGTAAAACATGTTAACTTTATTGTCATATTTGGTCCCTTAATTAGTAGGAGAATTTTATAAACACATGAGATGATAGATGGAACTGATTAGAAAAATATATTACTTGTTGAGTATGACTGTGATGGAGCAGATTCCTTAGACTGTACAAGCTGTGAAAAGAACAACATGTATCAGTGTTTGGCATATGGTCTCACCCACCAAAAGATGTGTAACAGAAATTCCCATATAATGAAACGGGATTTCATTCCTTGCTTTGCCTTAGTAGCAGAGCCTATGAAATGAATTTTTAGACAAGGTGAGCATTGAATATTGCTTTTTAAATCATTGGAAGGTATTTTTTTAATGAAAATCATGCACATCTATATACATCTCATAAGTACATATCTACAGAGGTATATTCACAATGACTGCTAAAGGCTTACCCTGCTGCATATTGGTTTTGGCATAATTCCAGAAATAAAGCCTACAAACCTGCAGTAGTTATACATCAGCTTGACTGAATGAGGCTCCTCGGATGAGGTTGAGCAAATGGATCACTAACTGTGTTCCTTAAGTCCAGTCTCTGGCTAAACATGAAACTGCAAGACCTGGGAGCACTTCCAGACTTGTTGTTTCAGGTGTGTGCTGTGGCCATGTGCAGTGCTTCATTGCCTCTGCCTCAGCAAAAGGAACAGGGTAAATTGCCTTGAGGAGGTGAGTACTGCAGTCTGGCCAAACCCTAGAGTGGGACATCTGAGGATCAGGACACAGATCTTGCCCCACAAGTGTGCATTTGCCTGTGTAGTCACTCACTGTTTCTGTAAGTTTGCTGTGGGGTCTTGTCTCTGATTCGCCAGGGCGTACAGAAGCATACAGAAGAGGCAAAGGGGCTTGACTTACTGATTGCCCATGTATTTGGTCCACATGGATGCTCTCAGGGTTCAGTTACCATACTGGCCAAAGATGGAAGTCGTTCAGTGCCCTTGTAGTTCCACAGCTTAAATGTGATATCCTATCTCAGTTGTCTTAAAACATTCGTATTCTTGAGACTGGTATAGCTAAGTATTTCTTTTTGCCTAGTGCAATAATTTTCTCACAGATTAAGCAATTCTTCTGGCAAGCTTACCTCCCCATCTATCTGTTTCACTTTTCATCAGCCTTTGGGATATAGGTTAGGCACAAATCTGTGGCTGCCCATACTGGCTCTCTTGTTTAGCATTGTCATGCACTCATGCATGTGTCTCTGATCAGTTATGGTATCATGCCTGTCTCTGGTAATTACATAGGCATTTTGATATCATCAAATATCCTTGTTAATTAACTATTCAGGTCTACCTACCTGGTAGACTGAGACATTCAGCTAGATTAGGTGGATTTCAGTAAGAGGAAAATATCAAAATCTAGAGACAGTTTAATTCATGCAAATGGAGAGAATTCAGATATGTTTGGAAATGTTAACATTGTAGAACGGGATTCTTCAATGTGTATATGAATCAAGGGATTTCACAAATTAGGACATTTCACAAAATATTCAGTATTCTGTGGGAAGGAAATTATATTGAAAAGGGATGCCTTCCAGATGCATTCCAACATTTCTGGCTTAGATGCAGAGCCTGAAAATCCAGGGATGTTCACTTCATGTTCTTTCCTTCCTAAAGCTAAGGGCTTGGGGGTTCTTTTGGTCTCATAGGATAGGTCCACTGTAGTTCACATTGAAATGACAGCTTTAATTTTTCTTTTAATTTTTTTTCTTTTAATCTTTTAATCTTTTAATTAGATACTATCAAATTAATACTAAAATTTTCTCAGCTTTAATAATCATTCTATGCCAGCACCATAATTCTGGAACCTTCAATCCACAGTGGGGGAGATCGGCTTGACCTATTAGTGTAGTTTTTATTACTGAGTTGCAGCAATTAAGTTTAAAATGTGTGTTGTTACTACTACAGAAGCTGTAATTAGAATCATACAATAGTTTATTTGTAAGGAATTTCTGGAGGCCATCTGGTCCAGCCCACAACTAGGATTTAATTGGTCTGTAGTACTGGAGAAGACAAACTAATGGGTGTCTAGTTACATAGCTGGCTTGCTAAACTGGGCTCTGCTCTTTTCACTGTTACATGGGGCCCCATGGACAGAGAAGCAAGAGCAGTCCTAGATTTGCTGGTGCTAAAATACTTGTCTGATGCTTCCTGAGCCTTAAGATAGTAGGCCACACTGGTGATTAGATGTTTTGCATTTTGCATTTATCCTGTGGCAGAAAATGTATCTTGGACCGTATCTTGTAGATAAGCGCTATGCAGGACTCCAGTTTGGGGAGAGGATGTTTGCAGGTTTGAGCCAGGGAGAAGGGTTTGTTTAATTGTACTTTGAGGATAAGTCTGTAGTAAGTGGTTTGCATTTGCTACAGTTTAAAATACCCATAGGAAGCATAGGAGGAATTGAGATTTTGATCGCTTTTTATTTCGGTGCTGAAGTTTTCAAGCAGACAGAAAGGAACTGTGCTTCTATTCCTGACACTACAAGGTAGTGTATATGCCTGTCAACACAACATGCAATTCTAAGTGAAAATCTCTATTTTTTATAGGCATTCATAATCAAGACAATATTTTTCTTTCTATCTTCTTTTGGTTCTATTGTATTTTCAAGAGTAATGAATGAATGAGCTTTGGGGAATCGCTTTGGCTCATGGTGAATGATGCACAAAATGAAAAATCTCTACACAATTCACATAGCAAATGTACTCAGGTCAAAAGAATCACATCTATACTGAGCTCTTTGCTTTGGGCTAGTCTACATAGATAGGAACATAACGTTTAACTCAGACATTACCAGCAAACCTTGCAAAGCTGAATGGTTTCCAAGTGGTCATCCACAAACCCCCAAGTTATCCTCCTCATTTCTGCTCACCTTGCAAAAAGTGTGACATTGCAAGGAAAAATCCTCCAAGAAAACCACTGGAATCTTATGAAAATTCATTAGATTTAGTACCTAAATTCTATGTTTCCCTTCCTCTGCTTTAGGTTTAATGACAACTTCAAATTAAGAATGGTTAACATATATATCTTTTTCTTAACTATTGTGATCTAGGCAAAGGCTGAATTTCAGCTTTGGCAGGTTAATAACAGTGGTTTTCATTATAAATTTTGGACTACATTGATTTTTTTTAAATTTTCTGTCCTTTCAAAGGTTAAAAGGTATGAGTGAGTTCCTGAAATGTTTATGAAATGAAATTAAAAAAAAATGAAAAATAATCCATATAAAATTAAGTGAAATCTTTGAGTTTGTATTCATTCAGCTCAAGCTTTGCTTCAAGATTCATTTTTTTCAAGGAAAACTGAAGAGATTGCAAACTCATGCAGATCAACAATTAAGACAAATATAACAGGTGAATTTTAAAACCAAGCTAGACATTCTTTTTGTGGATCTGGTTAATAGAAGATTAACGTATATCTTTAGAAATCAAGCTAAGCACTTTTTATAACAGATGTAATTGTCTGCAGAAGCTGGGTAGCACAGACCGACTTTTTTCATTTGTCTGTCTTGCATTCAGTTTAATGAGCACAATATCCCTCTGTGGTTATGATATTACATCAAATTAGATATGATTGCATTTTAAGTGTTTAGACAATGTCACATTGCCTGTTTTTCACTGATGGATAGCTGTCAAAGGATTTAGTTAGCCAATACACACTGGAAACTATTAAATTCAGACTAATAGTTTACTTTGTATTTCCTATATGACTCCGGCAATTTTTAAATCTTCTTAGCTTACTGAATTGCATTTGCTTGGTCTTAGTGCATATTACAATTCCAAACAGTAGACAAGAAAAGCACTTAGTCAAACTAAAATAGTATCAGAAAATGCTATTTTGATTTAATTCTATGCTGTCCAGGCAATAGAAGACAAATGCGGAGTAAGTCATAAAATGGACTGGAAGTTAGTCTGCACATACATCAGACAAATATAGTTAATCATATCTGCCTGAAATTTAGCCAATTGTAGTCAATATGATGTATTATGCATGGATTAACATTTAAACCCTTGTATTATTTTGTCAGGACAGCCGGACTTAGATCACAAGTTCAGTTTGTTATTCATATTTATTTTTTTAATATCCTTCAGAATAAAATTTAGTACTGTTATCACCATTTGCACCTCTTCTGACTAGTATTTATTTACCTGTGAATAACTGAACCAGGCACATTCAACCTTAGGTGCCAAATCAATGTGTACTTTAAGTAAGATTTCTATGTTTTCACGCATTTATAAGGTAAACACTAAACATGTACGTGTACACACAAATGAATATTCCTTATGTAAGCACAATGTATTCTAAAGGAGAAAGGATAACACTGAACAGAATATCTTAACTCAGAACTAGAAATTTCTCTTTTTATATACAGCATGACATGAAATCTACTTCTTAGAGCTTTTCTTTCCAAAACACTGAAAGAGGGACGTTTTGATTTCAGGGACAGCATCTCCTTCTTTTGTTATGTACTGTTTCGTTCTGTGTTACACTGAATTGTATTTTCTTAGCTTAGCTCAGGATTTGAAGTCGAAACTCCAAGGTTCTGTTTCTGGCACTGTATCAACTTCAGATCACTTAAAGCTCCATGCAAGATTTCTTAAAATAACTTGTGATTTTTAGTACCTCAATTTTTGAGGTATCACTTTAAAAGAACCTAATTTCCAGATTAAAAGGTGAGCAGTTTCTGAAAATACAGCTTCCTTCCCTCCCCACCACCCCTAAAACATTGTATGTGAAATACCTGAAATGAGACACATCCAAAATAGCATGTCAGTTTTGAAATACTTTTACTTGTTTTCATACCCATCAGTCACAGATATTTCTAGGTCTTCTTTTTTGTGAAATATTTTGAACAATATAGCTGAAGAAAACACTTATTCTTTGCATATACTTTTTAAATGGGGGAGGCAACAGGGGCCCGTCTCCCGCAGTTTTCTTGAAGTAGAACAGTGGTGCAGCATTACACAAGTGATCCTTTTTAGACCTTTATCTAAATGCACTGTTGTAGTTCCTTGGTCACTGTGGGCACTAAGTTGGATTCTTAATGGAAGTAAGATCTGGTTGTAATAGTCGAAAATTAAGACCTCGCTAAAAAGAGCGAGTCTAGAAGCTGTGGGTATATGCCACCATGCCTGTTTCTGTAACAGAGAGGAAGAGTGTCCACCTTCCACTGTCACCATGAAATGACTAGCATTGCCTCAGACTGATAAATAAGCAGGAGCTGAAGAAGGAAAGATTATTTCTACCTTGTGCTGCCTGGAGCACACTAAAATGCTTTTACCTTGTCCTTATGGCACTCCATTAAGAATGACCCTACAGACTGAAGTAATGTTATCAGTGCCATTGCAATGACACTAGTCTTCCTCCCTAGGCATATTACGTGGCTGTACAATCAATGAACACCTATTAGACAGTAATAAGGAATCTAGACTCTTGTCCAAAGGTACATATATATGTTTCTTGCTGTATGTTGTGTGTAGTTTGCAGCTCGATATATAAGTAAATTAGGTAGTTTATTGGTCAGCACTTGAGTTTAAATAAGAGGAAAGAAGAAATAGGAATGTGAGCATTAAACTGTTAAGGCAAAATATGGAACACAAAATAGCATATTTAAAAAAAAGAAAACCTGCAACCTGCGGAATTTTAAAGTTGTGAATCATTACTCAGTGATTGGCAATGACCTGTTACTAAAGCTAAAATTAGAAAGCACACCAGCCTGATACTTTGCTGAGCAGTGCTGTTATCATTTTGTGTTCAGCTGGGATCCATAGGAAATACAATAAAATCCTTTCTCAATGTTGTTTAAAATTTCACTGTTATGAAATATATATGCCATTTGGTATTTGGTTTTTAGGACTTTTAATTAACTGGCCTTCCCTATTCAGTTAAATATATTCTGTATACTTTATAAACATGAAATAAAAGATGCAAGTAAAAAAATAAATACCTTTATTTCACGTAATCAGTCTTTGTTCTGAAAACATAATTAACCTGTAGTGCTCTAGAACATGACACCACTTAGCAAGGGGCTATATATATATCTATTTGGAAAGGCTTCGTGATTTACTTTTACTGAAGTCTTACTCCACAAAGCCATAGTGTCTCCTGTGGCAATTCTCCAGGGTGAAGGGAAGGCAAAATTGCTCACAAGTATCAGTGCATATTTTTATGTGTGCATAGGCACTCATAATCTGTATCCATAAGCTATTAAATTTGTCTCATACTAAGACTGATGGTTGTTAATGAAAAGCTAAAAAAAGCTGCATTTTAGAAGATTAAAATGCTGTTAATTTCTGTATGCATTTAAGATTAATAAACTGCTAATTAGGATATGCAAATAAGGGCTTTATGAATTCCATCACAAACATTCACAAGTACCTTATACATAAATCACATTCAGTTAATGTATTTTTGTTATGTAATTGGGGAACAGATTGATGAGCCAGTCCAATTAGGTCTAATTTACATGTGTATGGAATTTTGTAATATAGTATTATGAACCTAATATGCAAGTAAGAAGAAACTAATTATAGCATGTATTTGCTGTAGTAAGATGAAAGAAAATTGAAGTTGATTTTAAAAAATACTGCTACTGGCTTGAGGTAGAGGTAATATGCGAAGAATGTAGAAGTTTTAAGTTGTTTTCATGAAATAATAGTGTGATTCAATAGCTGTCTCTTATAACTCTTATAGTATTGCATTTTACACATTTTTAGATTTCTGAATTCTGGGGGCTAAATCCATCAGTAACTAACAATGTCAGAAAGAAATCTAGCCTTATCCAGATAGCAAGTTGACAAAAAAGGCAAAAGCAAAATGAAGTCCATTCTTCAGCTGTCACCAATGGCAGAAGCCATGTGGCCATCAACAGGCAGACATAAAGGAGGAAAAGGGAGAGAAAAGAAGGGAAGAGTGAGTTCCTGCAAGCAATCCTGGTGCCTTTCAGTTGCATTGGACATCCCAAGCTCGATTTTCTTTTAATGTAGATGTTCTCTTTCAAAAGGTTTCCATATATTTTTTTCCTGTGTAACACTTGAATAAGGTCTAGCGGGGAAGCGTACAGCTAAAGTGTTCATAAAGTTACTTGGACAAAGTCACTGAGTGGGAAGGAGAAGTGAAAACTTTACCTTCTGATGTAAGTAATCTCATTCTGTGAGGCAGTCAGCAGTCATAGACAAATCCTCATTTTATTGTTTCCATCAACAAGGTAGCTTATTTTCTCATAAATATAATGGATAGAACTTTTAAAACATACATTGCTGTAACTCTTTTCAACCAGAGCTTTCTTTTTCAGGGTGGAAGCATTTCTGACTTTGTATCAGGGTATTTGCATGTGGGTTGCATTACATATTTCGCTTTGTGAGAGAATAGAGCATTTGGCAACTGTGTTAGCACACAATGTGACCCATACTTTTTAACCTGTGAATTGAGAGAATTAAACATTTATTATCTTTAATTTAATATGCCATGCAAAGGTTGAGCTGCAAGTCATATTGATGGTGTCTACAAATGATAATATCAGGGAGGACACATTTGCAGTCTCCTTCTGTACCATAGTTTACAGCAAGCTCCATCTGAGAACATGCTGTTTTGCCAGCAGTTGCATGTAAACAGAAGAGCTTGAGGATTATATTTATATGCAGTTTCTTCCTTTTTTTTTCCCCCCAAATTACCAGTGTTTTCACTCTTAAGTTCAGTGTAAAAACAACCTCAAGGCTATTTCTGAGTCAGATTCATACAGACATCCCCACTGCATCTAGGTAGAGTGGGCTTTATATTTGGCCACTTACAAGCAATGTTACTTTGGAGCTGCAACATAATGGGCTTCTCCCAGAAAACTTCATGAATAAGGAACCCAGGACTCAGTTAAAGTCTTCCTGACTGCAAGGAGCAATACTGAAGTTTTTGCTAGTACCTGCCATTTCTGCTTCAAGAATAATGCAATAACACACCAGTGTTCAAAAGAAATGAAGTACCACATTGTCTAATTCAAAGATTAGTCCTTTCTGAGATGAGAAGTTGGGAAGAGAAAGGGAGGAGTAAAACGTGAATTAAACTGGATAAAGTTTTCAAAACCATTTGTGAGTTGGAATATTTTAGCACAATGAAAATTTATCAGGTTAAATCAAACTCTTCTGCCTCATTGAAAGCACCTTTTTTTTTAAGCTTTAGAACTCTAAGGCAGCACATTTATACTAAAGTATTTTCAATAAATCATAAAACATTTGATAACTGTTATAAAGAGTTATATGAATACATATATAACTATATTGTTTATATATCTAAGATGTATTGCCCTTTTGATTCTAAATGTAAAATTACTGAAAGAATAATAAGGTCTTTCTATTATTTCAGATGACCAACCTCTTTAAAGAAAGTGACAGGAGCAATTTATCAACAAATTAGCTCTTTTCTGAAAGACTAACCAGGGTGGCCATCTTCTACTTGAAATGAAATTGATGCTGCTGTTAACCCCTGGTTACTCTCATTTCAGTGACTGTGATACAGAGACAGGCAGTACCTACTTACCCTGTCATTGGAGAGCTCGTTCTTCATCCATTAAAAGGCTTAACATAGAAACTCATTTAGGTGTTTCTACAAATGAAGATGAGAAAGAGGTTTTCTGCATAATATAGTAAATATGTATTGCTTCTGTTAAAAAGAAAAAAAATCTTTTAAAATTTTTTACTCATTTTTGGCATGTTTATCTCCTCTTTCCTAATTTTATTACCAGCCATGTTCTACAATTTTTTTCCTCTTGTAAGCACTGCTCTGCCTCATCTCATAGGAAACACAAAAGTTAAAATGTCATTATTCTCAGTGGCAAAACGTTTGACAACTTCACTAAAGCCAGTATATTACCCTGAAAGTCAGGGTACAATATAAGTGGTGTGCCTGTTCAGCTGATTGGTAAATGAATGCCAGCAGCTTAAAATATTTCTAATGTAAAAGAACAATAACATTTGGTTTTCTTTTAGTATCTTCAGTGGATGTATGTATCCATGTGATAGTTTATCTGCCTTTCAAAACTAAGTCTTAGCTTGATGTTTACCTTACTTCTGTATTTTCAAAGCAAGGCACAACATTACTTGGTTCACAGGACTGACAGGAAGTGAAAGGGTAAGAATGCTAAAGTCTTTGATAGTACTAGTAAATGTCAGCCTCTGCTGTTGTAATTTCAGGTGCCTATCCCCTGTCCACACAGATGTGTACTTTGACGATACTCTGTAAAACAGATCTAGCAGGAAATACCCTGGGTCTGTTACCATATCTTTTAATAGGAAGTTCTGAATTCAACAAATCAGAGTTCTTACATTGGATCTGTTTTACCACTAGAATAAGGATAGCCATTTTAAATGAGGTAGTTGCAAGCTTATAGGCTTCCATTTGAGTTCCTGTTCCTGCAGGCTATTTAAGGAAATCGTGTAGCTATTCAGGTTAGAGTACATTCAAATTGAAGCTGAGCAGTGTTGACACTCTTTTAAGATGAAAACAAACCGTTCTAAACAAGCAGGAGATAAACATACAGTCATGCACTGTCTATATTGTACTCTAATTTTCAGGTTGACTGATTACCATTGGCTGATTAGGTGATCTAGAGAAAGTTTGGTAGAGCTCTTTGCATTGCATCTGATTGGGGTGGGAGGAGGGTGTTCTGTGAGGAAAGTCAGAAGTTCATTGCTTAGAATATATGAAGATATTCACCCATTGACATTCAGGATTTGTAACTGAGCAAAGACATAATCCCACCATCATCTTACCCCTCTGACAATATGTAGGCGATAAAATGGAAAAGAAAACTACATTAGCTTTTGTTTGAAGTGTTTATGATGTATTGGGTTATCTGCTAAGGAGTTGGTAGTATTTTCTGCAATGAACTGATTAGTTTTGCTCCTAGAGAAAGCATTTATTGCATTACAGATCTAAAAACATGATAGACAAGTGAAAGGATTAGAAACTGAAAAAGATGATCCAGTTGCTGCCATAACTTCATACAGGTTTGGAGGCTAAACTACTATTATAACATGAAAACAGCAAAGAAGAAAATTATCTATAATATTTTATCTGTTTTTTCTTTCCTGCAATTATACTTGATACTTCCCAGAACTCATGTTAGCATTTTATATGTTTGTTTAGCAGTATAGCACATCTGCTGTTGTGTCTATTTTGTGCATCATCTTCAGAACAGCTCACTATAACATTCTGATTCCAGGGTGCTGGGTGTTACATGTTGGCACACGACTACTGTGTTAAGTGTAGAAGACAGATGAAACTGTGTCCAGCATATTCCTAGGAGGAGTTTGAATGTAGGAAAATACTATTCTAATTTTGTCCTCCTTTCTTTTTTCTACAAGTTGCCAAGAACGGTCTTAATTAAACTTCACTAGCTCATAGAATCATAGAATGGTTTGGGTTGGAAGTGACCTTAAAGATCATCTACTTCTAGGATAGGTGTGTTGGCTAACACACTCAACAAACGCTTTGATACATAGTGATTCTCAAGTGCCATGATTATTTCTCACACAGTTGCAGTTTCAACTTCTTAGATTTTTGACGTTAATCGTGTTTGTTCATCAAGTCTCATTCTCCCAACTTGAGTTTTCTATTTTGGTTTCTACACCCTCAGTCTTTTCCTTTGACGTTCTCAACATTTCACTGTCAACTTCTCAGTTTTATCCCTTAGTTTCCTTGCTAGCCATATCACTTCAGCCCCTCTTGGCCATTTAGTTTATGTTCATTCTGTTTTGATGGCTCCTGACCCCCTGCCTAAATTCCCTGTTAGTATGTTTGCCTCCTGTTTTACCTCTGCGTCCTTGTAGACTCATGAATCCAGCCAGTCCCAGTCTCCACTCTGCCTGATCCCATACACATACTTTTTGAATCTTCATCAGATCTTTCCTCTTTGTATCCTCATAAGAAGTAGTAGGTAGCTTCACTAGCAGTTGATACTATCAGATGTACTTGTACTAAATCAAGTGGAGAAGTGCAGTTACCCAGGTGATATGTACAAATAATACCATTTATTTATCAACTGTATATCAATATGTAAATGAATATTTTTCAATATGCTGCTGAATATGCTTTGTTACACTCCAGATCTTGTTATGGTGGATAAAGGAAACACAACCAAGGCTTTGTTGTCAGTATAGTTGAAATCTTAACAGTTTAACCAGAGAATTCTTATTAGTCCAGATCTAATTGTTAAAGACAAGGAAAATAAAGAGTTCTGTCACAGAAAATGACAATCTCAATAATAATATTACTAATACTAAAAATAATACAATTAAACAATTAAAATTGTTGTACACACACTTACTACTACCCTCCCGTTTCTCTGGTGTTATGCTTCCCCTTCCACCTCTAGGTCCTAACATTGACACCGCCAGCCTTCCTTATACAGGGACAGGTTGCAGCAGGTCATCAGTGTCCCAGGTTCTTCGCTGGGAAAAGTGGGATGTTGATGGGATTTCTTCTTTCTTCGGACTGTTTTTGTGGTTTTGTGTTTTCTAACTTGTTCTTACCTCTCTCTATCTTCATCCATCTGAAATTGCACATGACTTCTGAATTCACTATATATGATGTTCTATGTAGGTTAGATGCTTGTTCTTTTTCCTCTTTGGTACTCCTAAAGCCACTTTTCCCCAGCTCCCCAGTATGCATATTTTTAACTGACCTCTGGTTTATAGGCCGGGTGTCTCCAAGGGCAGCCTGCCCCCAGACTTTTACCATCCCGTACCCTGCAGGGACACCCTGCAACCTGTGTCCTCACTTTTCAAAGTGCCTGTTATCATACCAGGCCTGTTTTCCTCTGAACTGTGCATTAATCAACAATATTTAATTTCACACAGAATAACTACTTGTTTCTACCACTTGCCAAAAACTAGGTTTATAACTTATGAAGATAAGCAGAAGTAACGCAAATTAGGCAGTAAAACGGGTATTACAACAAAACCAAGTAAAAACAGAGCTAGAGCCAGGTCAACACAAGTTCAAACAAATTCTGACAAGCTCAGTCCTGAGGGCTTGCAAACACAGGACAATGCCTATGAAGTTTAAAAACTAGGCCACAATCTGAGTTGGAGCAAAGGGATATTTTTAAGCTCCAGTAAAATTGTTGAGAAAAAAAATTGAGAGAAAACAATTTTCTCTTACTGACTTCCTTAATGGTTTGTTGGATGATTTCAGAAGCAATATTCCCTTCACAAATTCCTTAGAACACCTTTGTTTTAGCCAACCACTTCACTGTGATTTATTTTACAGTGTGAAAATCAGTCTATCATGAAAGATGTCTAAACCACTACAAATTAAGTGGTGTTCATAATTTTTTTCAACTTTGGGGACAAATATCTCTCTGTCTAAGGTAGTCTTGCATATCAGTCCAAGTGGAGACCAGTGACAAGTGCCATTCCTCAGGGATCAGTACTGGGACCGGTGCTGATAAACATCTTTATCAGTGACATGGACAGTGGGATTGAGCACACCGTCAGCAAGTTTGCTGATGACACCAAGCTGTGTGGAGCGATCGACACGCTGGAGGGAGGTGATGCCATCCAGAGGGACCTGGACAGGCTTGAGAGGTGGGCCTGTGCAAACCTGATGAAGTTCAACAAGGCCAAGTGCAAGGTCCTGCACGTGGGTCAGGGCAGTTCCAAGCACAAATACAGGCTGGGTGGAGAATGGATTGAGAGCAGCCCTGAGGAGAAGGACTTGGAGGTGGTGGTTGATTAGCAGCTTAACGTGATCCGACCGGGTTGCCCGGAGAAGTTGTGGACGCCCCGTTCCTGGAGGTGTTCAAAGCCAGGCTGGATGGGGCTTTGAGTAACCTGTTCTTAGTGGAAGGTGTCCCTGCCCATGGCAGGGGGGTTGGAACTAGATGATCTTTAAGGTCCCTTCCAACCCAAAATATTCTATGATTCTATGATTAGTGCTGTAACAGTGCTCAAATGTTTGCATCTAATATGGAGAAGAGACAAACAACCAGATCCTAGGAAATTGTCTGTGCTTACATTACATCTGAGTCTGATTTATGCTCTCTGTACAAGAGTAATTGAGTATTCTGGTTTATTTTGTATTTGGTTATTTTCTTATATCTCTGTAGGCTTATATACAAAGCAAAACATTAGTCCCAAGCTCATCCTGAGAGAGTGTGCAGCCAAACAGCACAGCAGAGTACTTTTGGTCTTCATGGTACTTTGGGTACCTTCTGTGTGGTCCTGCACTGCGCTTGTAAACCTCTCAATAACAGCAGAACTTCTTCTAGCCTGAATTGGTTTTGGTTTGTGTTGTTCAGGTGATGGATTTAATCCAAGACTGCTGTCTTGGACTAGAGATTAATCTTATAGACTTGGCAATTATTTTTAGATAAGTATAGCAGCACCTGTTTTCTTGAAGAGCCAAGCTGATAGACCAATGCTCGTTTTTAAAGATTTTTTTATCAGTTTGTTATATTAGGCATGGAAAAAATTTTCCCCCATGGGGGCAATAAGTAGGGTATGTATTTCAAGGTCACTTTGTACATTTATTAAAAAGATGATCTTTTTATGATGATGCAGCTGTGTTCTCTGCTCACATGCCTTTCTGTGCAACACAGGAGGGGTTTTTTTAGCTGTGTTTTGAACACTTTGTTAAATCAGTATGTAAGATCACAATCCTCCCAGCCTTCATAAATGATTAAATGTACATTTTAGAGATTTTTCAAACCAGGAGAATTTAAATATTTTTCCCATTTAATTTTTTTTTTTTTTTAGTTAATTCATTCTTACAGTTTCAATACAGAATATTATTGAGACCTACTCCATACAGCTTCAAAGTCTTGGCTGGTCAGATCTGGATCACTGATGTCAAACTACAAAGCAGTAGTTCTTGAAATTGTGAAGACCCAGGATCAACTTTGAATAGCGACTTTTGTGTTTAATTGCTACTGTTTCCTAATCATACATCTCCTGTATTACTCACCTTTCTTTTCCAGCTATTTCTTTTCTAATTACAACACTTCAGGATTTTATCATGCCATGTTAGTGTTACAGTAATTACCTAGCACAATGGGGGTACTTTACATGAGATTCTAAGCACTACATAATGCAAAAAATAAATAATGGTATTAGCAGCCTGGGAGACTTGCTATATATTCCAGAGAGAGAAGGTCCTAATGACTTAAGTACCTTTGGAGCTGATCATTTACTAAGTTTGCCTTAAACTTGGGTAAAATGGATTCCACTGTGACCCAAATGAAAACACAGCTTTTTCAGGTAAGTATTGATTATTTGTAATTAACTAATGCCTTTTGCAGCAGAGTGTGTCATACTTTCTTAGCCTTCTGTTTATTCAGATAGGTAAGTTTTATTTTCTCTGCTGAACTTAAAAAAAAATAACACCTTTTCTTTCCATACTCTCATTTATATTAAGGACAAGTTAGCAATATAGTTGCTCAGACTAATATTCTGTATAGTAGTAAGCCTTTTCTTTGTTATATTCATACTGGGGATGCTTTTACAATTTCAGAGGTGTAAAGTTGCTTGTATTTTCTTCATTGAACAAAAGTGTCAAGACTTATTTGAAATCAAAGGCCGAAAAGTGTTTATCTCATGACACTGCAGTGGATTGCTAAACATTAATTATTCATGAAGACCTTGAGCCACTTGGGTAAATGACATTAAAGACAACTGCTGTGAGAAGCAAGCTCAGGAGTGACAAATTCTATTTCTGATGTCATACCATAAGGATATATGAGTAAACCAGCAGTGACAATCAATTTAATTTCTCAAAAACAGATTACATGAGAGCCTGGTCTTAAGGACAGCGCTTACTTAAAGAGGAAAAAATAATCCACCATTAAAATAAAAATTATTTTTTGTTCTCTTTGGATAGAGTGAAACATTAAAGCTTGTTAATTGATTGTAGAAGAAAAGAGAAACAAGATGTTGTATGTGATTAACATATGCTGACTTTGCCTTGCTGAAGTGTTTGCTTATGAGTCCAGCATTGCTGTCACAGACAAAATGAGTCTATTTGTCTTACTTTAGTCTCTGAAGGACTGTTGCCAATATCAGGGAGGTACTGTGTGCATTTATATTAGCATACGTACTGTCAAAGGAGTCTGCATTTCAGGATTGGGGAAAACAAATTATAAATGGGATAGGTTATTATCCTCATGGTGAATTGTCATATCTGATTGTAACGTAGCCCCATAATCCTATATAAACAAAATGCATATTGTATAATAGCAAGCAAGTGAATTACCCTCTTCTATAGCAGTATAAGCTTGGTTCTGCTTCCCGTGACACAGGTGCAGTTCCCATTGAATTTATGTTACTGAGAACAGGGTTAGGTTGTTTATTAGGAAAGCAGGTGCTTCGTATTGACATAAGATCAGTGATCCAAATAAAATAGCACTTTGAGTTATCCATGTCTAAGCTTATGGTTCAAACAGCTGTAGTATTCACTCAAAACTTCTCATTGAATGGGTTGACTTGTCATATGATGGCTTAGATGTATGATGGCAGTAGAAAAGGAAGGACCATTCCTTTCTTTGTAAATCTGGTTCCATTACAGTCCTGTAGCAGGACAGGGGGGATTTCTTGGAGCAGAACATATGCTGCTGCTTAGAACAGTGCCACAAGTTTCTTCCCACAGACCTTCAAGAAACAGTGTGCTAGACAGAGACAAAATTAGTCTCAAATTGCAGTATTTTCAATAAAGTTTCAAAAGCAGGAAGAGATCCCTGACAAAAATAGCTAAGTATTAAATATGACAGTAAGCAGATCTGTGGTCTCATCTTTCATGCAAATCTCATTAGCCTACCATGATCTTAGCCTTGCTTTATTTGGATATTATTGCTTAATATTTTCTTGTTACTTTCATGCTGTTTTTCCAGTGTTTCTCAAAAATACTTTGAGCCATGGTGGTCTTATTTTGTAAATAGCAAACTACATCATGGCAGCTATAAGAAAAGTTCAGGGAACTCAGAAAGAACGGAGTGTAACATGGAAGTAGATATTTTCATTGTCTGTGTGTTTCAGTAGTTAGATTTTATATTGCCTTGAAATTTAAAAATAGCATTCATACTGCACCAAAATACAGTGAAGTATGTCTAAAAGCATTTTTATTGACCAGTTTGTCTCATACAGGTAGCAAGTCAAATTAGTTGTAGTTCTGTCAGACTTCACAAGAAGCCATTTAATTTATTGGATACTTCCTGCCATGTAGAAATTACCTTATAACCATGCTCTTTAAAATTTGAGGTTTTACATCAGGAATTCTTTTTCATTTTCTGCGTGTAAAAGCCTACACTCAACACTTGTGACACTGATCTTACATTGGACCTACAGGACTTGTTACATTAATGACTAATAGCAACATCAACTGCCTAATGTACTGAGAGAATAGGTAAATGTGGAGAGATTTAGGGCAGGATGTGGAGAATGGTTATTCTTTTATTATATTTTTTATATACAGTTAGACAGTAAAAAAAACTGATTTGCAAATGGTGCATTGTATAGAAATGATAAACGAATTTCAGCGATTCATAGATGTATTCAGATTCATAGATCTGATTGCCCACAAGTCCTCATAAAATGGACATATCTGCTCATATTGAAAAGTACCATAAGATTCAGTACATACTGACAAATGTTCTCCCCAAAACTAGCAGTGTTTGTTAGGCTTATGTTCAGAATATGTGCACCTTAATCAGGGAGGCATACTCAACATCATATTGTATAATATGACATTGTATAATCTATTTAGTACTAGACTCAGAGAGAAAAATTCATACACGAGCCACTTCACTTTTTCACCTGAAATACTCAGTGAATTTTTAAGGTAATGAATGTATTTGTGGAAATCAACTCCTGCACAATTTTATAACCACAAAAAGCAATAAATTCATGATGAGTTACTCATTATAAATAATTTAGCCAACTAATATATTTTGTGAATAAGCTGAAAGCAAAGAAGTTGTAATACAACATTACTATTAATGTTGAAATATACCAGTTAAGAATAAGTCTTAGATACGGATAGCGGAATATTAGGCAACAAAAAGAGCCCCAAAAGTAGTAACTGAAAGCAAAATGGCTTAATGTTAATTGTTAGATTTTTTTTTATTTTGCAGAATTACTTCTTTTAACTCTTTAAGACAAGGAATTCACCATTTTGTTATGGATGATACTGGGGATTTCCTAACACTACAAAATTAAAATGGTTAGATATTTTAAATGCAATATTCTTTAAGGAAAAAAAAAATAAACCCGAAGACATTACATCAACAAGTAAACAAAGATATGCAGTTGTGAAGTGAGAAAGAGCATAATGGCAGCGCAGAGAGAATATGAAAACAACAAAGCATGAAGTTGTGTACAATGTTTGTGTAAGGTACACAAAACATTAAGTCCACTGAAAATACTTAGTAGACTTACTACTTGCTACTTATTGAAACTGCACCCTGTTCTGAAAAGTACAAGTTTTCGATGAAGAAAAGGGCCTCAACCAAGTATAGTCTCAGATTCAGGTATTCTAGGGAAATCTGCCTTCAATGCTTTTCATACTGCCATTCCACAGATCAGAACATCATTTAAAGCTGTCGGTTTCAGTAATATTTCTGCACTGAAATATGTGTGCTAAGTACCAAACCCAAGACATGTTCTGCTAGTATTTATTTGAAGCGTTTAAACCTAAAATGTTCTGTGCATTTGCTTGGGGAAATAATGCACAGCATCTTCAGGATTAGCTGCTTCTGTGCAAAGTATGCATTAAAAGACAGGCTGCAGGCTTTCTTTCACACTGCATCAGCACGACAGTCAAGTGTCATGGGGGACAGGAGGAGATCTGTGTGTTCTGAAAGACATATTCATGCTATCACAGATGTTCTAATCAAGACACTTCATCTTCCCTGTTTCTGTTTCCCATGCTTTACTTGAGGCATCCGCATCTTTTATGCTTCCATTTTCTGTGCACCAATTGAGATTCTTCAGCGTCTGTGTTTGTAACATATACTTTTAATTTTTTATTTGCATACTTCCATTTTTGTTTATGTTGCTGCGCTACAATCCACTAATGGCACCATATTTTTTTCCTTTCCAAATGCATTCCTTCCCTATACTCACCTTGTAATCCTGTGCAATGGGTCTAGCATGAAACCTTGGGATCTTATATCCATTTTCATTTATTTGCATGGCATTCTTTTTATTTACAAGGGCACAAGCATTTTGCGAAATTTGGTATCTTTCATTCAAAACAAATTACATATTGGACCATTGTCTTGTGTAAATTCAAAAGATCTGCTTAAACAAAATATAGGGACTTTAATTCTTTTTCATTTAAGAAGTGCTGAATGAGTCTCCCAAGGTAAGTATCTTCATCATCACCAAGTGGTTGCTTAACTGAAGAAAATACTAAATAGGTGAACAAGTTTAAAAACTTTGTTCTTTTCATTTTCTATTAAATGCATATATCCAAAGAGGGAATTTTTAAAAAAATATATGTGAATTTATCAGTCAATATATTCTGGGCTTGATCTCTTAAGGTATTGAGAATTTTACCCACATTTTAGAAACTGCTTCAATTCGCAGTTATTCTTGATCTCAGGAGGGATTCCACAAGGTCTGAAACTCCCCGGTCTTGCTTCTTGTATTGTTATTTGCCCCATCTGGAAGAATAACCTAAAAGCTCTGTATTCTTCCATCTGACGTAAATGGGAAGGCAGCTTGGACCCACCATGCTACAAAGGCCGTTGGGCTCCTTTCAGTTGCACACTGATGCATATCCACCACACTTCTTAGGTGACGGCAGCCATCTACAAGGCTGTATTGGATAAAAAACTTCATCAAGGCCCCATCTAAATGGTGTCAGTTGGTACAGTACAGGCCCTGAAGATTTAAAGCACTAGATGCAAGTGGAACAGTGATAAAATATTTATAGTGTGTAATCTCTATACGTTCAATTTATAAATAATTTTTTAGCAAGAGATTGGAAAGCATTTGATAGCCATCTAGGCTCTGGAGGGCAGTATGACTGTCTTAAGTATCCAATATACACGCAGACTGAATTTTATTATCTCAATTGTTTTCCAGGCTCTTTTAACCACAGAAAATTCTGGGAAAGTGGAATATTGTGAACTTTCTGTTGGGAGTTGTGTACAGCTTTAAAGTATTAGCCAAAGCTAAAAAGAAAATACTATTAAGAATCCAAAAGTATATTACTGTATGTATGAGAGATATTATCTATCCATAACATGATTTTTTTATCAGTTTATTTTAAATGGGCATGCGTACCCACACAGCTATAAGACTTGAATGTAATCTTGCTAATGCTGTTAGAATACAGAAGTGATTTTATGAAGAGGGAAATTACCAAGCAAAAAATAAATTAACAAGTCAAAGGCCTTAATTAGTTCAATTAATTAAAGGCCAATCACAAACCTCTTTAAGCAACAGCCACTTACAGTGATGTGTAGGTTTATACAGTATATGATGTCACAGAATCACAGACAGTTGAGTTTGGAAGGGATCTCTGGAGGTCAGCCAGTCCAACCATCTGCTCTAGCAGGGCCACATAGAGCTTTTGAATATCTCTGTGGCTGATCTGTGCTAGTGGTCAGTCACCCTCACAGTGAAAAATTGTTTCCTGATTTTCAGAGGAAACCTCCCGTGTGTCAGTTTTTGCCCATTGCCTCTGGTTCTGTCACTGGGCACCACCGAAAAGACCCTGGTTCTCTCTTCTTTACACCCTCCTTTCAGGTATTTAGGAATCTTCAAGTATATCTAGAATCTTTTGTCACATTGTGGTGGATTTTTATTTTTTTTTTGGTAGAATGACACTGGATTCCTTAGATGCAGCCAGTATAAAATCACTGTGGGTAGAAAGAGAACAGTTTTCAAGCTGATACACCTTACACGAAGCATGTTGAAAACGTACTCCAGAATGAAGCAAAGCTGAAGTTTGAACACACAGCGCAAGTCTCAGGCAGTCAGATAATCACTCCTTCTGAAAGTCATATCCTTCTATTTAGGTGTAAACATTTTATGTACCTCTTTGAGAATATTTGAATATGATATATCTGTGCTTTGAATGAAATAAACAGTGCAGGACTAAAATAAAAATTCACAGAACAAATTGTTAGTGTGTCTTATGCATCATGAAAATGAATGGAAGATCAGCTGTAAATATTAATGCAGCAAGGCTGAAAAAATAGAAAAATGCTGCCTTGTTCAATAAAAGGTTTCAACAAAATCAGAAAACATTTGGCAGAATATGGAATCTAAAAAATACGCAAAGGTGTGAAATAATAAACAACATTCCAAACATACTGTAAACTTCCAGATCAAGAGAAACCAAGGAAATCTGGGACCTTCATTTCCAACGTTCTTCACAGTGTGCAGTAAAATCCTGGACAAACCAATATTGTAAGAGTTAACACAAGAATGTAAAGTGAGAATCTAAACAAATTACTTCAGTTAAATTTTTGCTTACATGAGGACTTAAATCCATCTGAAAGGGTGGTGGTATTCTAAGACCCTGAGTTAGATGTGGTGGGATAATCGATACAATCTTTAAAGACAGCATAATAGACAAAGAAATACAAATTGTAGAAAACCACAAAGGCACTTTCCAAAACATTAGTGGTGAGAAAACCAAATCAAAAGTGCTGCTGTTTAGTTGTTTTGCTACTTGTATTCAAATTACATAAGCTACTGTATTGCATTTATGTAGCAAGGTTTTAGTTGGAGATGGGGCTGCAGGGGAGCCTTCTGTAAGAAGACACCAGGAGCTGCCCCCATGTTGGACAGAGACAGTTTCAGCTGGCTCCAAGGTGTATCTGCCGCTGGCCAAAGCTGAGCCTATCAGTGATGCTGGTAGCACCTTTGTGTTACCTGTGGACCACAGCCCCCCATTCCCCATCCACCTGTACTGCTCAGGGGAGGAGAAGGTAGAAGAGTCAAGAGTGAAGTTGAGCCTGGGAAGAAAAAGGGAGGGGGGGAGGTGTTTGTAATTTTGTTTTTATTTCTCACTCTCCCACTTTGTTACTAATTGACAATAATTTGAATACATTTCACAGTCTACTTTGCCCATGATGGTAACTGGTGAGTAATCTCCCTGTCCCTATCTTGACCCATGAGCTTTTTCATCATATTTTCTCCCCCTACCCTGTTGAAGGGGGGAAGTGAAAGAGGGGCTTGGTGGGCACCTTGCAGCCAGCCAAGGTTAACCTACCACAGCTACCTTGTCACTAGAGCCATAGCCATATGTTTTTTGCTTATTTTGTTTCCTTAAACTTGGCATTAGTTTGAGTCTTTTAGGCTGAAGCTGAATTTGCAGCTCTAGACGGACTGTACTTTCAGGATGCAAAGCCAATGGAGCTTTTCCTACCTCTTCTTGTAACAGTCTAATACAATTCTTTATGAAATCTAATGCATTAATTTGGATTTTAGCAAAACCAATGACTGATCAAACGTTCTTCTGGGAGTGTTACCAGGAAAGTTACAATTGTTTTGAAATCGTAGCCATAATTTTTATCTTTCTGTAAATTCTCATATAATTTATCTTAAAAACCCCTGAGGCTACAGACTTTATTTTCTTTTACAAGTTGAAGGTACCTTGGTCATGTTTCCATGACACAAGCAACTAGCATAGAAAGAAATAAGGTCTCTGCACAGTAGTGATGTTGCATAGTGTCAAGAAAACTTATATCATTCCTTCAATATCTGTTGGCTGAATATGACTTTACCAATCAATTTTAGTTAAGTGTGTTATAGAATCATAGAATGGTTTAGGTTGGAAGGGATCTTAAAGATCATCTAGTTCCAACCAATCTAATTCCTTTTCAGCCTCCCTAATGCTACACAGCCTCCTCACCACCTTCTGCAGCTCAGCCGCCTGCTGCAGGAGGTCCTCCACCCGGGCACACCTTTTGCAGGCAGGTCTGGATGTCAGGCAGTACATATATATTTACATGAAGGGAATTTTGCACAGGAATCACAAATTATGATTATTTAACTGTTCAGTATCAAAGTAGCATGATGTTGGAATTAAGGTCTTTGCATTAACACAAATGACAAAGTACGTAGATTTTTTTTCAATGTGTTAGTCTCTTCTCTGTCAGTTTCTCTTTAGTAGCACATTAGATGAGAATCAGCTTAGGTTCACAAGCCTTGAGCCAATGCAGCCAGGCTTACAGTTCATGAAAAAAAGCCTGTAGGAGAAGTATCCTAAAACAAACCAGTCAAATGTCCTTGAAATATGCAATTCTTAAAGGTCGGATGCACTTCTGACCCTGATCAACATCATCCTGGGACTTCATTGGTTCCTTTTCTGCTCACATGAGAAAGCTCCACATCAAAATCCAGGGTCTTTCATATATTCTTCATCTGAGAAGTCCATTGGACATTAGAAATACATCCCAGCAAGCACTTCCTTACTCTGCATGGTTTAAGTTGTGCGCAAAATGTAATGTTCTTATTTTTACATTGACTACGAAAAAAAGGCATTTTGGTGTTCTTTTTTGAACACCTCTTTGTTCAGATTCAAGATCTATCTTTCTTGCAGTATCAGTTCCTCTCAAAGTCCATCAAAAGTAGTTTGTCTTAGTATTTTGGGCAATGACTGTATACCTAAAACTGACAGTTTTTATCATTGTGTGTTCAGTGTTGTTGCAGGATTTTATTTTTAAAAAATAGCAAGTATTTACAGGCTAGTTATATCACAGATCCCTGAAGTTCTGAAATATATCAAAATGACACTCCTGGAGGTTTTTAATTTACTTACACAAAAGCTAAATGCATCCCCAAAGCAAGTGTTCCCATTTGCTGTCTTGTATAGGATCAATCTCCTAGAAAAGAAGTTTTTTATCATTTTATGACCATTTACAGTTCTTGCAATCTGCTTTATACTACAAAGCAAGCTGCTGATCATATTGATTGAACATAAATTCTACTAAGGGCTCTACTGAGACCATACCACAGATGCCTGCAAACCCTGACCAGATGATATTGACTTGTGGAGTGGAATTCTGGCACTAAAGCAGTCGATGGGAATATTGTCACTGATTTGATTTGGGTCAGAATTTCACCCTGGGTTTCTTCCTACCTGGGACTTCCTGGAATTTTGGAGTTTCAGATCAAATGTAACAGACTGCAATAGCAGCCATGCTGTAACCTTTGCCACATTATCTTGCCAAGAGAATGAATCCAGCTTAAAATATCCACAACATTTATAGAAGCGAGATAATTCATTTCCCTGTCATGGCTCATCCTTAGTCATTGTGACATAGGTGGAGTCGTGCTATGCCAATAATGTCATTATAGCAAAGAATTGCACGCTAGAGACAGGGCTGATGTTGTCAAAGTCTTTTTACACTGAACCTCAGTTAGTCTTTGCCGCTCTTGTTTGCCAATCAAGAAAAGTTCTGTATTCTTCATACATCTAAGGTGGAAATAGAAAAATGAGTAGGGCAGACAAGACAGCCTGAGTGTTAGTGCTTGTGAAGTGGAACACTGACAGTGTTTTGCTTTGTTACTTAAATATGGCAGGACAGGAAAACAAAGAAACAGTCATAGATAATGGTTATTGCAGTCACAATCTCTGAATTTACTCTAAAATGGATGTCTTCCTATAAGAAAATTACCCCTGCAGTTTGTTATTCCCAAAGGCTGAGTTTGCAAATGGCTTTCAAGAACAGAATTCAGAGATAAAGCAAGGTAAGTATGAAGCCAGTGGCTAAGTCAAGGCAGTCAGCAGAATGTGTTCCAAGAAAAGTGATGGACAAACACTTTCTTTGCCTAGGTTTCCCAGCTCCAGTGAAGGTAGGCATCTCAGAAGAGCATTTTTATTTTTTTTTCCTCAGTAAATAAGAGGAAAAGCAACTGAAGTATCTGCTACTTGGTTACAGCAATCAGCTGTGAAATCTGGTTTCATGCTCCTTCTCTTTGCATGCCTAGTTTGCAGCCTGAACTGAAGAAGAGATCTCTTGTATTACAGGAATCTGTCCCAGCCATTAGTACTTGCTGGAGATTTCTCTCGTGTCCTCTTGACATACTTGTTTCACTGTAAATAACACACATTGAAACAGGACCTTGTAACTGCCTCTGGAACCTCATTCATTTCAGAAAGTCTCCACCGTTTGTCTTTTGAGTGAAGTGTTTTAGAGAACATAAATGAGATTAATAGATGTTTCATCTGACACAGACACAAAAACCCTGATTAGAACTTTTTCAGTATTTGGATATGGAGGCTTGGAATACCTTGATGTTTTCAAGAACTGGGATGTCATGGAGGGCCTTTTAATCCTGGTTTTAAGCAATTTCGAGGAGACTCACACGCTGAGCCACAAGTTGTATCTTTGGGCTTAATGGCCTTTGATGTATTTTTCTTCCGTCAGTTTGTAATAAGTGCGTTTTGAATTTATCACAATTTTCGGAATCCAGAACAACTTGAGGCAGTAAGCTGCATGATTTCATGTTTTGCTGTGTAAGGAAATTAATCTTCATGTGTGCCTGTGTGCATTGAAGCTGCTACATAATATGTTAGCTTTTGTATGATAAGAAGCAGGACATTATTTTAATAAATTAATGGTACTAAATTAACCCTTTTCACTACTCATGACTTTTGTATACCTTCGTTTTATCTACTCTCACTTACCTAATTTTGAGGCTGAAGAACCCTAGACTATGTAGGCATTTACCTCCAGGAAATTGTTCCCTACTTTTAATCATCCTGTCACTGTCCAATGCTTTTGCAGTTTTGCTATTTTCTTTTGAGATGTTGGGGCAGGGTGAGATTCAGGACAAAACTGGATTTGATGTTAGTGATATGAGTGACCTATTTATTTATGTATTGAGAAAAGAGAATTTGCTGTCTTGTCTGTTTCTTTCCAACTAACTGCTAATTATTAGGTTGCTTTTTTGTGACCACAAGCAAGCTGATATTTTCATAGGATTGTCTACTACCTTTTCAAGGAGTCTTTTGGGATTATTTTTTTTGTTACAGGGAGGCATGGGGTAAGATGAATTGCCTGTACCTCTGGCTGCTGTCTCAGTTTGGAGCAAAATATAGTAGTTTCTTTCAAAAACTTCATTGAAGAAGGAAGACAGCAAGGTTTTTAGCCACTGTAGTATTTTCAGATGCTAAGCATCTTTATGAATTGGCCTTAGTAACATCTTTAGAACATAGATATGCATATACATGCTCTCCGTGCATATATAGCTGAGTTTTAGCCATCTGTGCCCAAATCACAATGCCATCTTTGTTCTTGCAGTGAAACATTCTGCACATCAGGAGTGTTTCAGTTTTGAACCCTGTTCTGTATTGTCTGTTTTCAGAGATAATCTTTTAGTTCCATCACATTTTAGTAGGAACTGCAATCTCTTCATCAGTGTGAGCACTCCTGTGTCAGGCAACATGTCATGTGTGAAATGAGAATTCTTTTAGTTCTCAAAATAGTCTGTCTGCACTTGTGTCTTCCTTAAAATTCACCTTTAAAATTGCATCATCTTTAAGAAAGACCATGGTAGTATTCAGCTGCTTTGGGAAGGCGAGGAAGAGGGAGTAGGCACTCGGTTCCCACTGGTTGGCTGCATACAGGCCTGGAAGCAAACCCTCAGGAGCCATCAGTGCTGACGCAGCCACTCTTATGTTTCAGTGGGCATCTCATGTTACTCTACCAGACATTTGTTTTTGCAAACAAGAGAATCACGTTTTTTATAACTTCTCATAACACTTCCTAAGGACCTCGCCTTTTTCATTCTCAGCAAGAAATCCTTATGTTTTACCGTTCTCATCACACTTGGATATGAAGTCAGGCTTATAGCCAAAAATGTGTTATCTTCTTTTGACACTTTGAGGCGTGTTACATTGACAGAAAACCGCATACCAGCAGGTGACAGAGACACTTCAAGATCCAGTGAAATGCAAGTTCAGATTTATCTGTGTTTGTCATTACATTTCCTAGGAGTTTCCAGATCTTTCTTAGGCATAAGCCTGTGTAGTTATTACAATAAAACACATTCATAAACTTGCTTGCACTAAGATTTATTCCTTTTACAAACCAGTCCTAACTGGGAAAGCTGGTCACTTTGCCGCAGTTCCTTAGTTTCTTTAATTTGGATACTAGCCAGAGTCTCCTGAAATTTGTTCATAATGCCATGAAGGGTTTCATTGCCGTGAATACTAGGGTTTTTTTTCTGAGAAGATTAAACAATTCCAGATTGGATAAAGCTAACCAGGTATGTATCTCTTCCCTAGCCATTCCCATCCTCTTTGAAGTTTTGTGGGCTTTGCTTTTTGTTTGTTTTGTTTTCTTTTCTTTTTCTTTTTTGTTGTTTTGTTTTGTTTTGCAAGGGACTGTACAGGGTGGAGGGGGCTTCTTACCTCAGGGGCTTGCAACTGATAGTTTTCTATTTCTTATTGATTTCTGGCTAAGCTTAGTAGAGCAAAAAGAAGTTGTAGATTTCGACTAGACTGCTCAGTGCAGTATGGTGAAGAAAAATCTTTTAGTGAGAAAAAAGTCTCACTCCAAAATAGGAACACTACAGTAGCATAAAGCAAATTCTTTACTGAAAGTCTAGTGCCACCACCTGTTCACCATTATCCTGTTCCTGCCTGGAAGTCCTGAACTCCTAAACTGAGCTGCAGTGTCCTGTGGTTTTTTATGTTGTACTAGTGTGAGGACAGAAAACCCACTTTGAATATTGGGGATATATGGCCTTGTTGCTCCACCACTGTGGCCAGGCCAGTTCAGTCCCATTGAGGGACCTGGCCAAACAGTGCAAGTGCAACTATCTTGCTACTATGGCACCAGACCTAGCTTCTGCACAGCAATGCATTGTGCCATATGAATTTATCAGCTTATTCAGAGACATATATTATTTCATCACATTGCATAATGTATACACACATTTTAAGCTTACACTAAGTCTACAGTAAGTGGACTACACTTAGAGTAGGCATGTCTACAGATATGCCCTGTGCCAATTACTTTGTTAAAAATCTAGTGGTTAGGTGCTTGTCATGAGTGATATTTTTTCATTTTTAGAATGATCAAATAAATATTTTAGACTGTTCTTTTATTTTCACAGTATTTCTGTAGTTTATGGTACAGAGAAGAAGCACACAGAAACCAGGTTGCTTACTATTGTATTCCACAAGCGACCCAAAGAATTAAGTCCTCTAAGGGCATGCCTTCACTGATATACCAAACACTTAGACAGATTGCCTGGCACTGATGCCTTCTGACATGAAACAGCCCTCATCTTTGCTGGTAAACTGTCTTAGCCTTCAAATCAGGAAGGCTGCTTGTAAACAGCTTATTGCTAATGGCATCTGAACTGTTCCAGCTGCCAAAGTGTGTTAGGAATTGTTTGGTTCAAGTGCTAGCTGAAATGATCTAGATGATCATATTATAGTACCAAGAAATGTTCCTGGGCAATGCTTGAAGTTAGTAGTACAGATGAAATTTCACTGTGTCTCAGCAGTGCCCATTTCTCTTGCTAGTGTTCTATTGTGTGATAGCTAGAGCCTTATGGAAGGCTTGATCAGGTTCTACAATACTTCATCTGTCTTCTGTTTATATGGAAATGAGTCAGGATAAGTCTGTCCCGTGAAGAATATTACGAGTGAAACTCTAGAGTTTCAATTTTGGTAAATATCCTCATCGTCTTGGAAAGTGTTTTGTTACCAGACACCCATTACCACATCTTTGGCTATCCGTTCTCTCAATTTGGTAACACCAAACTGGGGATAAAACCTTGGAATTAATTTCTTTTTTAGTCACATGAATAGAACTTAGTTTTATAAGAAGGGGAAGATTTAAAAATGGGGGGGGGGGGGGAAACAACTCAAAAGGTTTGAAGTAAAAATATGGTGGGCATGATGGAAATTGAGATTAAGCAATCATGATTTTAAACACATTTTAAAACCTGCCTGAGTACAGACATGTTTTCCTTGACCCTCTGCAAGCTCTAAAGACTCCAGAATGGCTGAGATGAACTGCTCTTGCTAGAAGTTATTATGACAGCAGAGCCAGTTTAATTGCAACAGCCAATGTACAATCCCATTCCCATTTCCTCTATAGAAATGAAACAGTCGGTCAATCAGCTAGGGCTGAGTTCAATCTGGGCCTTCTCTGATGCGTGATCTGTACAGTTAGGGCCTTTAGATAATTGTAGCAGGCAGCCAATTCATCTTGAAACACAGGGTATAAGGGAAAAAATAGGCTTTAAATGTCCATCTGAGTTTTGGAAAGTAGACGTTTCAAGATGTGGCAGACCGCTATGTAATTAAGTAGGTCATCGGTGTCAATCCTCATAGCAGTTCAATTTGAGATGTGATCACCACAGTATAATGAAAAGCTTTTGAAAAATATCATGTGTCTCAAACAGCAGAGAGTTTGTCAATTCTTTTTCACTAGTTGACTAATTTTTTGGGGTTTGTTGTTAGACAGTTGTTGTTTCGGCGCAGTGGCAACCAGAAGCGGGGAAGTAAGTCATCTGGGGAGTGGTGTCTCAATAACGAGCATATGTTCATACTAGTGCATAGGCTTGTGCTTTGGAATTTGCCAAAGCTGTTGTCTGGACTCAGAAGACATTTTTTGCTCTGGGGGAGAGGTTACTTTCTTTTGTTTGTACTGTTTTTAATCATTGTCCCCTTTTGTTAAATTGTGTTTGGGAAATTTTGAATGCGTATACCTGCAAAATCATGTCATTCCCATGTAGCTCATCTTCATACCTAGATACAGATATTTTGCTAATTTACCTTGAGAAATAGTTTGGTGAGTTTTGTACAAATAAAAAAAAAACCCAAACCCCCCAAAAACAAACCCCCAACCATTAAAACCAATTCAGTGAGAGTTTTGTATTTCAAAGATGTTTTTATACATGCTGCATAGGCATATCTATTAATTTACTTTTAATGTGACAATTATTTTTTTTTAATCCATTTTTTTCCTGACCTAAATTCTCCCAGAAAGAGACATAATGGTAACATAATGGTTTTAAACTCCGGATACATCTTGCCAAAGTGGTGTAGACAGATTTTGGTAAGAAAGACTAAAAGATGGATTCTGTACTGAGAAGAAACATTTAAACTCACTACAAAAATTTAATTTTAAGGTAGTTACTGCCAGTTGTTCATACTGTTCATACAGTTGCTACATGGAACTGTAGCAGCCCATTGGCAAAAATCAACTTGCCATACTATTACCTTTGTCATTGACTAAAGAGAGAAAAAAACCTAACGATGTTTTCCTTGGTTGCTTTCCTTCACAAATAAAATGACTCCCTCTAGCAATAAGTATTTTTACAAAGCTGCTTACAACATACTAGGAAGTATTAATAATGAAATTAAATTATTAAATATCCATTACGGAAAAACAACATAAATGTTTCATAGCCATATTTGTGATATAGCATTTGCAGGTGCAATTTCAGTAACTAATGAATGCAATTATAACCTGGACATTTAGGTAATTTAAATGTGAAGATAATTGGATAATTGCTTGTTCTAGTAAATTAGTATTAACAAGAAAGTCTTGTAGAGGCAGAAAGTGTAACTTGGAAACTTTTGATGTTCTTGCAAGTGATAGTTGTCTATTCGTAAAACATCACGAATTTTGCTTTTGATCATTTAATTATGTTTTGACCAACTTCAGTGTCTTCCTTGTGTTCAATAAGAGAGAGAGGTACTGGGATGAGCTAAACACAAGATTTATAATAAAATGAGGATATTTGAAGTTTTCTTTTTGAGATATTTAGAGGGTTCTATCTGGTAACTATGTTGTTTAAAGGGCTGGGTTTTTTTGCTTATTTTAGGATATTGTTTTCTATTGCTAGAGAAAATAATTCTGGGAACTTTTGAGAGAGTTTTTTTATTCACAGTTGTTTCCT
Source organism: Anarhynchus alexandrinus (assembly GCA_008711295.1). NCBI lineage: Eukaryota > Metazoa > Chordata > Aves > Charadriiformes > Charadriidae > Anarhynchus > Anarhynchus alexandrinus. The sequence continues at coordinate 175,679 of VUYV01000614.1, read as the reverse complement.
GATTGGAAGTTGTCATACTTGACTAATGTCAAAAATAGGAACTGAACATTCATATCTCTTGGGTTATTTCCCTTTCAAATTTTAATACTACAGCAATGACTTTTTTCAAATCTTGAAAAAAAATAGTAAAAAATACAGCAAAGAGAGACAACACTTGACTCTGTTCTGGTTAGCAGCATTAGTAGGGAACTAAGCTGACTTAAAATCACTTTTGGTCCTAGTATGAGAAAGATGTGTGTGACCATGAGAAAAAAGCAAGTTTTCATACATTTCCATTTATCAGTGGTACTACTACACTTTCTTTGTTTTCTAACAGCCAATGTAGTTGAGTTGTTAGAGTTAGGGAGAGGCAAATCATCTCTTACAACTTCATCCTTCTTGATAATAGGAATAAAGATCTGGAAACTGTCAAATACATGAAACAAACTACTAAAAAAAGGAAAACACTTTAAGTCTCACATCTTCTGGTAAATTAAATAAAAGCTCTGTTAAAAAACATTAGCAAGTATTGTATTTGCCAAGAGCAATGTGATTTAGTTAATTTTTTGTATTCTGTTGGATACAAGCTGCTAGGAGATTTTGCAGATAATTTCCTTGCCTTTTGTGAATCCTGAGCCCTCAAGTCTTGCATGGAAGGAAAAAAGGTAAAGGACACCTGGGTTGTTCAGGCTGCTGGAAACATGGCGTGTGCTCTATTCTATAGGGGTAAACTGTTATCTAACAACTGAAAACATAAGTTTCATTGATACTATGGCATAATCACAACAGATTTTTCTGTACTCACAGTCTTTTGCAAAATTAGTTGTGCCACAGTTGGCATCTGGATTGTAGAGGTTTTCTACTTGACAAAACAGTGGAGGTAAGATTAAAAGTTGTCTTCACTACCATGTTCCTGCAACAGTATACCTATCCAATTGTTAGGCTTTTAAACATATTCTCCATCTTTTAACAAAACTACAAACTTTCTCTTTAAGTTTAATCTTCCTTCACATATTTTCCATCTGCCCTGTATTTCACAGTGTACATGTGTTAATGCTATACACTGCAGGTAAAACAGAAATGTTTTCAGTAAAAATTATATTCAATTGTTGGAAATATGCTTCCCATGTTTTAAAGTGCTCAGTTCTGGATTGTATATTGCTTTTCATAAAGCTGGGTACATTAATTACCTAACCAAAATTGTCCCTGATTTGAGTGAGGAGTTGGACAAGATGTCATCCCAAGGTTCCTCCATTCCATCCTGTGTTGTTCAGACTCGGTTCTCTGAAAATCCAAAGTGATGGTACCCCTAAATACACTTATTGCTCTGCAGCCAGTCACTGACTCTGACTTAGTAAGGATTTTGGTGATCAAGCTCTTGAGACCATGCTAGCTAAAATCAGAATTTCAAGGACATAACAATAAAAAAATGGTAAGAAATAAAGGAATTAATCTGCATTAAGAATGGATTTTAAAAAGAAACTTGAAGGGCATATCTTGGGAAAAAAATAGATGTTTTGAATAATTTATAATCTTTCAAATATTAAACAGAAGCAGTCTTGAGCAGTGTCTTGTTTGTGGTTTGAATGTGATTTTACAATTTTTTTTTTTATTTTTGCATGTGCAACTTTTAATCAAGGGGGTGTACTCAGACACTCCCATACTGCTGTTTTAATGGCAAATATCAATATACCTGAGACTCTCCAGAGAAAAGAAAGTGTGTTGGTGCAAGATTCACAGTGTGCTTCCAAGGCACGTCTTCCAGAAAAAGTGGTTTATTTGAGTCAGTAGGAGCAAACAAGTTGAAGGGTTCATTTGAACTGCCATTGACTTTTCCACTCCTTATTGAGTTCACATTCCTGCCTACCTGAGCAAAGACTATCAATCAAAACTCCATGAAAGTTAAAGGAGACAAAGCAGTTAACAGCTCTAAGAAAGGACTGCTTTCCTCGCTAAAGTCTTGTGACACAGTTCATGGTTCAATGGACTATCCGATCAGTAGATTATCTAATATTCCTAAGTGGCAGAACATTGAGCGCTTACTGCATGAACCTTAGATCACTGACAGAGCACAAAAGCAGGGATCTTTGCAGGAAAAGATAAAACCATTGGTACAGAGCATATCTCAGATATGTCCCAAAAGATAAACTTTATGAATTGAAGGGACAGTAAATCTCCTTTTCAGGTGTTTGTCAAAAGGTTGTACATTGTGCCCCCACCTCTGTCTCTGAGAGGAGAGGAAATAACAAGCATGGTGCAGGAGTCAGGGTTGAAGAAGAAAGTAAGGATTTCATGAACCCATAGCTGCTGATGATCCAGATTAAGCGTTTTAAGGTCCCTGTTGTACTTAAAGGTTAATGCCTCATAAAGCAAAGAACAAACAGAGCATGAAAAGTCATTCAGAGCTACAGGCTCTGGAGCCTTATTTTTCACTCCCTCCCATGGGGAGTATTGTTTGTTTACTTGTTTTTTCTTACCAAAAGCAAGCACTAACTCAATGAGGTTTATCTTTCTGGGCGGGAGAACTCCTGAAGGGCAAGTGAAATTTTAATGCTGCAGTCATGGGTGACTTTCTGGCTTATCTTGAGAGCTGATAATCATTTTCCCAATCAGTGTGATAGTACTGCTGACTTCAACTGTTTGCTTCTAGATTAATAAACAATATTTATTATTTAGCTTAATTTTCCGTCTTTTCTTACTTCTCTGCTCCAGTAGCATAAGAAGCATAATTAAAACTTTCACAATATCAGCCAAAAACAGTAATTCTAAGATGTCATATGCGTGCATGTGGAATATTTCATGCATCACTACTGAGAAGTGTTAAGCACTTACCTGAAGGAGGAAATTTAAAAAGTGTTTCTACTACTGTCTTTTTTTTTTAATTTCTTTAACTTGGTGGCAAAATAAGTTTTGACTATTGATAGATTACTTCACTCCAGGAAATATGAAACATGCCCTATGTCCAGTGAGAATATAACTTAGAAAAGCCTCTTCCAAAATGAAATATTATGGAACTGATGAAAGTAAAGCTTCATTTCTGTAAGCATTTGCTTAACTTTAGGTCCCAGAAGCAGGGACTTCAAAATAAGTATATGCTTAAACCCCTGATTTGAAAGTAGGTGCTGTGTACCAAGTCCTGATACATTGATGCAGATAAAAGCAGAACAATATAGATAATAAGGATGACAGTGCTGCCTTTTTTTTTTAAGACTGATGCAAAATAGCTTTTAGTTAGCCAAATATGCTGTACAGTCAGAGTCACTTAAAATTAGGCAGTGAATAAAAAATAGGCAGAAGAGTAGAAAATAAACAATTACTTATTTGCATGGAGCTCCATTAGCGAGATTAAGGCCAGATTACCCCTCTTTACCATGGAATAAATCACGGATGTTTTTGGTAGAAGTAATATTTTAATATATTTCTGATAAATAAAGAATTTATTTTTTTTTAAATCCATAATCAGGCATAGTTCATACACCTCTAATGGGAAAAAATCCAGAAGCTGGCATATAAAATTAGTAGCAATAGTTTAAAATTTAATTAATAATTAATTAGTAGTGTTTCAGCAGAATACTACCATTGAGACAGTATTTTTGAACAATCACTTGAATTTCAGAGTAATTCTTATAATTGCATATAAAAATACCCTTAGAAGATCTGTAGGATGGTGATTCTTTTTCCTTCATAGCATAATGCAAAATAAATGTATAAAATGTATATGCATTAATATAAAAAGAACAATGTGAGTGTGAGTATTTTACTTCAAACTTGAATCATAATTCTCAAAAGCTATGGCAGGACTGCAAAAAACTTCCCCAAATTACACCTCTCTTGCATTTTACTTGGCGTGCAGTCAGTTTATTTTCATACATGGTAGATACATCTCCTTGATCAAAACCATCTCAGAATAAATTGTTGCCATTTGTGTAAATGTTATTTTCTGATTACTTATATTCCTCTTTCAGTTAGATACAGTGTTCTCTACTTCCTTGTTTGTGGGAAGCAGTTTGTTCTAGGCAATTAAATATAGAGGTTGTAGCCACTCAAGCCCTGAACTTTGAATCACAGTTATTTTATTTAAAGTGCGTTTTTTGGCCTTGGTAAAGAGGTATAATTTTACTCCTCATCTTGAACATTATTGCAATGAGTAATGTTTTAAGAAGGATCACCTTTTTACCTGCTTTAATCTTGGGAACGCTAGATAATGGCAGACTTTTTGTATGATTGAGCATATTGTCTGTTCTAACTTCTGTATTGGTGTCTGAAGAGGCTCCTTTTGCGCTGTGCTTTCATGTTCAAATAGCATCTTATACCCTCCATTTGCTATGTGTCAGTGAGTTATAAATCAGGCTTCAGATCACAGGTTTTTGTAAGTTGCAAATCTTCTAGCAAAGATCAGTCAGAAATTAATTTAGGATTCTGAAACTGTCTGCAGTGGTATGTTAGGAAAATAACATTGGTTTGTATTTAAGAATGAGCTAAAAAAAATCTAATTTTTCAACACAGCGAAAAAAAGTGAGGATGCATTTTTAAATGATTCTTTACTGTTATTGGCAGTACATCCGGCATCATTGCCGCCTGACCTTTCCTATAGCTTGCGGCTCTTCCCACCTGAGACAACTCATTGTGCTGTGACATTTGCCAAGCTGCAAAAAGCCCTAGGAAGTTTGCTGTCTGTCTCCTGGGTGAAGTCACTAAGGCATCTGTCTATTGTGCTAGGTTGTGCCCAGCCAGCTCGACAACAGACAAATGTCAAGAGGCTTGAGAATAGCAAAGAACCTGTTGGGGGGACCACGTTCTGATGTAAGAATCAGAAAATTATCTCAGGTCACACTGAATTTTCCTTGTGGAACACAGATAACCTACAGCTTTAGCTATGAGAGCTAAAATAAAGAACAGTGAATGAAATGTGCCAAAATGTATTTCATTGCCATGCATTAAGGAAAGTGGCTAAGAAGTGGTTAGCAGTAGGGGACACCCAGGCTGAAGATTTTAAAACTACTTCCTTGCCTAGGGTTAGGCTCTTAGACAATTTCAAAGCAAATAATTTAAGTGCGCTCATTTTCAAAACAATTTACTAGCTGCTTGCCTTATTAAAGTACGTAGAAAGTTTAGGTGTTTGCCAAATCTGAAAATCAAGTTGTTTTTTATAAGGATTTTTTAAGCCTAGCTTCATTTTACCTTCATAAATTGTTGAGATAATACATAGACGCACCTAGATGTGAAGTGGTCCTGAATTTTATTTCCCTGTCCCTAACAAGCCTCCTGTGGGACCTCAGCTTGCTTGGTGTGGCCTAACTTTTCAGAAGAGTCTTTTGATAATGTAGTTCTCATTGGCCAACAAGAGGTCTTACAAAACACTTGGCATTAGAATTCTTAAAAAGGAGGCTATAAGGATCCCAAGTGACACATCCAAAACCAGATCCCTTCAAAAGAAACATTTATCGTATTCCTTCTGATATACTCGGTAAGTTATAGTAATAACCCTACAGTCCTGTTTTCAACTCTTTAACAAAGTTGTTGAAGCTCTTTCTTAGAGTACAGTGGGAATTGCCACAGGAGTGCAAATAGTATAAATGTTAAAATTACATTTTTCTGTCATATGTATTACTAATGTTTATTTTCCAAGCCAGTGACAGTGAGTCTTAACTAAATTACTATTATGACTATAATTTGTAGATAAGAGATTCGTGCATAGCAATTCAAGATAAGATGATTGTATTCACTTTAACACTTCCGACACCTCTGGAGCGACTTTGAGATAATTACTCCAGTATTATTACGATATGTGTAATTTCTTGAGGACCTGCTTCTGAAGTGATAAGAATAATTAAATAATAGAGGTTATGGATGTAATGAAACAATCACCTTTCATTCGCTCTTTTGCTCATTTTTTTGAAAACAATTTTTCCATCTCCTGTCCCCTATCCTCAGGGGTATAATTATAGCAATGATATTCCTCAAGAATTGTATTTATACTCTTATCAAACTCCCGATTTTTAAGTGCTACCAATATGAAGAAGCTGCAAGGAGGCTATTAATAGCACTTTATAGCAAGTGATGTCCTTTTCTTTTTTTTCCCTAAGAAAAAGTGACTTAATAGCCCTTATTTTTAGGTCAGGTATTTCGGTATTTTCATTCTATAACAAAGTTTACCAGTGTTGAGATCATCAAGAATTTTTTCGAGGGGGGGGGGAGGGGAAGTTCTGACCTATGACTAAAAAACATTTACAAAGGAATTGAGCCAAATTTGTGTGTTATTTAATGGAAAATTGTCAACTTTCGCTTGCTTACATGCCTAAAGAAGAATTTAGTAACAAATAAAATGCTACTCTTGGAGGGAAACAACCTGTTTCTCTGCTCCTCGGAACCAGGCAGTGCAGACAGAGTGCCTCCCAGTAGATTTCACCTTATCAGTTGTACTTTATAATTAAAGTGTTGCAGGAATCATTGAAAAATCATAGAAAACATTTACAGTTCTGAGGAAGTAGGTTTACAAGATATACTGCTGGTGTTACCAGGTAAACTGCTATTTTAACAACAATTCCAACCAGAAACACAGAAATATGAGAGAGTGAGGCACAGCAAACAGCAGATTTCCACAGCTCCTGTTCTTCATCTTTCTCATAGATTTGTGGTGGACTGAAATGGATGTACTCACTGATTTTTTTTCATATCCATAGCATAAAAGATGGACACAAGTGTGTTGTTTATGTCCTATACTCTCTGACCAGGTTCTTTCAGATATTCCATATGTGGATATTATAATGTTCAATATCAAATTTACTTATTTAAAGATACTTGTTGTTACACAGGAATTCTGATTTAGCAGAGTGATAGTATATTGGATAACACAATACAAATGTAAGTTACACTTAACAAAATATATATAGCAGTTGCAATATACAGTTTAATCACAACGTCAGTATGATTCCCATTACCTGTCTTTATAATATGCTCACCTTCACAATGCTGGGCTTCCCAAATCAATGTGGGTTGAAGCCAGCTCAAACCCATTGCTGTCTTCAAAATTATTTTGATAATTATTCAGTTTTTATACTCTACGCATTCAAACCTATAGCTCCACAGCTTAGCACACTAGCATTTCCCACCTCTTTATTAGTAAGGGGTTTGTTTGTTTGCTAGTTTATTTCTAAACACATAATTTTACAATACTTTTTTGTGTAGTGACACATTTATATTGAGCTACTTGTGTAAGCTGAAAACTTTTTTCATTCTCCTGAAAGCTGCCATGAAAAAAATTGTTATCCTAAACAAAAGACTACATTCATATTCTTTCCCTTGATATTTAATATTGACTAAAAGAACAGCATGTTTTATTAATTAATCAAAAACACTTATTTGAAAAAGAAATGGTTGAACTTTCAACTGCTTAGGTAAAATTTTACAGGGGTGGTTTCAACATTTTTGTAATTAGTGTGATTTTTAATTTTTATTCTATGTCATGTTTATAGCTTCTACTGTTATTTTTATTGTTCTCATTGTACAAGCCAAAGTTTATGCTGCTGAATCATCTAGATAGAGCAGACTTGGCTCTAAATTAGGTGTCTTGAATGCTGATAACAGTGTAACTATGGCAAGATGAGGTTCCTGACAGGATACCTGGATCAGCATTTGTGGAGCCCAGAAAGGTCTTGCAGCTTTCACTGAACTCTCTGCTGATCGCAGCAAGTTTCACTACCCTGTTACCTGCGTGAAACTAAAGGATGCATCTTTACACACATGCAAATTACCATTGCTGGAGTGCAATAGAGAACTGATGTATTTATTATGTGTCTATGTTCCAAGCAAAACATTTGTTTAATCTTTTAAGTATATGCTTTCAATATATATTTCCAATTTATGACACCTATTTCTTCATAATAATGGCTTATTTTGGACAATGTATAAAGGATAACCAATGATCATTACAAGGGTGGTCAGTGCCAGCACTGATGGCCAATTTGACAGTTAATGAACCAATATGATGTTGAAAGTCCATAATGTTCCAGTGAGCCAGTCATTAAATGCAGTAATGAAAGTTTTTTGAAGAGATTATTACTGTTCTAAACTATATTTAGTGATTTGTACCAGACATTTCCTTCTTGATATTTGCATTATGAAGCAACTAATTGGGAAATGAACTAATTCACAGATGCACAGCAAGCAAATTTCTACCAAGTTCGAAGCGACCTCTAGAGATCNGATATTTGCATTATGAAGCAACTAATTGGGAAATGAACTAATTCCTGTGTGTTTAACAAGCAAATTTCTACCAGTTACAAAGCCAGACATACTGTGTTACACTGAGTAGTTGTTATCAACCTAGCCAACAGAATATCTGCCATACTTTTCCTGCTGATATATCAATTTTTATTTTTATTTCTTTATATTGATGGCCACAGAGGGTTATGATCCATGTCTACACTGCTTAATCTCAATTTAAAAGAATTTGTGAATTATATTTGAGAATATGAAAAAGGAAGCCTAACAGCAGAGGTTTGGTAACCCTGGGGACTCAAATGCTACTTTCACCTTCATGCTGACCTTGAGTAACACTTTATTACATTCCTGGAGGATTAGGCTGAAAGCACACAAAGCTTAAAGTTAACCCAGGGCTAAAGAGGAATTCAGACTAACTCTCAATCTCTCTCCAAAGCTACTGTATTCACTCACTGTCTCCAATCCTGTTTTCACTCATTTTATCAGGAAATTAACTTCAGGGAAGCAATTCCTTGTAGCTGAAACACCAATATACAGATTGATTAAGACCCTCTTCCAGAACATCTTGACCTTATCTTCAGTACAAAGTAGTGTCATACTAAAACACGTCTGTAAAGTTAAGCTAGATAACGTAACACTGACCAGAATTTTGCAATCGTTATAGATAAGGACAGGCTATGTCAAAGTTAATCTGAACTTGGACCAGAGTTTTGTCATAATTCAGCTCACCCAGAGTAAAATGTGGTTCTTTGTCTGCCTCAGATACATGGTAGTTGTCAGCCTCATGATAGCTTACTTGGTTCTTCACAGCTCATCTAACATAATAAAACTCTGTATTAAAGCAAAAGCCTAGAGAATTTTGTCTTTCCTCAGGGAGGCTGCTTGATTTCAGTGTTTTGATTTCTGCATCTTTAAATCAGTCTAAAAAAAATAACAGCAGAAAATATTTCTTTCCACTTACTCTTCTGTAGTTTTTTTCAAAATTCTCCTGTCTTCTACGTATTTATTTGACCACCATTTCTTGCAGGATTGAAGTACTCTACCATAATTACTTAATGCACAGAAAAGCTAGGGCCTAGATTGTCAAAGGTATTTAGCTACCTTGTTCTCATTGATTCAATACCTATAAGTGACTGTAGGGGAGTGTGATATCTAAGTATCTACAAAAATCTGGGCCAAGTAGTTTGAACAAAAGCATGCAGGAAGTGTGTGGTGCAACAGCATATTAAATTTAGGCCCTTAACCTTGTGGATCATGCATTTCTTTTACCAAGAGACTCATTCACTTACTAATACTTAAAGTTGAATTACAGTTGTTATGCTTCAGTCAAATGGAAACTTTTTATCTTTATGTTTTAGAAGACTGAACGATATTGTGAATTTTTGTTTTTAACAAAACATCTTGTATTTTGTTTTAAGCTTAGGTTCAGGTTGTGGTCCCAAAAACATAATTTCTTTGTTCTTGTTAGATGTGCTACTAAAGAGGGGTTCAAGGTACAGCTTTTATTCTTAAATTTATCTTGAAGCTTACATTGTTAGTCACTATATCAGATTGTCATCAATGATGGCCTATTCAAAATATTTCAAAAGGCTGCATTCAATCTAGCAATATGAAATGTCTTGAGTTATAAAATAGAAGCCTGGATGACTACAGATTTAATGGCTGGCTTAAATAGTTCAGTTATTTTCTCCCAGCATTCCATTATGGTGAAACATCCATTTTAAATACTGAGGAAATTCAATGTTAATAACACAATTCTTTAAAGGTTACTGCATAAAGGCTTGGCAATGAGTTTTGTCATCTGAAGATTAAAAATACAAATTTTGTCGAGTTTAAATTTTGTCATTCTTAATTTTGTTTCAAAGATAGGGTTAACTGCCTTCCATGTGGTTGTGTCTTGAAATACACAACCCTAAACATATTGAACATATGAGTATGCAATGATTGAGGGAAAGTTTTGAACACACTGAGATGATGTCTTCCATTCCAAATGCTCCTCATTTAACCACCAGAACTTAAAAAAAAAAAGTGTGTTCCCATCTTAAATAAAAGAGACATAACAATATGAATCAGTTAAATTATAAAAGCATGCATAAAACAAATGTTAAGAAGGGTAGCCTTTGGGTTATGAAGAATCCTAGCAAAGAAATGGAAAATCAAGATTTAAAACTGAAGACGAAGCAATAGGGAAGTAGATGTCTATTCATCAAGTAATAACCAAAGTTTCACCAGTTTTAAAACTGGTTTAGGTCAATTAATGCAGAATCTAAATGAGAGTGAATTAAAAATATATAGAAAGGCAAGAACAAGAAGTGTGTATGTAAACTGAAAATGTGTGTGTGTGTGTGTGTTAGAGAGAAGAGGGGGGAGAGAGAGATTTTCTTTCATTTGGTGGAAGAGTTGAGAATAACCTAATACAGTATCCTTCCATTTCTGCCACTTTGTAATTTTCTGTATTTCGAAATTGGTCAGCAGAGGACAATTTTAATCACTTGACCATTAGAAGAGTGTTGATAGTTTCTGTGAGGCTTTGGGGGGTTGATTCTCTTTGGGTTTGTACTTTTTTAAGCATAGTTACCCGAAGGCTTCCCTTGTCTAAGCTAAGACTGTGTGGTTTTGTTGAAAGACCTATCCAACTGACACAATAAATATTGAGATTTAAGGGTTCTAGCAGATTTTTTCCAAGTCTCTCACACAGCACTAGTGAATGAAATATAAAGTTGTTGCATGTCTTGCAGCCTTTCAGCTTCATAAGCATGATAAATAATGTTTAGTCAGTCACTAAATAGGTTGGTTAAATATAGCCTAGCACGGAAAGGACAGGTATCCTTTCCTCACTAAGATAACGTAAACAATTTATTCTTTCAGTTTAGTGAAGACATGTTAATTTTATGTACCTGTCTTTTGTAGTTGAAAATAGGATGCAGTTTAGATATCAGTACCCACAACTCTGAGTGTTGGGAATTCACCTAAGGAATGTGTATAACCTTTTTTCTGTGGCTGTCAAAGTTTGTATATGGGTTGTTCACATTTCTGAAACCTGAGCTCTGATGCACTGTTTCCAACTGGGTCCTTGTTCCTGGGTAAAATACAGTTTAGTTGGGATCCACAGTAAATAAAACCTTTAAGCTTTGAAATACTTTCTCGGAAAACATTATTTTCAGCACTACAAGTTTGATTAATTAGTGGCCATATATAATTTCCAAGTATCGGACCTCCAAATTTGCACATAATAAGCTGTGTTCCCTGTATGTCTGCCAATTAGACAGAAAAATATTAAAAAGGGTAAGATATGAAGGCAGTTTAATTTTACATTGTACAATCAAAAGTGTTATAATTTCCAGATAGCATCACAAGGGGCTTAATAAGTTACCCGTGAGCTGATACTGTCCATCAGTTATTGACTGATATAAAATACAGAGGTCAGCCACATTCTTTCAATACATAATGGCATTTGGAATATCACTGTATGCAATGATTGAGGGAAAGTTTTGTATCATCCGAGTCAGAGACTAAAATTTGTAGTTTACTTAAATCTGGCATTGTACATGACCAATCTCATTATTTTAAAGACAAAGGCCAGCTTCTCTTTCTGTCATTTCTCTGCAGACAGATTTACATACACACATGGAGGTGGCTTGAGGTCACTACAGTTACTGCTACTGACTGTTCAGTTTTCTGCGAGGTCCTGGCACCCAGGCAAAACAGCACAGTTTATTTCATCTTCTGTTGCCTCTCTACCAACAGACCATTTACTTAGGATAAGTGTGTGGGGAGTCAGTGAAAATGGCAGAGTATAAAAAGTCAAGTCCATGAGAGCTATTCTCTTCACCTTCTTTTGTAGGCCTTGGCTATTATATGAGTGCAACTAAGGACAGTGCTTGTTTGGTGGACTGCAGGCCTATATCTATATAAAGATATACAACTATTGTCTCCTGAAAGCTACTGTATAATAAAGAATTGTCTGTACTATGTGTGTATCTTTAAATCTCTCTAGTGAGAAGTGCTAACCTTTCAGTGAGGCTATAAGATCCCAGTAAACACATTACTTTTGTCAGTAGCTTTGTAGGGTCTGGAAACAGCTTAGTTAACATCTCCAAAATAGACCATTTTAGCCTAGGTGGATGTTAAGGGAAGGAGATTGAATTACCTCAGTATAAAAGACTATTTGCGGTTATGTGACATTATTATTATTTTTTTAGAGACAGTTGAAGAAATTATTATTTCAGTGGGCTTTTTTGTTGCGCTTACAGTACAGGCCCCCAGAGATCGTAATACTACATGTATAAAATGAAGTTTCTCTTCTCAGTCAATGAATCAGCACTTTTCATCTTCTTTTGGGGAAAAAAGTAGACTTCAGGAAAGATCTCTGACAATGTTGAAGCATCTGCATTTTCAAGAGAGCCTGCTGCATACTTTTCAAGAGAGTAGGAATAAAACTCAGTGCCCTGCTTGATTTCTAATAACTTCAGTAAGTGCTTCCAGCCGGAATGGGGAAAGTCTAGCTTAACTGCTACTAGCTGTACATGCCTTTGTGGCAGGTGGGAATGTTCTCTCTCTTGTTGAACACAAATGGTAGATGAACTGGAAACAGAGAATGAGCCCTGTTTTTTTTATAGTATTTTCATTCTTTTTACTGAATGAGCAATTTCCTTTTATTCGTGTTTCTACTTTGCAACAAAATTAACAAGTAGGTTGTTATTTTGGCATATACCACCACTTCAGGTGTGACTATTAAAGGTTTTCTACTGTTCTGTAGACAGAATACGGGACAAACTCACCAGTATATTTCAGCAGCTTTGTGCCAGCCTGGTGGCACAAAGCAGCCATGAACCTGACTTAACAGACCAGTTAAATTGGGTTTATGGCCTCTTTGGGCTGTTGGAATATTGCAAAACAGCTGGAGTGCATTGCTGATGTGTCTGGCCCTAAATTGCTTGCATGGTATGAAATACTGTTGTACAACTGTCCCCTGGAGATTCTCTCAAAACTGCATTCATCTAGTGACTTTGCACCAGCAAACTTGTGCTGGTATGAAGGCACCTGGTGTGTACCACATTAGGTATCTTTCATATTAGTAGACCTGATGTACTTCAAAAGTGATGCTAAACACCATCATTAATCTCATTTCAGTTAAAAGGATAACTGACTGAGATATTGGATGCATCTAAACTATTATAGTACAGATCAGGTATGCACTTTCAAAGTGAATTGCCAGTTATTGCTCTTCCTGCATTCTGGTTCATATCATGAAATCATTCTGGAGCACACATTTAATAGTTTTTGAATGAAGTGAAGCAGAAAGCTGCACTCTGGGAGCAGCCCTACTGCATCCCAACAGCAAATGAGCATTTAGTCCACAGGACTAGACTACAGTTCCCTTCCCACCCCCAAATGGTGGACTTCAGATGCTTACCATTAACTGTTTCACTCCAGGTCTGCTCTTACTTGTGCTCCACTACTTCCTAATGGACACAGGGGGAGGTAAGGCACTTGTCCATGCCACTGTACACCCAGGAGCGATTCTAGGTTTCCTGAAATTAATAAAGTCCTTGCCATGATTTCTGGATGCTTGAGATGGGGTTCTAGCCCTTTGAGGAACCCAAATTGAATTCTTTCCTTTATATGATATCACAACTGAAGTTTTTCATAGATTTTCCTCAAGCTTTTCTCTCTTGCAACTTTATTTTTTTTTAACGATTGTGTTGTAACAACATAATCCAACTCCAGCTGCTCTCTTCAAGGACTGTTTGTATGTTCTGTGGATCTAGATTCCCAAAGAATCATGAGTTGAGACTTCAGGTTACTGAGGTAATTATCTATATACTGAGGCAATAGATAATATTGTCTTTAACACAGCCATGTCAACGCAAAGCTGGCACAGAGACAATCTTTGCATAGGTAACTCTCAAGCAATTTCATACTTCGTAACCGTCAAGACAAACCTTTTTTGTGTCATATTTCCCAAATACTTACTACTAAGGGTCATATGCTTAAGGCACATCTTTGTGGCTGATTCATGGTGATGAGCATTAGCTATTTATCTCCTGGTCCCTAATGCAGTGCTTCCACTTGTTTTTGTCTTTCATCTGGTATTGGGGGGGAGTTTGAGCCAGAGATGAGCTGTCCCACTGTAGCGAAAACATGAAATTTTCCAACTTGACATTAGAAGAAAAGGCAATGTTGAAGATGGATTGAATCAATTAGAGGAAAAGACAATGGGCTGACTTAAGTGCATAAACCACAGGTTTACTGTTGTTGCCCTATGTGCTCATATATTAATTACCATCATCTCAAGCCAGTGTAAGTCTTCAAGCACTGCACATTATGAGATACTAATTAGTAAAAGGGTGTTGCACTTGACATCAGCTTCAGTTTACAAACTAATTGAAGATTTTATTCCTGTAGATTGCATTGAATTGAGAACAATGTAAATTTCATTAACAAGGTCCACATCTCCACCCCAGAAGTCTCATTCTTTAGGCCAGATAGAGATGGTATTGAGAAAATAAAATGTTTGTACAAACAACTGTTATATGGTCAGCTGTTAGCAGATGAAATTCCAAAGCTACTTGCAGATTGCACACTCAAATAAAAGTTGCCAATAAGAAGAAAAGATATGATCACCCTTTAACTTCTGACTGATGTTTTCAGTAACGAGCAGTTACCCATGGTGGTTTAGCTGTCTAGATGTCTCAGTTTGTTATTTTAATCTAGCTTTCATCTACGTCCCTTGATTAGTCCCTTGTTCTATATATTCTTTTGTTACGTTCAACAAACTATATCCCATAAGCAATAGTTTGGAAACACAACTTCGCTTGGCTAGTCAATTCTAATTTATTTTTGTTTAGATGCAAGGTGACAAATATTTGCATGATCAATTAAAAGAGACCGCCATGATGTCTTCCTGATGTCATTGTAGGCTCTTGGGGGAGAACAGTAGATTCTGACCCTCTCTTACTTGACTGGATTTACGTGTGTGTAACTTCATTGCTCTCAATCGAGTTAGATTTGAGTTTTTAAAGCAGAATATAATATGGAGTCAAATAAATAGTGAATATAGCCAAGTTCTTTAGTGAATATAGTCAAGTTCTTTGATGAGGCCAACTAATACCCATACCCACCTATACCCAAACCACCATATCTTCACACAGAACAAGGGACCCTCACGCCTTTTGGGAACCATCCCTGACTCCCTTCCTACTGAATCATGTTCCCAAGTTGTTTGGGAGAACATAAGTTAGCTCAGGCTAACGACATGCCAGAGACCGTTCATGTTGTGTAACTATGTAGAGTATACCGCTCCGGTTCCTGAAAATATTCAAGTGGTATGTTTGATCTGTGAGCAGAGAGGCAGCTGTTGTGTCTCTGTGCAGGTCTTTCAGCCACGCACTATGAGTTAATTCACACTTAGCTGACGGTTGATATTGTTACAATACCAGAATCCTATGAATGACCAGTTTCTAGATTTCATTTTATTAATTAAAAAACTTACATTTTCTTTGTTACTACCAACAATGCAAATATAAATAACAAGTCAACTTTTCGTGTTTTCAGAGACTGGGTAGCTGTAGCAAGGCCTTGCAGGTGTTCGTTACATGCCATTTACTCTAAGTAATGGGCTCTTAAAACTTACAGGTGTCACACAGATTTTGTGCATTTATAGGGCCAAATGACATTACATCTATGAATCACAATCCATTTTGCTAGCAACATTAAGACTGAAATCTGTTTTTCATGCTACTGTGAATTCATATTCTGTCTGAATTTAGGAGATAAATTTTATGCTGATGAAATTCTCTTTTATTCTGAATCTTTAAACAAAAACAATTCTGAAGAAGTCACGACTGCAGAGAAAGAAATGTTTTTAATCTGGAGAGACTTTTTAATCAAATCATATTTTTATAGCTTTATCCTGTATGTAGTTTACAGCAATTCACAGATGGCTGTCCATTCACATGGACAAGTACTAATTTATAGTACCATATTTTTAAAGATAGACCAAGGAGAAGGAACAGTGTGGACAATTCATGAGAAGCAAAACAACATAGCAAATCACTAAACACAGTTAAGGTTTTCTAAGGAGCAAAACGTCAGTTTTCGAAAATTGCCTTTCTCAGCTTGAAAACCTGAGCTAGTATACAAAACAGAAGAGATCTGTCAGCAGAGAGAGACGTTGAGGAAAATTAGTCTCAGTTGCTATGCTACAAACATATTTATTCCTATTAACATCACTTAGTTTTATATTAAGCAGAGAGTTTTAAAATGGCATTCACTAGCTTTTTGTTTGTTTTTCAATTAAACTGATTGGTTGACTGCTTGACATCCATCTGAGACACATACATAATTTATGGCGAGGTTTCAAAGTACTTCTGTTTATTTTTGTGGTACAGAAACACTCTCAAGACTATTGTTTAAAAAGATTACTTCCAAGGAAATAGTGTCATTCTAGCCATAACTAAGGTTTGCAGGATCTTCATATTCTGAATCAACACGCAATGGGAGTATTCCAAAGTACTGGGCAATAAGGAAGTACAAACTCAACTATTCCTCACTTTTGAAAATCCTGTGATTTCATTTGTATTCCTAAATCTGTTTTTAGGAGCTTAGCATTGGGCTCTTACTTTAAAAGGCAAATCATGAATGATGATTTTAATACCTAATAGATATATATTCAGATGAGCACGGGTGAACCTATCCAAAATGTCCTACAGCAGAAACTTTACTGTATTACATATCTGCTTGAAAATTAAGTACAGTATAAAAATACAGTTGCTGCTGATCTCAGTCAAGTTTCTGTGGTTATGTAAAGTCCAAAAGTGTTCACAGTTGCCCATTAAAAAAAATGGTTGCCCCTATAATCTTCTATGAGAAAAATCCAACAACCTGGCAAACGGTAAGGAGCTGCAGGAAGAAACCTACTAGAACATTATCTAACTTATTCTGTCTAGGAATATTGTGGCCAGTGGCAGAATTTTGCAGTTCACTTAGGTAAGCTCACACACACATTTAAGAAAGCAAGTCTCAATGTGACAGTAAATGTGAATTTTTCATTTGCTTTGATGAATTCTGCTGCTGGTTTTTTTTTTCTTGTTAAAGCATGAGTCTGAATCTCTACTCACCTGGAGTTTGTCAATATTCAGAATTGAAGTATTGGTTCAAGCCTGAAAGTAACTCTCTCTGTTAGCCAAATCACTACTGTGGATCTATTAAAAGCTCTATAACACCTTAAGTAAAATATTTTTTTCTTGTGCTTGTATTGCCTCTGTGCTATCAGATCGTTTCTAAAAGATGAGAGAGAAAGATATTCTTCATTGTAGTAATAAAGGCTGTAAAAAGATTAGACACGGATTAGTTATATAGAAATCCCTTTTCAAAAATATTTCTGTAAAGAACATGTGTTAATATTTTTATTAGCAAATACTATTAAGTTTTGATCTCCAAAGATTCCCATGGTTGTTTTTAAGCGGTAGAAAATAACAATTCAGTTATAAAACAGATCAAAAGAAAAATAAGATAAATCATTATCTGTATAAGGTCTGTATTGTTTTGCATTCACCAACCGTGCATGTAACTATATATTTTTAAAAATACAAATTATTTTTTAAATGTATTCTTCCAAGGAGGTAACATTATTATTGTTTTTTCATATGTGACATGTTAACACTCCACTCTAAAAACTATATACAGTTAAACCTTATACAATCAGCTGTTCTACATACTTGCTGTGTTCAACAGTGGTACAATATTTGATTTATTTTTCCATTAAAAAATCATCTTATTTATGACTATAACACAGAAATAAGTCAAGTAGCTTTACAGGAAAAAATGTTAAATTCATTGCACATGACAAAGGACAGCGTAAATGATCCTTCACAATCCTGTTTGCTCATCGAAATGTGATGTCATTTACTTTTCCATTAGAACATAAGAAACCAGCTAGCAAATAATGGTGAGAGCAACCGAATGGGCCATTTTGTCTATCTCTTTACCTGAGACCACACTCTGTTTTCAGAATCATTTTGACTCACAGGTGGAAGGCAGTGCTTTCTCTGTAGTAGACCTATTCCAGACTTCTGCCTGCAGGAGCTGGCATAAAACTGAGCTGAACTAACCCCAGCAATTGCTGGAAGTTGTTTCACTAAAATATAATGGACCTTTTTCTGGGAACAAACTTCACTTATTGGCATTTACCTCTCAGGAATCTGTTTTGGGAAACTGTTCACATGCAGTCCATACAAGTGCATGTAAGTATAGGAGACACTCAGTTTTACCATGAGGCACACCACGTAAACATAGATTTCTATAGCTGAAAATATTTAATATGGGGAACAAGACTAAGCAATAATTTGAAAGGGCATTCAGAATAGAGATATAACCAACTACATACATAAACATAGATTTCTTCCCAAAAGCCTAGCCAAGAGTGCTGGCTATTAACAGAACATTAGTGTTAGCATTTTTAGTCTAAATAACAAGTAATTAGCCAACCACATTAAACAATAATGAGAGCTAGTAATCATTTTTTTATCAGCAAAATTAGCCTGGACTCATTTTAAAACAACATTTAATACAAACAGCTTAATGAATATGTAAAAGGTAAAAGTTATGCACAAAACCAAATGTACTCTGCAAACCAAAGATAATTACTGTATCTTGACTGTTATGCATGAACTTCTATAGCACAGTTTTTTCCCCACTTCTCCTTCTTGTGCATGCATAAATTGTGGCAGTATTCTGTTGGTATCTCCAAAGGACTCAGCTTGGTATGCAGAATGAAGTAAATTACTGATCGATTTTGATAAAGCTCAAGGTCCTTGATCTACATTTTTCATACAAGATTTTTGAGAAGCCTATCTAAATAATAATAATAAATAAAATCATCATAAAAAAACATTTTCACAAGAACATAAGGGCAAAGTACTTATGAATTGTTCTGGGTTGCAACACCCTTTAGCTAGTCCAAATGAGACCAGGAAAGGGCTCTTCAGCCCACTACAAATGTGCAGTCAGTAGTATAGTGGTACAGTAATCATTAGCTTTCTTAAATGAGATGCAGAAAAAGCTTTAAAAATAAATGCATAAAACGATGCTCCAATTTCTGACTGCATTTTCTAAGGTAGACCTTCCAATTTAGGTAGACCTAGCTTCTTCAAACATGCACACCCCAGGAATGTGTTGTCCTCCTCCCTGATATCTACTCCTCAAGGCACCTGCTGGGGAGATCTTTTTAAAGTTTCATTACAGAGCTACTTAACCAGTTGTATCGACTCGCTGGAGGGAAGACTATAACACTGAAGCAAGAAAATCTTCTATTGTCCTGTATCAACACCCTAGTATTTCCTGAAGGGTCGCTCATCTTGAACTACTCTCTTACTTGTGATTATTCTTCCAAGCAACTTCCCATTAATTAAGCCAAAGTATTCACACACCAAACCTGCCAAAAAAACCCCCCAGGTTTACATTATTGTACAGTGGCTATACGTCAGTTCCTTGTACTGCACATTCAATGATTTAGACAGTTTTATGCATATTCTGTGTCTATGCTTAGAAATATGGTATTTGTATTACCTTATAAAGAAGCTGGATAGCACTACAATAGCATTAGTAGAGCTCTTGCCAACCAAAGGCCAAAGCTGATTAAGGCAAATTGTAGCCAGTCAACATATATTAAGGTAGGCAAAGATTTTCAGTGCAAGTGGTTTTAGTATTCTGCACAACACCTTCAGCAGCTTCAGGACCTAAGCCTCCACTTGTTCACTCATTTGACATGGTGTCTCAGGACTGATTTAAATCAAGCCTTTAGAAGTTTAAAGACGACTATTAATTCACTCACCTCTGCAATTCTCAGTGCTACCAAGATTTTTCCCAAAGATTAGTACAATACATTTCATGAGTACAGAACTTGAAATTGCCAGAATATATTGCCCAGTCCCTTCTTATATTAAATCTTCTAAACTGCCTTTTTATTTTGATAACTAAGCAGCCCTGAATGACAAAAGTATCTTCAATATATATTAGTATTTTTATGGAGAAATCTATTGCTACAGAATATTAGGGACCTGAATTTCTTCTATTTTCTGAATTTGCTTTGCTTTTAAAAGCACTGGCCCGGTTCATCAAAGTTACCACATCTGTGCTAGGTAGGAAGTAGTTTAAAGTTAGGACAACCTCTCCACTGTCCGTGATTATAAGGCCTTCTTTGACTGGAATATCACATATTGCTAGTCCTTTCATCCAATCTGTTTTTACTCTAACACTAAATTGAAATGAATGGAGGAATATTTTATAAATGTGCATTGTCCACTACTCAACTGTATTTTATTAATATCAATTGCTAATTTTGAAGGGAAGCTAGTTTATATCTAAACATGGTCTTGAGGGTAAAAGCAGTGACACAGATCTGGATTACAAGCCTTTATTTTTTCAAATAGATGGTATCATCATCAGATTATGTTGATTTTTGATAGATTTTAATTCTCAGTTTGTAACTTTGCTAAATTTACTTCTGTCTTGTACACTCCCATTATTACACGATGTCTGAAGTTTGTGAAAGCAGACAACAAGAAATAAATTTAACATTATTTACAGTTTGTACATTATGTACAGCAGTACATTGTTTATCTTAATACAGACTGATGGATGACAAGGACTCCTCAGCCATTGCTCTGGGAAAAGTCTGTAAATGCCCTCTGTACTAAACACGTCTCATCTTTTTTTTTGTTTTTAAGCTTTTCATAAGTACTCTAATATAGTAGTATTTAACTCCACTTGGCTGTCCAAATCAAGTTTGTGCAGTGTTTTTCAGCACTTTTTGTAATATAATTGTTTGGCCCTGCATTTTCTTGCTGGCCAGAAAATATTCTAAAAAAGCAGTCGAAATGTTCTGCCTTAACAAAAATGATACTCGGTTTTCTACTCAACAAATAAATTCACTATAACTTTGTCAAGTAAGTTCTATGTGTTTGTCAAAAAATCAGTTAGGCCTAAGTTTTGTATTCATGAAATGTAAGTCATTGCAATAGGGTCAAAAATAGGCAGAATGCAGCCATGTTATTTCTTTAAAGAGTTTGTGTATGCAGATTTGAAAGTCTTAAATTTTGTCTCTGAAAACATTGCTGCCTTGTACAACCCCAAGTTTGCACTTCCATTCTGTAGGGAAATCCTTGTAGCAATAGAGTCAGGAATGAAAAATGCATTCTGCTTATGTGCTTGCTAATCTTGAACAGCTCTGTAAATGTTCTTTATAAAATACGTAACCAACAAATCTCATTATTGAACTGCAAGTGGCATTCCCATGAGCTGATTTGTCTACCTGATTAAATTAAAATATGTCTGTTCTCTTCAGGCTTGTACTGAAGTACCTTTTTCTTTAGTTATACCTGGAAGCAGTGTTAAAGAATTTGTTCAGCAAGCATTGCTCATTCAAATAAGATCAAAGAAATTCAACAAAATAGGGACGTTTATTCATACTCCTGTCTGTACTCTAAAGATCTGCAGCCAGAGTATTCTGTGAAGAAGCAGCTACCAAATCCATTTGGATGAGTTTAATGCAACAGTACCAGTTCAATCTGTGCTGTTGCATTGTGGGGACTTATGATCGCAAAAAAACGTATTTTCAGATGCTGGGTACTGTGTTAAATAAATTTTAAACATGTTAAAAATGGCTAGCTGGCACCACTTCAAGGTTTTGACAGGGGTTGGTTAATAGCTGATGTGAAAGGAGAATTTTCTCAGAAAAAGAAGTTGTAGTTGTACATGCTATGGTGTGAAATGTGATGGTTTATGTGGTTGTTTCACAACAATCAAGTTGTTGAGGCATTGGTTCTGCTCTTGTAACTAAGTCTTGCAAATTCAACACAGAGTAAGTCAAAAAGGAGTATTTTTCTTTCTCAGACACCATCGCTTTTAAAAAAATTCTGTTGACCAAATTATACCATCAGTGATACCTCAGCAACTTGGTCCTCAAGGGCCGACTTCTGGGATGACTGTGTTTCCCTGTTGCTGGCTGTGGGCCTGCATAGGTGTAACTGAACAGGATTTAATAAGCGGAGCTCTCCATAGTGTAGTAAAAATAAAAGCTGCTCAGTCTCCTGTTTCTGTGCTGGTTTTATGTTGCACAAAGAAGTAGAAAGCAATGGAGATTTACCTTGGTCGTGCAAGTAGGCAGAGGTGATCAAAGGGTGGTGGGATTAAGTCTGGTGAGCAGGGACATGCCATTCTCCCACAGCTGCTCTTCACAAGGGCAGAAGCGGGAAGATGCGAGAGACAACAGTAAATATCTGTTGTACCTCTCTGTTTACCCTGAAAAACTTTTTTTGAGTTAAGAGTTTTCTTCTGAAGCACATTTTGGGGATTATCCTAGTTATTCAGAAAGGAGATATTTGCTGTTCCATATGATGAGTCTTGAGCCTGCAAAATTTGCTAGTAATTGCACAGCTGGGAATCACTCCGTATTCTGATAGAATGAGTGACAACTGAATTTATTATCAATCTGAAAAATTCTACTGGACTTAGACATAAAATTTGTGCCTGTAACATTAACATTTTAGGTATACTAGTAACAACACAATAAAATACAGGAAAGTTTGTTCTAATATGATTTCTGCTGTTTAGTAATGTTTTCCTTTTTTTTTTATTTTTATGGTGCCTGAGGCTCCCACACACTTAGAAGAGAATTGGAGTGGAAGTACAGCCTACAGGAATGTTAAACTTTGCTGAATGATATACTCGCGGTAGATAATGTTTCCACAAAAGTGTGCGCTTAGTTTGATTGAATAAATTTTAGAGGATTAGATTTTTTTTAAATTAATACCTTTTCAACATAAAGACTGAGTTCTCTCAGCTTTGTGTAATTCTTTGAGTTGTGAGTTGTCCATGATTATTTTTGAAACTTTTCTGATCTTGAATATCTTTGGAAGTCTAATGTGGTAAATGTTTTTTATAATTGGTTACCAAAATTGTATTTATCTCCTTCTCAGTACTCAGCTTTCATTTTCTCATCTTTTATGTTTCATATTAGTCTTTTTTTTTATTTGGTAGCTCAAGCACATGCTGTCACACAAGTGCAAAATTCAGTCCCTCACTAGAGAGGAACAGTACTTGAATACTACATACATTGCAAATAAACAAATCTTGAACACTGCTACTCTGTCATCAAAAACCTACACCTTATTCCTTCTTTTAGACATAAATATTTGAAGACTATTTCAGAAAATGAGAGATTTCATAAAACATATCTTTCATTTCTAATGTGATTTGCTGGATCCATTTCTCTTCGGTTACCTTAAATCTTTCTTCCTTTCCGTTAATATGACATGATCGCAGTGAACCATGATTGCAGTAAGCATTGTTCTTTTATATCCATTGCATTTCAAATCAGAAAAGTGAAGCTAAAAAACTTACCCTTAAGTGGAGGAGGAGGCAGGGGGGAATGCAATGGCACTGTCTGTAGAATCCTCAGACAATGAAGTGTTCATGGATGCTCTGTTTGGATTATCACAGAGCAGGAATAGTTTTAATTTAATTTTAAGTCAATGAACAGGCAACAATTTGCCAAAAATATGTGTACTTTTGGTATTAAAAGATAAATAGTTTCTTCATATAGACAGGAGTGGTACAGTTTCTATAAAATTCTTTTGTATGGCTGTGAGTAAAAAAGAAAAAGAATCAGCTTTTATCATGAAGTTCTATTCTAAGTGTTTCTGCTCTGATATTTCTAATCTTTGTATTCTTGTTCATCACCTCCAATTTTCTGTACTTTCAAAGGCCTTTGTACACTAATCCAAACCTTTGTTCATTTTTACATGCTTAATTATTATTCCTTTCCCTTATTAAGTTCCGTTTTCCTGAGACACACCTTATGAGTGAGAGCAATTAACAAAATAATTTAAGAAGCAAATGAAAGGTCTTATTTCTCTGCACGTATCCTCTTCATATTTTGTCCCCTTGATGACATTTTTTTAACCTGTTCTTAATAAGAAAGAATGTCCTATGCTTCTTTTTGTAGATTGTAATTCAAAGGCTGTATTTTATTTTAAATAATATTCTAAATCTTCTATGTGAAAGGGATAGACCGTGGTCTCTGCCAGTTATTTATATGCAGAGCTCAAAAGGCTGAATACAAGTAGTATTTGGCCAGGGATAAGAATAACTACAGGTGATTTCACATATTTCTCTAAAATGAGTCTGAACTGGGTTTTTTCGAAGAGTGAAGATATAAATCATCTCTTTCTTTTCAGTGAGGCTATAAATGCTGCTTATGTCAAGATGTTCCTTACATCATGCAGAATGCTTGCAGACTGACTTGGAAAAGGTCTGTTTATGGCCTAGTTCTATGAAGGATATCTCTGGGGTGTATATCTATATACTGTGTATAGAGCGAATCAGTGGTTTGACCATAGTTTATGACTGACAACCTAGGGAGTTGCACTGGTTAACTTGATCCATTGCTCCTCTTAGTCCAGACAGTTTATAATACTGCCTTTTAAGCTGGTGAAAGTACATCCGTCCAGGAGATACAGCTGCAAATCTGATTTATTGTTTCACTTCCTTGTTTTAATACAAAAATTAGAAACACTGATTGGGCATAAAAACATAGAATGACACATTGAGTCAAACCAAATAGCCAGATTTGCATTTTCTGTCTAGCAAAAGTATCATTTGCCTAGACAAGAGTATAAAAATAGAGTGAGTGTTTGAGAGTAGCTTTCCTCAGTCTGTGACTTGAGGACTTGCTGAATTGCAGGAGGTATCTTTGTACTGCTAACATTTTAATGGATCATTTAATCCATGATTTAGGCTGGTTTGTTTTTTGGTTTTTTTTCAAAACTGGCCTTGCTTTTTTTTTTTCTGAATATACATATTGTCATAAGAGTGAGATTCACAGTATAAATATGCTGCATGTGAAAGGTCCTTTTGTTTCCAGTCTCTTACCTGATAATTTCATTTGATGCCTCAGTGTTTTCATATTATCAGAAACAGATCCGTATTTGTATTTCCCATGCCATTTATGATAAGCTGGTATTGTATCTGTTTTAATCTCTTTTCCATTGTGGGAAAATGCAGCTTTAGCAATACTCTATTCAATTTCTCCTTGTACACGTGCCATTACATTCCTTAGACCATACTCCCCATCTTGCTCAGTGCCTTTTCTAATTCTTCCATAGCCTTTGTGAGCTGGTTCAAACACTAGGACTGCAGAGCATTTTTAAAATATAGTTGCATTTATATACTAGCAGAATGACGTTTTGCTCTCCACTTTTTCCTTAACAGTTCCTAGTACTCAAAATGCTGTACTGAAGTTTCTGTAGAACTAGCTCTTACAATACCAATATCTCTTTCCTGAGCATTTTAAGTTAATTCAAAGCCCATTATTGTGCATTAGATTTTTTCCCCACAAACATTGCTTTGTATTTTTCAACATTTAATTTCATTTTATTTTCCTGCTGCTCAGTCTTGTTGGACTTCTGAATAATTTTTAATTTTTACTAACCCAAATAACTAAGCAGCTGGACCAAAGTTTCATCTTGCTCAGAGGAGAGGATGGCTGTAGCACAATACCTCAGAAAAATGTCAGCTAATTGGCTCTATTCTTAGTGGCTGTCTCCTCTCTACTCTCAAGACATCTGCAGAATTCTTTTTCCAATGCACTCTCTTGGGTGAAGTTTCCAGTATTATGTGAAAGTTATTCCAGCAATGCTTAAGGGAAGGTGCTATCAAAAGCCAATGGATTAGACTCCCCTCAAAAAATGTCACTGGGAAATTGTATACAACTTCTTAATTCACTTTTACCACACCTGATCACCAACCATTCAATTTTCCACAGGCTTCTGTTGAAGGTGTAGTTGGGTCTTGTATTTCACAAGGTTTCTCACCCACAGCCTCTTTTGACTTAATACATGCTCATTTTTCTCTTATGAGTAACCGGAAGGATTATTACTTGATACAGAAAGTAGCCATTTAGGTTAATTGAAAATGAATGGTCAGAATATTCTAAGACCTACTCCAACTATGCCCTAGCTGCTTTTTAGATTTAAAGATGCTGTTCATAAGCAATAATTTCCCTCTGCTTTAAAATGGTCAGTTATTTTCAAACTATGAAATAAAGTGCATTTTCCCTTCCTTTTTTAAATAGTGGCATGCTTGAGAAGCAGTACATTTGGAACTAAAGCTTAAAACTTGAGCTAGTTTAGTTCAAAACCTGTCACTTTTTCTAGCCCATAAACTTTATTTTCTCTCTCTCAAAACCACTTATTTCCTCCCATTTCCTCCATCTGTGCAAATTCCAGTCCTCCTTCCTTCCTTCCTTCTGCAATAACGATCACAGGAATCCCAACTGGTATCAGCATGCTGCCATGCTACTGAAGGTTATTAGTGCCAATATTGTTAATTACTGATCTGGCTGGATATGCTGATTTAGTGGCAGAGGACTGCTCTCAGCTTCTCCTGAGGGCTATTTCTTTAAAATGCTGCCTACTTCTTTTATCCTTTTATGATTTTTTTTCTTCTTTTTTTTTCATCCTATGGCATGAGGAGATTTGGTAACTAAGTATTTCAGCTCCTAACTAATTTCATCCATTGTGTAATGCAGTAGTACAGGATTATAGGGTAGTCGTTCACCTAAAAGATGGTACAAGAACTGTATTTGTCCTGGGAGACCTAACTCCTGGAGCTCAGTCTTTGGCTGCTGGTGGTTTCTGTGCATGTGAGCTGAAGAGCTTTTGGTTCCGTAGGCTGAAGGCCTGGTCCTGCTTACACTGGATGAAAAAGGACTGACTACACTGCTGTCAGTAGCATTATATGAGTGAGTTGAGAACTCTGTCCTCAGTGTGCGGGAGATGGAGAACTGGAAAATAGTAGGACGTAAAATGAAAGACCACCTGTTACCAGCAAAATCAGTATGAGCAAAAGGCACACGGATAATTTAAATACAAAAATTCACATTCAATTTAAAACTATTGGAAAGGTCCCAAAATAGCTTCCACCTTTTTCAAGAAAACATCCTTCTTTTCATGGTTTTAAAATTTTTAGTAATAATTTATGACACCCTGCAACAATAGATAAATGTGAACCGAAAACAATAAGAAACCAGACATGAATGTTTGAATAATGGGTGTAGCTTTCAATTATCCAGGTCCCCTGGGTGAATGAGGTTTGTCTTTGTCTCCCTAGTAAATAAGCAGGTATTTGGTTGCTCTACAGCCAGTCTTATCTACACAAAACAGCATACCTTTCTGTTCAGTGCCTATTCTTCCTGGCAGTATTTTGCTTTTAGCACCTTAGTCTCCCAGTCAGAAGAATTTTCCCTCCCTCTCTCTCCACCCCCTGTGCTTGCTGTGGGATTTTCACGGATCACTGCTTTGAAAGACTGATCCATTTTAAGGTGGCAATGTCAAACTTCCCTTTTTATACTCACAAGCACTTCATATTAGACTGCCATAGGCAGGAGAGGCAGCTCTATTTCTGTTTCTGGAGGTAAAGACCACAAGTTCAGGATTTTGAACCCCATGAGCATTTGTTGCTGTTCAGCAAGGAGGGGGGTGGGAGCGGGAGGGAAGAAGCATCCACTACTTGTAAACCACTGCATGATCCCCTCAGGACTCACACTTAAAGTTGTTCTCAGTGGCAGGTTGTTAATGATAAACAGTAAGGGCTCTCCTGACCTAGGAAAGCATAGCTGTACATTCCCATGATTCTCAGAAAACCACCATCTCTTAAAAAATACTGTGCCTTGAAAACAAGAATTTACTTGGCAATCCATCACTTGAGGTACTATCCCACTCCGGTCTGTTCGCAGGAGCCTGGTGGCCTCATATTTGCAAATAATCATGGCATCAAATTGAAGAAAAGGGGGGCCGGTGGGGTTACTGAGGCAGGGGAGCGGGCCCTGGGGGGCGTCAGAGGTAAAGGAGCAATTGCTCCTTTCCAGCCTTGTAGGTCAGTTGCACTAGTGCTGTATCACAGAGGAAGGGGTTGGTTGGGGTTGGTGGTTGGGTTTGTACCTTTCCAGGGTGAAAATAGGGTAAGCCTTCTGTAGATACATTATTTCCTGTGATTTGAAATGGGCTGCGGTGCAGTATAGTTCCTTGACGTCATGTGTGTAGTAGAACTGCACATATTAGCAACGAAACATGCAGTGCAATGGTCACGGCTCGTGATGTGATACAGCCAAGTTTTTCTATCCTGCTTTTTATGCTTTCATAATTAACATGTCAGTCCTAACGACAAAACTGATATTTGAAGGTCAGAAATGACAATGAATCACATTTTGACAGCCTCTATTTCTGCAGTATGCTGGGAAGGAGAACTTAGCATATTGCTTAACAAAGATGGGATTTTCTTATCATCTCTTCAAAGATTCAGGGATGGAGCAAGGCAATTACTCCTTCACAGGAGCTAGAGCAGCAGCAATCACCTTCCTCTGAACTGAGAGCTGCACACCAGGCTGCAGAATTTTAAAATAATGTGCCCGTCTACCCCCGCACACTAATGCTGTCGCTGCTTCAGTGGAGCAAAGCTCCTTATGTTCCCCT
The DNA here is from genome assembly GCA_008711295.1 of Anarhynchus alexandrinus. Taxonomy (NCBI): domain Eukaryota; kingdom Metazoa; phylum Chordata; class Aves; order Charadriiformes; family Charadriidae; genus Anarhynchus; species Anarhynchus alexandrinus. Next base: position 146,943 of record VUYV01000614.1, on the reverse strand, counting down.
GAAAGCCATCACTTCACCTCGGCCAGCAAACCATTCTGAATGGCCAGCACAGTGGCACAAGGTGTCCATAGCTTGCCAGGGAAGTTGGCTCACTGTGCAGCCATTTTGCTCTCTGCGAAAGCAAAGTTAATTGTGACAATAAATATAAAGCTAAAATAGCATTTTTTTTTCTCATTTTTTGTTAGTCTTATATCATTTGCAGCAGAGCTAGAGCGTTCATAACTACCATTTGAGTACGTCATTGCGCAGAAGGCTTTGTAATTCAGGTGCAGAGAAATTAAATGCTTCTACCATGGCAGGTTTGCTCAGTCCCTGAACCTGTAAATGTGTTGTTTCTAGCTCACAAATAGAGGAAGTATTCTGAGCTAGGGACAACAAATGTGATATCAAAGAGCTCTGATATTTGTTCATATTTATCAGCCAGGGGAGCTATCATGCGATGTTTAAGAAATCCTGCTAAACCAGCGGCTGTGGTGTGGGCAAGCCCCTCTTAGTTGTTATGTGTGACTGTTGACTTTTCCGCGCTGTGTGAGACCTCCAGCCCAATGCAGTCGACCTCTCGACCTGCCGCGTGCCAACTCGTGGGAAGCCTGGAGCGGGAGGGAGGTTGCAGCTCTGCACAGCATCTGGGACTGTGCTGCCTGGTGGGCTTCTGCGCTTGAGGGGGGTTGCCAAAAAAAAAAGGCACACTCTGTCATATCTTCCTATGGCTGAATGCACAGTCTCTGGAGACAATCAAGCAGTTTGATTCTTACGTTTATAGAAAAAGAGGTCTAGAAGGGAATTGGAGACTTCACTTAATCCATAACCCTATCAAAGGAGATCAATTATGCCTGTGTCATCCCAGACAAAAATTTACCTCTCACATTTTTATAAAAATCTTCACTGACTTCCATGACCTTTCCAAGCAATATATTCCAGTGGTGCACTGTCTTTAGTGGTAGATTTTATCCTAATCTGAGTCTTCCTTTTTGAAATGTAAGTCCCTGACCAGGTGTCCCAGGCAGAGTTATTCTTTCTTTCCAGCACCTTCTTAAACGCTTGATGACTATGTCCAGTGCCCTTACATCTCAGTTTTCTCTTTCTTAAGATAAATAGTCCCAGTTCTTTCCATGTTTTTTGTACCTAATACTTTCTAGATTTACAGTGATAGATGTTATCATTGCTTTACTCTGCCCTTGCTCTAATGCCCTTCTTGACACACAGAGCCCAAAACTGAACCCAGGATTCCACACGAGTCCTTATGTATGGTGGCTTGTCTTAAGCTTTTGATGAGAAGAAGGTGCTATTTCTTGTGATTGCAAATCTTAATCTGGATCCTAGTGACATAAAATAGTTTCACTCAAAAAGCACCTGTGGGGGATGCAGATAGCTCTCTCTGTTTCCTTCATAATTATTTCACACTTTGTCTTTCTAGCCCACGGAAAGCCACAGATCGTTGTTACCTGTTCACAGAGAGACTATGTAAGATAGTATTCACATATTATTAAATTTTAGAATGAGACAAACTTCTAAAAAACTTTTTTCTCTGGGGAAAAAGAACTGATTTGAAACTTTAGCCATGCATTTGAAAGAAACAATAATATTTCATATGTTTAATTAAGCCCCATTTTTTCCCAAATCCCAATCCTAAATATGAAGAAAAACGTATATTAAAAAAACTTCTCCATCTTCAAATTTCAAGGGAATATAAATGTTACACTTATTTTTTTCTAAAAAGTGTTCACATCTCATTGCATAAAATCCATATACATCTTTTGGTTTGAAGCTGATTGATCCCAAGTATTGAGTCAGAATTATGAAGCAATCAGAACAACTTGTTTCTTCATAAATGTCATCTCACTGCTTTTTTACGTATTACAAATAAGGTCTTGTAAAAAAATTTCTTTTAAATCCTATGTCTTCTTTAAAAGTTATTGCTAGTCATTAAAAAATAAGTTTTACTTTTTCACTCATAGAATTTCTTGGGTTCTGTTATTCTTTCTCTTTCTTGAGCTTGCTCTAAAGAGCACCTTGAAACCATCAGTAGCAAAAAACATCTCCTAAAATATCAAATTAGTAGTCTTTGTGAAATATATCAGGCTTAGTTTGAAACTCATAAAGCTTAATTTTAGCTGTTAAACTTGGAATAATTTTGCTGCTCAGTCATACAAAAAGTTACTAGTTTAACATATTGAAAGAGGCATATATTCAAAACTGCTGCAACTGTTTGAGAACAAAACTTAGTTCTTCTAATTATTGATAAATAATTATGCATAAGAAAAAGATCCTTGCTACTGGTAAGCCACTCGCCTTCCTAGCTTAGTAGACCATAAATTTTTTTGCTCTTCAAGTGGTTATTCACAGTGATTCCATCTGTCAGGTTGAGAATCTGTAAGAAAGTTATTTTTTAGTAACAGTGTTTACTGAAGTGGTGTTTACAGTCTGCATTCTCCCACAACCAACATAGTTCAGAAAATAAGGACTGAAGAGCATAAAGCTGATAGACATATACCTAAATGAAATAATATAGTGCACTATTGTAGGAGTATATCTGAAGTACCACATGTTCCATTTGCAATTCAAATATTGCCACCAGATGTAACAATGCTGTTATTCCTTGGGTTCATTTTTGCTGTGGTGTAGTGTATGCTGTTTCCTGTCTTCATCCTGAGCACTGACTGAAGGTCTACATATTGTTTCTCAAGGCAGTTTCTAACTTATCATTTATTTTTTATTCATTTTATCAGTCTTTGAGATCCACATGAGATGGCATCACGAAGTTTAAACAAGACTAGGCTTTAATGACATTCTTCATTTTTCTTATATACCTGTGTCTGCAACTACGGAATTATGAATTTGTTTATGTTCTCTGGATCGATGCGCCTGTCTAGTATAGTTTTCTACAATTTTATATTTTCCTATTACTTCACTTTAACCCTAGGTATCTGGATTTCTGTGTCGATAAATGTACCTAGCTTATCTTGTGCGGGTTTTTTATAAACACATAATAAAAAACTTTTAGCTCTGGAAGTCTCATGTTATATATAAACATGTACTGATGGCAGGCATTTTTATATGGCAGACATTTTTCTTAGCAAGACTGTGTCATCCACTAAAATATTGCTGTCTTTGTTTTTCGTTATTATTGAATGGCAATGGTACGTGCTTGGCTTTAAATCTAATAGATCCTTAAATGAATCTCAACTTATTTTGCAATGTTGCTTTGCACTAGCCATGACAGTGGTAGATATAGCTCTTTTAATACTATATGAGTTAGTGCATTCTGGATCCAGATCAAAATGGGAGAAAAATATGATAGCAAGTTCCAGTCCTAGCTTACAGATTTTTTAAGTCCATTAAAAAGTTAGAGGCTTGGTTTTAATTTGCAAAGTATTAAAAATCCCACCCTTCAAACATTCCGGGGGAGGGGGAGGGAAGGGTGAGAGTTTGTAAAATGTGTTGTTAAATGTGTTATTTGAACAGCTATAGAAATTGTTCACTTTTACATTCCTGAGAAATTAATAGAAAAGTTATGTTTGCAGAAGACACACACCTGTTTATGAAAAGAACTATAGATGTGGTCTTTGGCTGTGATGAGTCCTCCTTTTACCTCTTATTTACCAAGGAATACTGCCTACAGCAGGTATCTTATTTCAGAGTGTATTCTGTAACTCTGGTTCCTACGTCTACATAATAATTACGTAGTCAATTATTGCTGACTTATTATCATCACTGAAATAACTCCAGGCTTGCAGTGGAGATGATAGTTATTTTTAGCTGAAGTTATTCTGGTGTTCTGGACTACGGTGCCACCAAGCAAACAACTGACTCATCCCAGGTCAGGGGACAGAGAGCTGCAGCTGGAGCAGGACCACACAGCTGGAAGTGGTGGCAGGTGGAGACAGGAGCAAATGTACTGGAGAAGGAGAAACCAGCAGTGCCTTTGGAGCTCTCCATTGATTCTTTGAAAGGGGGCTTCTATATACATCTGAATGAGTCTGTAGAATCAAGAATCAGAGGACATTCAGGTCACACACATCCTAAAATAGTAGTAGTCTCTCACACAGACCGTATGCCAAGTACAGGGGCTTAACACAGTTGCTCTGGGATGAGAATAGAAGAAAACTAACACCAGTTAGTCTAAAAAAAAATAACGTGATTTTTTGTTTCTTAGTTTCAAAGAGAATCTTTGGAGTAAGAAAATAGGAAGAAATAGAGAACAAAAGAGCTGAATCATGTTTCTGCTTACACTTATTTTTTATTTCAGCTACACCTTTTGAAATTCCTGTGATTATTTGTAACTGAAGGAAATTCATCAAGTAATTAGTTCATTTTACTTGTAGTAGTCCCTAACATGGGACCCACTAATGTGGGCAAAAGCCAGGAGGCAACATTTTAGGATGTTCAAGAAATTTTGTGGTACAGTGAACCATAAATAGTTAAATGTCTTTTTCATGCTTCTCATTTTACCATTTTTATTTTCCTTCTCTTCTTTTTTTCTACTTCACTTTAAAATAAATAATTTACTCAAATTGCTAGAAATGCTCCTAAAAACCCGATGAGAATGATGTATGATAGCAGACATTTATAGCAGATATATATCTTTTCTGTTTGTTTTTAAAGAAGAAGAGAAAAATCAACTGAAAACAGGTAGATTTATATTAATGGTAGCTGTAACTAATCAACAGGGCATATTCTCTGAAACTTTTTTTCCTGTCTTGGATAGATGTATTCTGTCTCTTAGTATCTCTGACACTCACTGTCAGGAAGAAGGAGGAAAATGATTTATGAGCTATTCCAGGCAACATCAGTCTTGATTTAAATTTTTGAGGAAATATCTTCTTATTTTCATAGTCCAGTCAACAGTCTCCAAATCCCACTGGTCATTATTTGAGTTTACATTGCCAGGATACAGACACCAGTGGCTTTTCCTTCCAAGAATTTAGCTGTTCTAAGTGTGCTGAGAATAGGAGGAGGTTCATGAAGATGAGCACAGAATAAAACCTGAAGGAATAGTTTACTGAGTCTTCTTCAGACAACATATGAATTATGCACTCTTTCTTGATCAGAATCATGACCACAGTACATTTTCTAAAACCATTTTTGTTTTCCATAAGTCTGGGGAAAAAACTCATTTTACCTGTCACGGTGAATGGATGGTGACAGTACACTGATTTCTATGCCTAGAAAGATTAATGATGCTTCAAGAGCAGATCTTTTAAGTTCATCATTCAAGGGAGATTTCCATCACATTCCTAATGAATACTTTGGGATCCAAGGACCTGGGAATAGATGTCATCACACAGGTTAGATTCTATACATAAAATGTCCAAGCATTTATTCTAAAGGGATGGAAATATAAATCCAGCAAGGACATGAGGACAGCAGGCATGTACATGGAGGAAAACCACAAGCCAGCTACTTAGTCATATAGCAGTATCTTTTCTAAGTGATGCGAGCTATATCTTTATTGAGCAACTGATTTAAGCTTTCTGACTGAGGTTGAAACATTTTCCCCTTTTTTTTACTCACTTCTAAATACTTTTAAGAGTTATCCCCCACCCCCCGCCCCTAACATAAATATTTGGTTTCGTTCAATTTCTTCTTGAGTAGACACATACATTTTTTCTTCTTTGGTAAAAACTAACTGTTTTCCCCTCCTACCCATCCCTCCAGTGGAGTCCTTCCAAAACCAACTCTCTTTATCCATTTCAAATTTATGTTCTTTTGTATTTTTTCCAAACTGTGTATTTTTAAAAGTGTATTTGTTTAAAAAGAAAAAAAATTCAACAGCTACCATGTCCTTTGCTAGTGTGGATAAGGTCAGATAAGTAATTCAGCATCTTTTTGCATATATATTTTATACAACAGATGATACTGCTGTTCAAAAGTCAAACAGCATTTTTTTGTGTTTTTTCTTCTCTGAAGATATATGTATCTTTTTATATCTATGGCCACTCAAGGGACAAAGAGAAGTGTGAATGTATCACCAAAGAAAAAGCAGCTGTGAGTGCTTCTTTTTCCTCCTTGGGGGATTGTTTTGTTTTATTATATTGGCGTGATACAAGTCAACGAGGTTTCATATCATTTTGTGGAATTCAAAAATATGCTTTTTATGAGGCCTGTTTTGTTTCCATTAACTGAGGAGAAATAGCCATTTTAAAAGCTCAAGTCGTACAGTAAATAATCTCATTGTAGGTAAACACTATTGCTGTCTATATTGGCAGGCTATAACGTGTGGTAATGTAGTTACAAGATCTGACAAAGAAAATAATGATGAACAATATATGGTTCATCATCATAACCTCCCATGCTCAGCATGAGAGGTTATAATTCTGTGAAAAGAAAACCTCTTGGTATAACTCACATTGTATTCAGGCAGTCCTGAGCATCTCTTGCTAGTAGGCTAGGCATAACATCAAATAGATAAGCAAATAGAAATGCTTCAAAACTCAATTTCTGTTCTGCTCCTTTCATACTGTAAGAAAATTTTATCAGTCTTATATAATATGAATTTGCATAGGACTATGTCTTTTTTTATTTAAATGTAATAATTTTCTGGTGTAATTTGTTTGCCATCAATTTTAATTAAGCTTGGAAAGTACTCATAACTTCAGCTGAACATAAATACAACAAATACATGTTTGTGTGCCGAGTTTAGAATTTAAAATTGTAGCACTGAATGATTCTTGGAAAACCAAAGTGGAGCTTTTTTACTGTTACTAACATACTTCGGCAGTGATATTGTTGGTATGGATTGTTATAGCTCTGAGGAATTAGAATTAAACTGGTAGACTGAAACACCAAGCTCAGAGGTAAAGAAAATCTGAGGTTATTAATATGAATTGAAGAACTGTAAATATTGACCCAACTATAAGCTTTATCCATTGGGTTTATCAAGTCATTTTATCTACAATTAGTATTTCATTAGTAGAAAAACTCAATGGAAAAAGGAAAACAATATGTAATTCTTGAAGATGTAGTGTCAGAAACTTGGATGGCTTACAAATGAATTTTTTTAATATGCCATTTGTAGCATGGTTGGGAAAAAACCATACCCTTCTAATGATCCATTTTAGGATGTTAAATTACGGTGTTGGATAATCTTAAAAGGCAGACTGTACAGTATTAAAACACAAAACAGAATTTTAAGGGAAGAAATGAGAAATTGTACATTGGTGTCTCATTTCTCTCAGAAGAGAACGTGACAAATTCCTAGTAGGAGAATGCCAGCTCTTTAAATATTCAGCAGCACCTCATAGTAGCCTATGGGACTGAGTTAATTTGCTAGAAAGGTTCATTCTGTTTTATCATCTTTGAAAAGCTGGGTCACAAAATGCAGAAATGTGACTCACAATAGACCAACACATTTTAAGAATTTTTTTTTTTGCTGTTCTTGTCCTTACATTATTATAAATGCTCTATGATTCCTTTAAGCCATATGTTACCTTGAAAATGGTAGCATATGCAAGTTTCAAAATTAACAGTATGCAGCTTTGTAACAATTAACCATCTGCTTATAGTGTTGTTAGGAACTGATAGCATCTCCGTGCAAGTCAGGAAAATATTAGAATAGCATACCTGCCAAGCCTTAGTCGTGAGTTATCTTACATTGTAATTTGTAGTCCTGGGAGAGCAATAAGAGGCAAAACTGCATCAAAGTTGCAAACTGAACTCCTCCTAAACATCTATCTTAACATATTATTAGTGGTGGATCGAGCAGGTCCAAGAGCAGATGTTGACCAAAAGAAGTGGATTAAAGACATAAGGACAAGGGAACAGAATTGATAAAGAGCAAAAATTTCCTGAGTGGGGAGCAAAATCTAATTTGGCTGTGGCTTCCTCTGGGTGTGGACACATGACAAAAGATAACTGCACAGCATCCCCTTTAAACATAGTCCCTTCATCCATTCCTGCAGTGTATTTATGCAGTACTTTTAAAAAACGTGAGGAGTTTTGCCATTTTTGTTTTCATTAGTAGCATGGGTACAGTCTTCATATGCAGCGGCATGTGTAAAAAGAGAGTTTAAAATCTCTTGCTTTGGCCCTGCCTCAGGGCCCTTCCTGGACAGCTATGCGGCCAGAAGCCAGGATTGCTTTTGTGCAGACACTGTCAAATGAGGGAAAGGGAGTTTGCATCATCTTCCCCAGCTATATTTGTACTTGTCACAGTATGATCATAGGGGTTTAGGTCTGTTACAGCTCAGCATATGGTGAAAACCCTAGCATTTTCCTGGTACATTACTTTAAACACTAAACTTTATATAAAATAGGTTTTGAAGAGTCTAAAAATGCACATGAGGAAGAGTGATCAGCAAAACATTCATTCCCTCCCTTCCCAAAAGAAACCCTTTTGCTGAACTTGAAATAATCTCTAGACTCTGTATTTGGTTGCAGGAGAAAACACTTAAGACGCAGGGAAACAGTGAAAGTCCTATTGGTTTCTGTCTCAAAACATGCCATTGTGTAATGTGGTGGAAAGAGAAATAGCATGAGAAGAAGCTATTTGGAAGCTGAGTCTCGGGAACGTCAGATTTTGGTGTGATCTAATTTCAGCTTTAAAAGGTCACATGTTAAAATAGTTTAATTACAGGCTTTGAAATATAACATCAAGTAGGAGGTGGTGCTCCTGCCCTTGCTTTTAGTCTAATACCTGTCTCCTGGGACCACTTACAATATCTCTAATTTCTGAGGAGCTAGAAAACCTGTACGGTTAACAAGAAGTAAGTTAGTTGCCCACAAAACCATTCCTTACTAACAGCTCCCCACAGAGTGAGACAGTAATTTTGTCTTCATGGGTCAGTGTAAAGCCAGGTATCACTGTGTCGTTTCATGCAACAGAAAGAGAAACTCCATACCATGAAAACACAGAAGTTTCCCAAAACAATTCCCCATTTTCATTGCTAGAGGATATTAGAAGTTAGGCTTAGGAAGTCACTTGTATCTGCAGAAAATTCTCTTCCACATTATTTCCTCTCCCAGTTTGGTCTGTGCATCCTAATCCCAGGAACCTTACCTATTCCAGGATGAAATCCTACTCTTTAGCTGATTTTCTTAAGACAATTTTGGGTGATTGTATCCACTGTGCCTGTCTAGCTAACATAGCGATTTATTTCTTTGAGAACTTGTCACCAACTGTGTGTACAAACCGTCTTTGATTAAGACAAACTGTTATTCAAGCCCTAATCACTTTTATATCTCAAACACGTATTCTGATAATATAGGAATGGAAACTTTGTAGATGTGTGAAATTGTTAGCTCTGAGCAACAAAGAAAATCTTTCTTATAAATAATGTATGTTTAATTTGACAAGGTTCTTTCTTACTGTGAAAATCTTCTGCAATTCACTAATCTTTTTGCTCTGGTGGGTCCCATCAAATGTCCAGAAGAACAGCTAGATGGCACTGAAAATAAGCAAAGCTTTTAATAATTCTTCCTACAAAAATGACCTCATGGAAATTTAATGTGTATACAGTATATTGGAAGATAAGTTCTACATCAGCATGTAGGTTTCAGAAGGGACAAGACTATTAAGTAGCACATCAGAAATATTGTGAGATGAAAAGTTATAGTTTGATCACACAGTCTTCCTTGAAAAGTAAGGTAGAAATGGATAAAGGTTAGGTGGGGAAGAAAGGTAGAGGTGAATGGAAAGAGAAACGTTAAATGTTAGAACATGTTAGAACTAAATTAGTCTTAAAAACAAGATGGCAAAAGGTCCCACCATGTGCAGACAGGAAGGAGAAAAAAGGGGAAGAAAGTGAAAAAATAATTCATCAGTAGATCACAGAGTAGGAAGCCAGCTGCTAAAATAAAAGTGATAATTTTATCTGGCAAGGAAATGGTTAACAGTTATAATTAAAGGAGAAAACTGAAAAATAAAAAAGAATGGGGTAGAAGTTTGACATTTGATCCAAGGGGAGGTAGAAAACTGCAGTGAATAATGACTTTCATTTCAGATTCATGTCTGCGGTCTCCTTGTTGGAGGGGAGACATCAAAAAGTTAGCTAGCTACAGACAAAGGACTACAGCTAAAGAAGTCTATCTCAATTAGGACTACATTTCATACATGGGAATAAGAAACCTCATCTTTTCTCCCTTCGTAAAATACCATTTTGCAATTAAGGCACAGTGAAGGGTATAAAATGTGCAGTGCCTGTGCACCCCAACTCAGCTTGCCATGCATAGTAAGTGAGCTAGTGCCTTGGTGACAGTAGTAAATTATTACTCCATAAGAGCTAGATTTTACACTCAAAACACTCATTATACTTATGTTGGGAGCAAAAGGGAACCCATCTCATATGTGGAGGCAAGGGTCTGTTGTTTGTACAAATAATGTTTTAACAGTGTAACAATCCAAATTAACTAATGCAAAACAGCCTCACTGATAAAAGAGTTAAAATTATTATCTAAGAAAGCTTCCTACTGTCTGCTTTTTTCTCCCTTTCAATGTTCCTCTGGATCCTAAGGTTGGTACTGTAGTAGAGAGACCCACAATGGGCATCAGCATCCCAAGTCCTTCTCTAGATAAAGTATGATGCTTATGGTGAGGATTTCTTCCTCATCAGTTTTGGGACCACCTAGGGCTCCATTTACTTGTCTTCTCATCACAATCTGCTACTGTGTCATCAGTCCACAGCTAAAGGTTAAAAATTGCACAACTGCCTCTCCCATCCTTAGTTAACCCAAAGGGCTACAGCTTGTTTTGCAGGGCCTACAAGGTCTGTCAGCCCTTCACTGTCCGTGGGATTCACTGAGCTGAAGTCCGTCCAGGTCAGGCACTAATCAGGTAGCCACTGGCAACTATTAACCAAGATACAACCAGCTCAGGTCCAGGCAAACTCAGACAAGTCCTGGGAAGGGTCTGTGTCAGGTTGGCACAAAGCCTGTATCTGGGCCACATGGGGGGAAGCAAGTGAGAAAAATCGTACTTTGGAGCATATCTCTGCCTTTGTAATACTTCAGACAAAAGTACATACCTTTGAGTAAGGCTGTTGCATCAGTGACTCTAAGATGGTTTTAGAAGCCAAGGTGAAATAGATGTTATCAGCAGTGAGAAGCAGCATTTTTGTTTTAATTCCCATAACAGGTTACTAGTGGTTACTATACAGGTTGCCTTTGTATGTATGTGCTGTGGTGTTCTTTGTCAACAGCTTGCTTTCTAATACTCATTTTTAGTCCTTATAATTGTCCAGATAATCATTATGCTGAACGGTTGGGTTTTTTTTTTCAAAGGGTTGTATGCTTTGTCTGCATGCATAAGAAAGTATGTGTCCGTAACACAAGTAAAAATATTTTCAGATTGCATCCTATTCCTTACATCTCATGTGTATTAGATTCTGCTACATCTGAGCTTAGTGCCATGCTGTTCAAGTAGCCCTATTGTCCTTCAGGAAAGACGTTAGGTGAAATGTTAGTCAGGATTTTGTGGTCTGGTTTCCAAAAAGTGATAAATGAATGAGTCAATAATAGATGACTAGTAATTAACAGACAATTCTGTGAATAGTGGAATTAATGGATAGGATTGTGTCATGTATTATTAGTCTATTATAGGTCTACCTCCTCACCGCATTTCCTGTAATAAATCTAATAATCTAGAGGCAAGCATCATACTATTAATATGCTGCTAAGCATCTACTGGAGGGTAAGATGTTTGATATCCAGTAGAAGACATAATGGCCCGTTACTTTTTTCTGCCAATACAGGCATAAGTTTGTATCCCTCTTCTGCTCGTGTTTCAGAAAGCTTCTAGTACCTCAGCTGTCTTGGAGACGTGAGCCCTCTTCAACATTGGCTGCTGATTAGTTGCAAAGTTTTAGTGTTGATAAAGAGAAATCAACCAAATGATGGAGAGAAAATGAGACTGTGCTAGACATGACAATTTCCATATACAGCTGCTTTAAAAATCATCTACATTTGTGAAATATTTTTTCCACATAGATCAAAGAATTAGATAGTAGCCTTTCTAATACTTTTAATAGCAAATGGATAGAGAAAAGTGAGACTCCTAGCTGAGTGTAGTGAAAGAAAAAAACATACAAGAGAAAGGAACAGTATGATACGTATTAACGCATTTGAAACCAAAAGAAAGAGAGAAGGAGGAATTGTAACCACTTGATGAAAAGGTTTGAAAGTGTTTTCTAGTATCAGAAAAAGATTCACCCCCAAAAAAAAGAAAAAATGAGTTCATCAGCGGTTCAACTGTGCTTATAAAATGGAAGCACTGCAATAATATTTTGCATCTTACAGTAATTTCAGTAGTAGTCACAATAATATTTTGGAACCAAACTTGATAAATGTGAAGCAAAGAGCTAATGGCATGTGTCGTATTTAGAGATTTTATTATTCATTCTCCAAGGTTTATTGCTCTTTCAGGAGCACTTCCTTCATGGCAGAGTTTTGTCATAAAATTATCTGAGAAGAGTCTGCAGTCAGTTACATTTGGATCTTCTGAAAGATTATTCCATATTAATGCTGGTGTAAGTGTCTAGCAGAATCTGGGTCATTATACCCACATCTCACCATCCATCTGAGTTGAACACCGGTACAATAAAATCTTTGCAGTTACTGAAACATAAAGTACCAGAAAACAATTCAGTTATGTGCAATATATGTTGTTATATTCAAATATCCATTGATCAAAGCATTGCAAGAGTCCATTTTTGATTGGACATGCTAGACTAATCACTAAAACTGCCATATGGAGTTACTGAACTGAAAAAGGGGAAAAGAGCATAATACACTCTGTACATATTTAAAGAAGCAAGACAATAAAAAGTTAGCGAAGTTTTACAAAACAAGAGAAGTTCATCCACTCGGTTTAAAATCATTTATAGTTATAAATGAAGCAAATAATTTCTATTTCTTCTAAATACCAGAGAGAGAAGATTATCTTCATGCCAGCAGAAAGTCTGTAGACATTTCAAACAATAAAATTTTGCATGTTGTGAGAACAGCATATACTAACTTCTTCCTCAAAAAGAATTTGCATATTCAATTAACAATACTTTGAGTTTTCTATATTAATTGTCTTTCACTCAAAAAGAACTCCAAAGCCTTTGTAGCTGTTGTGAATTCAGTCATCCTGTGCAGTGACTGCTGCTGTGCCCACCTTATGAACAGGGAACTGGAGACACAAAGAAATAAATGCATTGCACAAGTTTTTAAGGACTTAGCTCTCATTTTGGACCATGATTTTGTCTACTTTTGCAGCCCTTCTCTGACAGGACAGGAACTCATAATGAACAATTAAGGTATTATGATGGTGAAATTCAGCCCTCTGCAGTAGTCCAGTGCAATGCCCCTGAGAGTAAGTGCAGCTCATACAGAAGAGGGTTTGAGTAAGACTAAGAGCAAGGTGATAGTCCTTTTCAGAAATAAATGTGAACTTCATCCATAGTGGCTTAGGGACAAGGAATGGGTGACAATACATCTATGAGGACCGTCGTACCACCTGTTCAAGATCCTAAACACAAACTCTTCTTTAAAGTAGGGTGTAAGGACTGGAATAGTATGCCTAGTCCCAATGCACACAGTTAGTGCAGGAAAATGCATTCTCCAAAGCATTCAGCAGTCTGACCGCAAACTGGGTTATGTAATATTTTCCTCCATTAATATGAAATGCAGAATTCTGAACAGTGGAGTTAGCAGGATGGATGTTTTTAACGTTTTCAGAGCTCAGGTTTTACGACTAGAACTTATGATCCGTTTCTGCTATTGCTTAGTTATTTTTCATCTCCAGCCTTTTGTATTTCTACTTGTTGTGTAAGCCCTTGTTTGTTTCTCTCTCTTTGATTTTATCTTGGGTTTTGGTTTGTTTCAGTCTTTATACAACTGTATTAATATTCATAACATTTTGTTGAGGGCAAGGTAATATGGAATTTATTCTTTTACCCAGTTCCTGTGTCATCTCTCAATGGCATGGTCACCAGTTTTTTTGAGAGTTGTTTGCCCTGAGGGCAGAGCTAACTGCATGCTCCTGTCATTCTGACCAACATCATTTATTTTTAATATGCATTTTAAAACCTAAAATTGTAGTAGGTTTTGTTCTGTTAAGACTTAAACACTGCAATGGCCTTAATGAATGATTAATTTGAAAATATTAAGGAGAAAAACTTCAGGAAAGAGAGAATCTTAAACTGTGCCATGTTCAGAAATGTAGCAATTAAATTTGGTAATTAAGTAGCAAGAGAAGAATGTAGTCTAGGAATATATGAATAAAGAATAAATCTGAATGATCTATCTTTGATGAAGTAAAATACAATATTTTAGGACTAATGGGCTAATAATAGAGAAAGGAAACAAACAGCAAGTTATATTTGTCTATGCTATGTCATTCAGTAATTACAAACCATTAGTGATAAATAGCAGAGAATATATAAGGACAAGTTTGCAGCAAACACTATTACAACATTCCAAGAAAATATATGAGGTCAATTCTGCTGTTATCATAGGACTTGAGTATAGTTTAGGTTGGTCATCTGGTCCAATCTCCTGCAGAGTTATGAACTACAGCTTATTCTGTGATAGTACATTGGAATCTGTTGTTCTAGGTGCTGTAAGAACACTCATCTAGGGATGGTTTGTCTCAAACTACCTTGTCTTCTAAGTAATGAAACTAAGGAGGTCCGCAGACCAGCCCATCACAGAACTAGAAATACAGGCAAGATCACTTCAGTCGCTTCTGGCCAGCCATGTTTCCCATTTTCCAAGGACAGTCAACACTGGGGTCTAATTCAAATCTCATGAAAACCAATGGGAGCCCTTCTGTTGTCTCTAAGTCTCTGCCTAAGCACTTGCTAAATCAAATCAAAGCACAGTTGTGGGCTTTAGTCTTACTGTAGTTCCAGTGGTGGTTAGGAGAGACTCAGCATTATAAATGCTAGACCCCAAGGAAATGGCAATAATGCACATATAAATATGTGTGCATGTTTATGTTTATTGTACTTTTTCTAGAAGGAGTAGGTTTTTAAACTGCCAAAACCTAAATAAGATTCTAGAAATGTAATAGAATTTCCATGTGCCGTTTAGCACGTACATCATGCATTAATTGAAAAACTGGATTGAATTCTAAATAGGACTCTTAAAGGTTTGATTGGGGGGGGAGAAGGGTGCCTTGGTGAGGTAGCCTCTAATTCTCACTGCTGAATAGGAGTCCCATTACAAAAATGTTTCTGATCAGCATTGGGACTGCTGAGCGGTCAGGTGTAGGTAGGCCCTGGAAAGAGGATGCTGTCTCAGATGAATGACGTACATGCATGAGCACAGTCTCTGAGGTTGTTCTCATGACTGTCATTGGCTCTGATATTCATATGAAATCAGGCATTGCCATTTGTACTTGTGGTCAGCTTTTCCACCAATTTACCCACGGATGAAAGAGAAGGAGTCTAGTGCATGGCATGGGTGTTCTTACTCCCTGATATAGCATGAGTCAGGAAAAAGGTTTTATGCTAAATCCTGATTTCCCGTGACTGAAAAGAGTTTTGCTTTTCTCATGGCAGCACATTAAGCGGTGCAAAGATCAGGTATCATTACATGTGCAGCTCTATCATGACGCTGGTAATTAGTGTTTCGGTCAAAGGTCACACATCCACCATCAGTAAATAATGAATAGAAGGCTAATAAAGAGTATCAAATGCCAGTTAGCAAAGAAAGCAAAGCCACAAACAAGCCAATGTGTCTCGAGCTTTGCAAGAAGGGGCAGAAGCCTCAAGACTAGACAGCTCTGTATCTGCTTCGAGCCTGCTTAAAGCAGTCTGTACCTAAGCTGAGGGATTATGAGACAGGCCTTGAGGTGAGATCTGGGTGTAGATCCCGGCTGAAAGAGTTTATTTGTGGATAAGTAAAAGTCAACATCTGTCGTTCAAATTGACATATTTCTGTCTGTTATCAGTCAATTAGTAAGTATTTAAACAAGAAAAAAATGAGGAGGCAAGAATTTCACTAGTTTAATAAATTATGTGTTTTCCCCACTCTGTTTCATGGTACGGTGTGTTAATAAGTAATAAGGTAGAGAACAGTAATAGAAAAAGCTTTAAGAGCTCACCTAGTTCCTCTTGTGAGAGCTGCTCTTTTGTCTTTCCCCCAAAGATATTTCTCTGACCTGATATTAGAGCTCACCACTGACATGGGGCCTCCACAGCTTCCTCAGGTTGTCTGTCCCAGGAATTCACTGTCCTTACTGCCTTACCATTAGGACAGTTTCACCAAGGTCTTGTCTGGATTTTCCTTGCCCCAGTTTGATTCTTAGCCTGCCCACTGCATGAATGCAATAGAGAACGCTCTCCCAGGCTTTGCAGAAGTCTGAGCAAAAACTGTTATCGTGTCCCTTAGTCTTTTCTTCCTTAAGCTAAATACTGACAAATTACTCTATTTTCTGCATAAATCATATTTTCTGGACCTCTGATGTTTTTCATTGCTACCCACTCGTCCCTCACCAGTCGACTTCTCCCTTCCCCCTCGTCTCCTTCCCTCTCTCTCTCCTTTTACTAGTTGATGGTTTTGAGGTCTTTTTTTTTTTTTTTTNNNNGAAGTGTCCAAAGGTTGAACAAAAATATTTACTACAAATCTCTGAGAAGCTCTGTTTTGTTTATACCCATGTGTAGGGTGTTTGTCTTTTTCATGGTGTTGTTGAGTCAGATTTCACTGTGGTCACTTGTGGTCCTCCATACTCCTCCATGAAGAACTGTGATTCAGTGAGTTCCCTGGTTTGTATTTGTGCTTTGCATCCGTCCCTACTCAGTAAATGTAGGATAGGCATGTCAATTTATATTTTTCTGAAGCTTAATTTGTAGTGGACTTTTAATTCAGTTAAGTTATGGGATTTGTGCTTGTGATAGCCAACATAGTCCATGTGGGAAAGAAATTTATCAAAATACTGAGCCCTTCTGAGCACCAGAATTAAAATCACATTGTACCAGGGCTCAATCCACAAAAGGAAGTCCTCAGTTTGAGAGACCTGGGAATTGTTAGAGAGATTTTCACATCTCCTCATTGTTGCTGTTATTTAAGTTATTAAAAGTAATTGGAGACTGAAGTCATAATACCTGCTGCAGAGCTGTCATATATTGATTTTCAGTACTTTCTGGACAGCTTTGTGAAACAAGGAATTAAAATGAACTTATTGAAGTACAAGCATTTCTTTCCTCTGTCATGCAAGTGCTCCAGATGGCCATTGAGCTGGGCTGGTGGAGGTGTGGTGGGACAAGCCTTTCGCAAATTGTTTTACTCCTCTGTTATTCGTGCTGAACATTTCAGTTAGAAATGCCATTCACTGTGCTGTCAGCTATTGTACTGGTCACTACAGGGCTGCCAGAACAGAAAGACAGACAGATGCTATTATGCATTGCAGAATTACCAGAATGAAAAGTATTTCTTGTCTAATAAAATAGGCCACATGCTAGCTGATGAAGTGAAAGAAAATAAATCAGAAACGTGCATGTACTAAATATATGTGTCTGCATACACGTATGTATCTACATACATAGCTAAATATGCATATAGATGTATACAAGGTATATATATATATTTACATATAAATACATGCCTAACTACACATATCGACATTCTGGAATCCATTGAGCTAGCAGCAATCCATTTTGGATTCTTGTTTTGTCTGCCTCATCTCTGAATATGGTTATACTCCATACATAAATTTAATAAGACACGGGGAGTTTCTTTTGTTATTAATTTATTTTTGTTTGGATTCCTTCCCCGTCTTCTAAGGTTTCCTAAATAAATAAGCAGAGAGCTATGACAATTTGGGACTCTCATGTTTTTATGCACCACCTTTCTCCTCTTTAGTCTTCATCTCTCTCTGATAAAAAAAAAAAATACCTTACTTTACAGGGAAAAAAAAGAAGTAAAAGTGAGATAAGGTGGATAAATGAATGGTAGTAGAAAAAAAAAAGTTATTTGGAGGTCAGATGCAGAATTCAAAAAGAAAATAAGAGAGAAACTTTTTGATGAAAGTTTGAAGAAACGCTCAGCTTTATCAGAGAGAACTTCCTAGCCGTAAGCTTATTCCCCAACACACTGAAGGCCATATAGATCGTGATGTTATTTTGACAAAATATTTTCATTTGATTCTAGTTTGGTGTGAGCCCTTATAGCCTTCTTCACAGTTGAATCATAACAACTGTAGTAACAACAGCTTTTGTGAATCCTGAAATGAAGTGACCAAAGCACTGAGCAGTTACGGCAATAATTGTCCAGCAACCATTAATTGAACAGTTATTGATATATCAATTGCCAGTTAATTATCATTCAAGATACCATCTTTTTAATAGTTATATATTCAAGTGCATGTTTTCATGTCTCACTCATGTCCCTTAACTACAAATTTTATTTCCTACTCTTTTTTGTAAATAACAGTGCTTTAACTGTTAGATTTTGCTAATTTACTGGGCTTGAAGTGTACAGAAAAATGTATGTATGATATTCCACCTTTATTCTGCATTGTAGCACAGAGAAGAAAATATTGTCTCCTCCAAAGAGCTTGATCTTTTGCTATCACCTATCTTGAATGCTTCGGTGATGCAGAGATTTGTTCAGTCTGGTGGAACTCATCAGATGTCAGAAACACCCCATAATTCATTGTGCAGATATTTGTGTCATCTCCTTTGAAGCATGGAGGGAACTAGTGCCTCATCTGAAATGTCTCTAAATTCCATTTGCAGAAAACCCATTGCAAATGGCTGGCTGTAGGGATCACAGAGAAAAATAATTCTGATCCCTTATATAAAAGACATAAGTTGTGCATGTATGTGTTCTGCCACTGCCCTTTCCCCAAAAGGAAAATCTTGATTTCTCCTGTGATATTTCCTCCCCACAATGGCAAGTATTGGTTCAATTTCTCACTAATTGGCAGCGTTCATTTTGGGACCGCCTCGACACCAAAAGTAAATGCTGTATTGAAAGATTAAGGCAAAGAGCAAATTTCTGTGCTGCTTGTTACAGGTCTTTAAGAAAATACTGCATCACAACAATCTGAGCATTTATTTCAAAACTATTAGCTCACATAAACAGAGTGTAAAGTTGTAATATTATAGTACATAATTACAGTTTGGCATCTCACATGATAGAGGTAATACACCATAGCATTTTCTTAGAACAGCATTGGCTTAAATAGTCCTCTCACTCTTTTTGTTTTGTTGTGAGTTGAAAGTTTCAATAAACATTTGGCATGCTTCTGGAACTATAGACATGAGCTTTAAGTATACTTTGTGTCTCAGATCATTTATCAAACCTGCTAGTTTCCCATAATTGATGCTGCTGTCTGCTTCTGATAAAGGAGTAGTTTCGGAAACTTGGCAAAGAGTAGGTCTGTAGCTGTTTCACAGCCATTAATATCAGATATGTGCAGTACTGGATGAGCCAGAAATGTATATTAGGTCTAGTTCAGGCATGTGAACATCACTGAATCTGTCTTGAATTTTTTGGAGAAGACAATAATGAAGTTAACAGTTTTATGCACTTACGCTTTGTTTGATGTCACCTGCAGGAGACCAGATGTCAGGTGGTACCTTAGCTGGCACAAAGTTAGAGTTGCATAAACAGACAATACTGGATGTAGCATAAAGCCTGCCTATACAAAGTTAATCCATCATTGTCTTTGGAACAAATTTGAACCAGCAGAGTAAGTTCATACCAAATCAGTACCTTTTCCATCACGCGTTTACACTATTTCTGATCTGGTACTAGAAGTCTTAAAGCTAGTCTTACTGTATGATAGATCTGAGCAGTTTGTAATGGATTATATACAAAATGGCAAATAAAGTTCTTCTTGATTAGTTTAGTTTCCAGCTCGTTCACAATCATTGTCTCTTCATCCCTTATCACAGGGTAGCTCACAGATAAGAGTGCATTCTGCTTCATACTCAGCTCCAAATCTCTCAAGAAAAGGGTGTGATTCACAGCTGGAGAAGCACTGAACTGGACTGCTGTAGTAGTGCATTATTTCTTGGCAATAACTGAAGAATTCTGCATTATGATGCAAAACTACTTCTTACTGCTTCACTCCATGCCCATCCTCCAGTCTCTTTCTCTTTCTGAAATAAATATGTCCAGTCTGAAGCCAGGATTCCCTGGTAGTACTTTGTTCAGATCATCCATCAATAAAGCAGATGCGCAGCTGCCAGTTCTGTTAGGTCAGATTGTACAATACCTCTATTTTTCCAGGGACTGGCCGATTTTAAGGCGTGAAAAAGAGACAGCAGGTAGGGGCATGGTCATTGCTGATAAGACACAGGTGAGCACAGTAAGTCAGAAATAAAATACACATTTGATCCAGAACAGGCAATCAATTGTATAAGTTACTTATTAATAGGCTCACAGCTTGCAGATGCTTTTGAACGTCACCCAGAAAGTCCACACTATACAGTTGGTTTTAGTGTTTCTTTCTGGACATCAGTATTGGTTTTTTCCAGTTTGTCTCTAAAGGTCGATCACTGTCTACAAACTAGTAGTGAATTGTGCACAGTCAGTCCAAAATATTAAAACTTGTCTCAAATTGCATCCTTGTTTGTGGTGGAATGGGACATATTATAGCCTAACTATAACATAAACAGAAATTCTGTGGATACAATTGCGAGTGTGTCTAATTCAGAGATCATCTTATGTGACCCAGGCAGAGAAATATCAAGTCTTGGTATTATTTAGCACAAATTGAGCATATTTCTACAAATATTTCCATTAATATCAAGGTGAAATAGATTACAAGCTTAAGTGAATGCTAAATGTCCTTATTTGTATAGCATGAATATCTGAAGAAAACCTCAGTTGCTGTATATCCTGCAAAGGCTTTTAAAAATAATTTTAGTGGCCTTTTCTCAGACTTTTAATGCAGATGGAAAGTTAAAAGCTAGACACCAGTAGGTCTATCAGAATTCATATTAATGGAGCAATTTCAAACCCTTGATAATAACATTAGTCACACAAAAATCTTGGTTAAGTCATTCCCTTGTAGGAAAAACATACTGCAAAAAGGCACTCACTTAACATACCTTTGAGTTACGTGTACATTATAATCTAATCAGATTTATAGGATTAATTCTACCAAACAGAACACAATAGTCACAAGAAACGTAAAATAGAGGAAAAAGTTGCGTGTGAAAACCTAGGACTCTTCAAACACCAAAGAATCTGTCAGACCAGTTGTAAATACTTGAAAGCGAAAACCAAGACTAATCTCATACCAGCCTTTCTTGCTGGAAAATCATCAGGCTTTTGGTCTACAAGGAGAGTTGAAAACTGGACGTACAACCAGGCTCAGTGAATGACAGTCAGTGGTTCAGAGTCCACCTGGTGGTCAGTGGTGCTCCTCAGGGATTGGTATCGGAGCTAATACTAAGTAATGTTTGTGTTAAAAACAGTAGGACAGAATGGACTCTCAACCATTTCACAAATAATATCAGAGTGGCCAACATGCTAGAGAGTATGGCTGCCACTCAGAGGAAGCTTTACATGCTGGAGAAAAGGGCTGGTAGAATCCTTATGTAGTTTAACAATCCAGTTTTGGGCTCCTCATCACAAGACAGACATTTACAAACTGAAGCAAGTCCGATGGTAGGGCTACAAAAATGGTTTGGAGACTGGAGCAGCTAATGTAGAAGTCGCAGAGAAAGCTGGGCTTGTTCATTTTTCTTGGCTTGTTCAGCTGGGCTGAAGAAGAAAAAGCTAAGGCAGGGATCTAATTGCTGTCTTCCATTACCTAAGGGGTGGTTTTAGAGAAGTCAGGGACAGACTTTACTTAAAGGTGGCCAATGAAAATCTAGGAGGCAAAGGGCACAAATTACAGTCGAGGATATTCCAGCTGATCATAAGAAAAATAAAATTCACTGCGGGAGTAGTTAGCCACTGCAGCAAGCTGCCTGGAAAGCCTGTGGAATCCCAATCTCTGGATATTTTCAGGTTTGTGAGGGCCCTGATCTAAGTTTGAAGTTAGCACTGCTTTGAGCAGCAGTTTGGAGTAAACAAACAAAATGTTTGTCCCTTCCACACTAATTTATTCTGTGTCTTTGGGACTAATGGAGGAAGCAAATTTTGACCAGGAATTGATGGGTAGAGCCAACCTAAGCAGACTGAGGAGATGGCTTCGTGCAGCTATACGGCTTGTCAGTGTCATGTGTTGTTGGAGCATGTTTGTTCACTGGCCAGTGATAAAATTAAGATAGTGAAATATGAGAAGAAAAGAAGCCTCTCAGAGGCAGAATTCCATTGATGTGGCACAGCACAAAAATAGCAGCCCTAAGATCCACTTCCAAAAGCAAACAAGAACCTGGTGCTGTTTGCAGAGAAATGATGGGGTATCCATCTTATAAATTACATAGCAAGTACAAGTGGAAAATCAGTCACGTTCTGCATCACTAAAGCTTCCAAGTAATTTTCAAGTGTAGCCAATATCTTTTGTTTTATTTGCAAAGTAGGTTATAAAGCCAGAAGGGATTTTTACAATCATTTAATCTGACCTCCTATTTAAAACATGCATAACATTTTCTGTGTATAGAGCATGTGTTTTAGAAGAGATATCTCATTTTTCACTATAAAAATTTTTGTGTTAAAGAATCTAACACAACTCTCAGCAAATTGTGCCAAAGGTTAATGAACTTCACTGAACTTTATTTCTAGCTGAAAATTGCCTGGCTTCATCTTCCACTGGCAGGTTGATTTTATGCTTTGCCTGCTACAATGAGAAATTTCATAACAACTTCTGAAATTTCTGTTTTCCCTCTAGGTATTTAGAGAGCGTAACCAAGTTTGCTTTTTACCTTTTTACTCCAGGGTTTTCAAACTCTTATACCAAACATCACTTCCAGAGCTGGCAGCGCTCTGGGCCTCGTGGAGCCTGGTCGCTGCGGGAGAGCCCTCGTGTGATAACTAGGATTTGGCAGGACAGCCCATCTGCAAAATGCTTTTGAATCACAGGTTGAGAAGGACTCATTATGATAAACTGAAGATTCAGGCCCTTCAAAATGCTCATTCTAAAACAGTTTTTTCAGTCCATTATTTTGAATCTCCCTCCATTTTTCCACTTTCTTCATGGCAAGAAGGGATGGGCATGCTGTTTCACTGACAGTCACATAGCAGGCCAAATACATTTAAAAATGCATTACACAATATCTGTTCAGGTTTGTTGCTGTCCGTTTTGGCTGGATTGGATTGGTTTGTGTGGCTTTTTTTTTTTTTTTAACAAAGAAGAGATTATCTGTGAATAATCTGTGGGGGTTTTATACTCTTTCAATCCCACAGAGGAGTTTGTGTTAAAACCCTGTTAAGAATTGTTGCTTTCATGGACAGGCCTGCTGTCCCCACCTTAAGAGTATGGTTTGAATTCTTTGTTTCCAAACCTTTTGTTTGTCCACATGGTTTGCTTAATGCTGAGCTTATGAAGTGGTCCATCTTGGTCTGTCTTTATCAGTAATTTCTCCTCTGTGATATTTGACATTTTTTCTTACTTCATATTGTTTACAGCTTGATCAATGATGGTTTTCTGTTTATAATTCTATTTTGAGATTCATCTATTGATTTTATATCCATTTAGTGAACTCCCATATCAGTTTTGCATTGTATGATCTCTTAATTAAAACTTCACTTAATCTTTTATTCTTTTTTTCTCAGCTAAATTAGAAAATGCATTAAAATGCTGTGTTTGTTGAGATATGTTTTCAGTAAACACATGGATACTTATTTTTCAGATGATAACAGTAGCCCTAAAGAGAACTGACCACAGTTATCTTGTAAGGTAGATTAAGAAAAGATATAGTTGATGTAGTGGACAATGTAAAAATACTAAGTACAAGAGTATGCCCAGATGATGGACTTTGTGCATAAGAGACATTCATTAATTGCAGAAAATGTATTTGCTGCACCTAGTTCAAAACATTCAAAACACTTCTCCCAATGTAAATTCCTTCCATAATGTGTGAATCAAGGGTCATCCAGTTTGTTCTCATTAGTATTGGTATTTGAAGAAGGCATTTCCATATCAAGTCATGGTCAGGATCAGGTTCAGAGACAATTCCCAGGTTCAGACAAAGACCAGCAATCATCAGGCAAGTCCGTGGTGACAAGACACATCCAAGGTCAGGCCAGGAAAGCAGTCCATTGGGCCTGGCTCCAAATCCGAGGGATGCGTGGCTGCAATGCAGCCGCAATGTCACTCAGGTGGGAACATGCTGGAGAGCATCATCCTCAAAGGAGCTCCCAAGGAAAGGAGGTAGCCTCCAGTAAGGCTTCCTGGCAAAGCTGTTTGAGGGGGTGTGTCTGCTGAAGCTCCCTCCAGCTTTTTCTGGAGAAGCTTCAGAGTCAGCTGAGGCTTCTCAAAGAGCTGTCTGAGCAAGCTGACCTTGCAGGCAGGAAGGTAAACTCCTGGTCCTGGCAAAAGAAGGCTGCATGCTAGAGCAAAAAGAGTCCAAATAATTGACCAAGGGAAAAATGGTTGATGTTATCTTCACCAATATGTCATTCTCTATCTGGAGTGTGGGACTTAAACTCTATCACACAAAACAGGAGAAGTCATTATTCGTACCAGAGCAGTAATGTAGGATTTTAAAATCAAGCTTTGCAGCAGCCAGTGAAATTGGAGTTCTGTTTCTACTGTTCATACTGCAACTAGGACTCCATACACTTTATCAGCGTAATTCCTCTGCCCTGTGAGTATATAATGATAGTTAAAAAATGCCATTTCAACTCATTGAATAAGAGATTATCATAATATCTTATTAGGTCTTCAATAAAGTGCGTCATTAGCCAATTTCTATTTTCCCATAGAGAAATCTGAAACCCACGTCTGAGAATTAATATGCTTGAATGGACTGATGAAACAAGCTTCAGCAAGGAAAAAAAGTGCCCTGAGCTCAGACTGTAGGAGGTGGTAGCTTGACAATGTAAAACACATCACCTAACCTTTCCAGTTGTCAGTCCTGATCAATATGTGTGTCTGTTTCCCAGAAATCAATAGAGACATGGTTCTTACAGTAGCCATGACACCGAACCTGACCTAGAAGAGAAATCATCTAAATAGCAAAACACAACCCCATCATCAAGTCTGATAAATGATCAGCTAAAAAGTGCTCCAATTATTTTCGTTTCGTATCCCAACATTGAATACAAAGACAGTTTTCTCCAGATTAAGCTGGCGATAACACATCACACATCTGAATTCAATTACCCCTTTCCTGCTTGTCCCCTTTCACACTGAAATTTGTACTTGTTTAGACTTCTCTGTAGCAACATCATCGTTATTGATGTCTAACACAAATTCTAAAATCTGAGTGTACTAAGTGTACCCTTTAAAGGGTTATTCATACATTTTTCTGATTTTTAATAAGAGGTTATAGCAGTCTGTAATGATTTACAGGTTAATCTCAAAAAACAAAAGCCTTGGGAAATTAAAGGGTTTGCACTGTAGAAACTTGAAAAGGATGAAAATGCATTCTGACAGGAGGACTTGTTTGGTAGTGTATACTTTTACACGTCCCATTTCTGTCTCAAATAGCCCTTGCTTAACAGATGGCCTGGTTTTGGACCTCCAGCTTTAATCTTTATTGGTCCCAAAATGATGGGGGTTTGTGCAGTGTAGCTTCCTTTATTTCAATTTGAATATGCTCGATAGTCAGCCTGTTGTAAGCCTCAGTGCTGAGGCTCATCTGGTCATTTTTCCCTCATTTGAAATCCATTGCTATTGTATGGAACACAGCACATTACAAGTCATAGTAATACATGTTTTGTGTCATTTTTATTTCCAAAGGATCGGATACCTTCCAGATTTGGAATGGTGGGCGGTTTGGGAGCAGTGCAGCTACCATACAAACAGGCTAATGTCTGTATTCATATGTTAGTGCTAGTTGTGGCTTCAAAACTGTGCATGTACAATGTGTAATTTAAAAAAAAAAAAGAGACACATTTTCTGAGACAGCGTGATCTGCCATAGGAATATCAGTGTTATTATCAAGAATTCATGGTTCTCAATACAGCAGCGGAGGCACAATGGAAAGGAAGAAATAAAGCTGATTGTTTTGAGGCTTCTCAAGGGTCAGTGGGGAGAGAAAATCAACAGCAGCAGCAGCTGCTGCAGCACTCTCATCAACAAAAGAAAACCCTTGTGCTCCCCGAAACCAATTTCCAATTGTGCCACGGTCCATGTTCCATATGAAGTGCCAGGTATTAGGTTCTCATGGGCGGAGAGAAGCCTGAAGTCCTTCTGGCTCTTGTAATGCCTTTTTTTCTTTCAACTTAAACTACTGCTGAGTTGTGCTTGGTGGCAGGGAGCAACAGTTTGAAAGGAGAAATGTTTGCGAGAGGTATGGGACCTCTGAAGAAAGACCGCTTGCAGAAAAAGCTTTCACCAGTTCTGCTCACTCAGGGTTTAGCTTAATTTACCTCGGGATCTTGTTAGTTTTAGTTCATTTGTTAGCAAAATAATGGCATCAACTCTTAAGGAGTTGTCATATTTAGTTCCATGTAGGCTGATATTACTGCAAATCAGATAAAATGGACCAGCAAGATACTCTATGCTGAATCATATAGGTACACATGAGTATGTTATCTGTTTTCTTCTCCGTATAGGTTAAAGGTACTCTTATGTGGGTGCGCAAAGCAAGATCCCAATAATTGTTCAGATATTTTAAATGTATTTAAGGAATGTTTTGATTGTCTTCATTATATATTAACAACAAGGGAATTAATCTAAAAATGTGATCACAGCATGTGATTCTGTAATACCAGTATCATTGACTGAACTTTTTACAGAACTTGGTTTTGCATTTGCTGTGTTTCCACATAATGTATTGAATGCCAGCTTTAATGACCCTGTCTTTGCACTCAGTCTGGTATAATAATTTGAGTTTGATTTTACACTCCCCTATAAATCATACTGCTAAAGGAGTAATCATTGTTGTGCTAATAACCACCATTTCTGAAATATTTCCAATGGATCTCTGCTGTAAGGTGAGGCTTTTGCTATAGAAAACTTCAAAATACATCCCCTTACTGTTGAAATAGCATCAGCAAGTTTCTGGGCTTTTAAATGTCCTTCTTAAGAAGTTAAATAATTCAGGATCTTTAGCTGCATTAACCTGCAAAGTGTCACTTGTAACGGGTACGTGTATGTGTGTGCGCTGTTTACCTCTCCATCCAGCTTGGGTAGAGATAACTTTGTCAATGGGTCACAAAAAGACATTCCCGCCTTTAGCAAAATCATGGAATCCTTTGATTTATTGTTTGCACGTTCTTTGCAAGAACATGACATGGAAATTTGCATTTTATCATGGCCTGGCTGGAGAAACTTCAGGGTGAGTTGTCAGCTCATATCAAGACTTTCCCAGCTTTGCTGTTGCCGGCACCTGAGCTTCGAGTCCGAGGGCTGGAGTTATTGAGTAGTAACAATAGTTACTCCAGTCCGAGGGCTGGAGCACCTCTCCTATGAGGAGAGGCTGAAGGAGTTGGGGCTGTTCAGCCTGGAGAAGAGAAGGCTCCGGGGAGATCTTATTGCGGCCTTTCAGTACCTAAAGGGGGCCTACAGGAGAGCTGGGGAAGGACTTTTTACTAGGGCATGTAGTGACAGGACAAGGGGGAATGGCTTCAAACTGGAAGAGGGCAGGTTTAGATTGAACATTAGGAAGAAGTTTTTCACTTTGAGGGTGGTGAGGCACTGGAACAGGTTGCCCAGAGAGGTTGTTGAGTCCCCATCCCTGGAGGTGTTCAAGGCCAGGCTGGACGTGGCCTTGGGCAACCTGGTCTAGTGGGAGGTGTCCCTGCCTATGGCAGGGGGGTTGGAACTCGATGATCTTCAAGGTCCTTTCCAACCTAAACCATTCTATGATTCTATGATTCTATGATTCCTGGGGCAGTGCTACATGTGAAAAGCCAATTCATACTGCAATTACACTTTCTAACTGTGATTTAGACATCCTGTATGTCCTCCTGCCAGAACAAACACCATAAGGCCATTGTTTCAGCACACATAGTTAAATTGTAGTGAACTCTTTTTATAGTGTACTTATGTATGTAAATGTTGTTTTTACCCCTTGAATGACGTTTTATTGCTTAAAAGTACTTACTTTTCTTTTTCCCCTTAGCATTACTTTAAGCAAAGACACTGTTCTTTGGCCTTAAATGATCCAGTGAATTTATAGTACACAATTAATTGCAACACCAGCAAGTCTGGCACACTATGTTGTTAAGGATAGTAGGGACTGTGGTGATTTTATAATGAATTCACTTCAAAACCCAGCAAATAGTAGCATACAAGGACATCTGACAGCTGCTTTCCCCAGCTAAATCTCACCACTGAGACTTGATTCCAAGAAAAATAACAAGTCAGGCTTGGTTAGTAGTGCTGCAGCTTGGAATATGAGTCTTGACAAGGGGAAAAATCATTTGTACTGTACTAGCTTTTCACGAGCTGGGGTGAAAAGCAAATCTGTCCAATGGCACAATAAAGCTGTCAGACAGCTTTTTCATAAGATGCCATTGGACAATATGACAGTTCTTCCTCCTCTTTTTTATAGGTTGCTAATCCTGAAAGAAAATTCATCTTTGCCTACATTTTTGTGGATCCAGGCAATGAAATTTTAGGAAGCAGTTGTGATACTAGACCGAAAATACAGACTACTACTCAATAACTATGAGTACTCCTGTTGTCTTACTGGAAAGATGCTTTAACCAAATGTCTGGTGTCTAGGCTAACATTCTGTATATGCTGCTTTATATTTTGAAATTGATATTTACATATACAAAATATGTTCTCTGAAAAATAAGCACGCAAATAGATGGGCACATGAGAACACTTTGATATACTGAAGAGCACCGCAGTGGCCATCAGCGTGAGGCATGATTGCCAGCAAGCAGGCACTAATTTTGTTTCTCGAGCACTTGAATAGGTTTCCTTCTACTGGACATAGATAAGAAAATTTAGGCTCTTCTCAGTTAGGCTGGCCTTTATGTACCGAAACATAATTGAAGCCTAAGAAGCATGGTGAGGACCCATCGCAGGACTTTTCCCTTTCTGGATATGTGGGAGAGCCAGGGCTCCTGGCTCGGCATCTGAACATCTGATTCTAGTTCCTGATACTGAAGGTCATGGAAGTTCTAGTTTGGGTTATGGAGATGGTTATCCTGGTTACGGAGATGGTTATCCTTTCCTCCACTGCAAAATGCACTACTTTATGGCTGTGGAGGAAAAGGACAACAATTAATTCCTAGGTGCTCTTAAGAAAACAGTGAATAGAGTGAATAAAGTGTGTTTTATTAACTTTATTGAGATTTGGGACAAAATTAATTGAAAATGTTCATTTGAATATTTCAAGATAAAATTACCAGCAGTATTTTGAATGGTTTTTACAAGTATTTTCCAATATTTATCTTAATTTCCTAGTAAAATCTTAATATTTTTCATTTATAGATTACTCTTGAAGTATGACATAATTCTGAATATCTTAAAAAGGAAAAAAAATCTCTTTCTAAGTATTTTTGCTTTAAAATGCCTTGGCCATGAATTTAGACATCAAATCATATGAATTGTTATATTAAGAAGCAGGCTGAGCAATTACATATTTCAGTGTTCTGTTTCTGAGCAGACTTTAAGTCTTAAATTTTCACACAGTTTACACAGCTTTTGCAAATAAATAGTACTGTCAGATACACCAACTGCCTCAGTGAGCTTATAAAGAAAACGAATGCTCCAGGCTAGTCACAGGAAAAGAAAAAAGAAAACATATTTATTGGATACTAGCACCGTGAAAAAAGAACTAAACCAGACACAAGTACCTACAGAATGAGAGTTATCATAAATAACAAACTAAAAGTTTGAGGTCATATTTCCATTAAACTAACAAGCAGCTATAAATAAGGTAGTCCTAGTTTTCTGATGTGGCCAAGGGTTCTTTTTCATTGTTTTCCTTTTGTTGGTTTGGTTTTGAATCTCTGTTTTCTGCCCTAAGTTTCCCATGTACTGAAATGCCCCATTTGTGTTGCCATGAGGGTTTGACTAAACTTTTAGTCATTAGTAGAATGATGACTGCTGATGTAATCTCCTTTTGAAAATACTAAGCAGTTGGCTGCAAAGAAAAGTGATTTGTCAGTTAACAAAATGACAATAACAACATAAGAATTTACTTCACTTAAAAATGTCATATTAAATTCATGTGTATATGTTGCATAATTCAATAGAGAGAAAATACTACTACTGAAAAAAAGGAAAATTGAAAAAATATTAATTAAAAGAAAAACAATCTCAATACTATCACATATAGGTATTCTATATGAATTGTTATTTTATCTTAAAAAGTTTTCTTAAGAAGTCACTTTCTGCACAGGTACTTTCACTGAAGTCTGGAAATGTGACCCGCTAGCCAAACTCTTTTCTCAGCTCTATCCTCTCAGTTTCAAATAATGCAGCCTTCTGGGTGATCACTTAAACTGACACAGCTTGCTCACAATCTGCCTGGGGTGCAAGCAGGAGCAGAATCTGCTTTACTGTTGAGCATCTTCAGGTAGGAGTTTCTGCTGTTGCCGTGAAACTCCTCAGCAGGTTCTGTCCAGGCGGGCACTTCCAAGACACGAGGCAGGGGCAGCAAACCTGCAAAGTGTCTGATCAGCTTCATATCGGTCCTAAGCATATACGTAATAATAAAGATAAGCAAAATAAAATCAGCACAAAATAAACTAGGTCAACAAAACCTACCCAGCTTTGACACACTTGACTTTAAGAAACCTAAATTGGAACACGTAGATGTACTTAATGCATGAGTGACATCAAACCACGTTTGCTTATTTTTTCCAAATCTTAAGTCTTCAAAAGCTGAGATAAATGGCTCACAATGTTCATAGAAATTATTTGACCTGAGTGGAATAGATACTGCTGATGGTGTAAGGAAAAAAGATGGCAATAAGAAGCAAGGTGAAAGCCGTGAAGCGCACAGCCATATTAGCATGCTGAACTTTTCAAACAGTGACAAAACTATTCTTTCAGTGCCTGTTTCTTCAGTGCAATATCAGATAGAATTCCTGCACAGGCTTTAATGAACCATGACCTAAAATCAAGTTACCCTTGTGTGAGGCTAAAGGTACTGTATGATATAGTGGAGCTTAATGCAAAATGCACGTGTAAAGAATATATTACATTCAAAAACAGAAGAATTATACCTGTCTTTCCACATGTGCAGATTGACTTTTTTTAAGTTTTGTCTTTAATTTCATCGTCATATATTATCCCTGGGAAATAGCTTTCATTTCTACCTATGATTAATTTAGGCTTCCAAAATTGTAGTACATTTTTGAAAGCTATCTTTGGGCCTCTTCTGCCAATAACAAGAACGGGGCAATTAATTCAACCTGTGCTGGTTTAATCTGTTCTATTAACAAAGAAGTGAAGACATGAACAAAAGAATCTTTTCTGAAAATAGTAACAATTATAGACATAGTGTGATTTCTGTTGACATTCCCTGGTATTTGTTACGGAATATGTAATATTAATGGATAACTGGAATGGTTCCATTAAAAAAAAGCCAAAAAACAAAAAACAAAAAAACCCAAACAGTTCCATTCAAAGCTATCCAGTCCAGTAAATTAACACCTAATTGCTTGCAGGAGATCAGTTACATGTAGTCATTAAAGATAGGCAGGGTCCCCAATGAGCCGTTTTTACCGGTCTTGTTTTTCAGAGGTTCTGAGCCATTGGCTTCAGTTTGAAAGTGTTCCTAGCCTTTCGTAATAAACCATTCCTTTTGCTTTTAAGGACCAGATAGAGGTCAGGAAAATTTCCTGACAGGCAGAAGTGAGATATTGCTTATCCAGAGCAAGTTGTAGCTTACTCTGGTTCGCCACAGGAGGCTGCAGATGCAGATAGAATATACAGGTCCAGAAAGGAATTAAGTAAATTCATGGGCAGCGGATCTATAAACAGACACTAACAGGAGTATGCAGAAATATATGCTCTAGCATCCTTAATGCAGTGAATTGATGCTGAGGGAGTGCAAAAATAATCAACCACAAGTAAATGCCAAACTCGGATCTTTTCTCTAAGTATTGCCTCCCGTTGCCCCTGTCAGGCACAGAACTCCAGGCAAGATGGGATGTCTTCTTATCAGTGCTGCCAATATTAATTTCTGTTGCTATTCTTCCCAAAATAAAGTGCTAGGAATGGGAAGGAGCTGGGACAGAGAACCAAGGGAAGAGCCTTGGATAGTCACCGCTGTTGCTCCTTAGTTTCCAGAAGCTGGAAAAGGTGCATAGGAGTAATTGCTGGACTGGAGAACAGCCTCCTCCCTCCTCACTTCCAGTCTTCCTTCAGTAGCCATGGGAGTCAGCCAGGCTTTGCAGAGCCTTGTTGCAAAAAGTGCTGTCTTCTAATGAAGGAAGAATGAAGAGACTGGAGGTAAATTTACTACGGGGAGAAGATGGTGAATGAAATTTAGCACTTAGTGTCTCCAGGTGGTTTACAAATAAGAAATATGGTCCTCAGCCCTCTGAGGGCTGTAGTGTGAATGGAGCCTACTGAATGCAGAGCGCCATGGAGCATCTGTCCACTTTATTCAGTTCCCTAATCTGAGTTCTCTCGGTATTGTGGCTTCAGTTACTGGTACTGAACAGCTTTGAAACAACAGCCCTAAAATGTTGAAAGTAATGCCATTTTTGTTAATCAGTTGCATTTAAAAATAATATAAAAAAAAATTGGTTTTATTAAATGCTCAGTAGAATATAAAGTGTGCTTTCAAAAGTTATGCATTTTGAGACTGTGGCTACATTAGAAATAAATATATTATTGACTGTTAAGAGTTCTGTTCATACTACATTAACTTTTGTTTGGTATGTTTTTATATTAAATGAAGTGTTTCACACAATGATACTTTTATGAGATGAAAAAGGAATCGCTTTTTTATGACACTGTAAGATCTGTAAGAATACAAAGAAGTTTCCTTAGTCCTTTACATTTTTCTGAATATTCTTTGATAGAAAACACTGATGACCAGATTCTTTACATACTTTTATTTAATAACTGCAAATCTGAGCTAACATCATACATGGATTTAAACAAGAACTCGTATTTTGCATTAATTTTAATTAATTTAATTAAGTCCAGAACTGCAAAGCCATTGCAACCACTGTTAACTGTATTGCATGCAAAATTTAAAGGCTTTTTTGTGTGTGTGGAGAGAGAAGTATGAATTGCTAAAAATACAGTTTGAATCTGATGTTCTGGCCATACTCCTATGGCCACATGCCCCATTGAAATAAGATCAACCATTTTGCCCTTAGAAGACTGTTCTCACACCACAACTATTAATTTTGTCTGTAAGGTAAGTGAACCTCCTAAAAGCTGGATGTCTTTGCCCATTTTCTTGGTATCCATATCTTACTCTGATACCATCATTACTTTTCTGCTAAGGGACTGAGTAATAAGCACACAACACCTTGCAAGTGGCTTCTTTTCAAGAAGGGAAATGGAAAGGCATCCTGGTCATAACTTAGTACACATAAACTTAACACTTCCTACAGCAGCCCCCAAAGGAGAGCTGTTCTGTGCCCAAAGAGCAGTTCTGCATCAAGACTTGATTCTAAACAAAATCCCAAGGCAGGCAGAGGATCTCTCCTGCTCCTTCTTCTCATGATGCTATAAATCCACAAAAGCCTGGGGTAAAAAAGCAGCCAATCAATGACAACCAAAAAAAGCTATCCCATGACTCAAAATTTGTTCCTATGGTAAGAAATGATAACTTCAAAAACAGAAGAAATATCTTCTGGTATTACTTGTCATTGCAATACAATGGAAAACTTTTATATATAACCTTTTCACTCTACTGTTTTTTGTCCTTAAACTGAATTTATATACTTTTAATGCCATAAGACCAATAGTATTGATATTTTAGCAGAATGATCACATTTTATAAAATAGTCTGATGCTTAGAATTATATCCATTAATGACCAGTCTTCATGTTGGAGTGCAGTGCTACTTCTACTTGGATCAGTCCTTTCCAACAGCTATCAAAGCAGGAAAAATAAGCAAAGGGCTCTGAAGCAGAAGGACTCACATCCTCAAAAGGAGAATATAGAGCTAAAAACAGGGTGAAATGTGAGAGGGGAAGAGTTACAACACAACAGTGTCTCTCCACCTTTTCTTTTTTTTTTTTATTATTAACTGTACACTATCAAGGAGCTCCGGAGCCTCTTGTATGGACCACTGAGGTGCAGGGTGGTCTGGTGCGAGGCTCATCCTATTCCAGCGCGTGAGGTTATGTCCTAATGGAAAGTCTGCTCCACTGCATGGTGGCCAGCTAATGAGAGCTGTCCACGAAGAGCCCCTCTATTGCAAGCCCCAGCACAGTATGCTGGGCGATTACAGACTGTTGGTGGTGTGCAGAAGGGCGGTACTGGAATTACTGGTTGTGGGCATGGCTAGCAGAATATGTGCTGAATGCAAACCCCCTAAAATCATATGTTCCCTCCTTGACCTTTCTGGAAATTTAATCATGCGTGTTTCTATCTTCCTAAATTCATTTGTGTTCCTAAGCCTGCGGGTAGGTCTTTTCTTCAGAATGAAGAAGCATACGTCCAAATGCAGCCAGATCCCTAGCTAGAGTATATGCACACTGAAAAGAATACAAGTAAAAAATGCCTCTGTCTACACTAGAATACATTCTGGTTTTTCTGCCATCTGTCAATTAAATGAGGTAAAACATATGCCCTGTTTGCATCTGTCATAGTGGTCTGTGGCACTCATCACTGTAGTCTGTAATTCTGCTATCGCTTTGATCTGCTTTAATAATTTCTACCTGTTTCTGAATTTTTAATTCTCTTTTTGACAATTCTATGTAATTTATTTTCCTCTGGTGCTTTAGTTAGCAGTTTTGCTTCCCAGTGAAGTGCTTGCTGACTGAATCGTGCAATCCTTCGCTTGGCAGGAAGGGTGTAAACAAAGAGAATTTTGACTAACAGTCAAAACTACAGCATTTCCACTACAGCATAAAAACCAACTTCAAAGATGAGAGGAAAAAACAATACAATAGGAGCTTCAAATATCATTAATGCTGTAGTTGGATCCTGTATCAATAAAAGCGATTCTGTCATTCACTGTGGAAAGACAATGTTTACCCTTACATGCTTATTAGATAACCTTTTGGAATCCAGGGCTACGTACTCTCAGATCCGATAGATTGTATTGCTCGTTGGAAGTGCTGCTGCAGCATTCACATGGCACACTCTTCTAACTCACAGCACTTAGTTCCATGATAATCAAGTCACAGAAGCTAAAATGAACAATTTGGGGTCTAGAATTGAGTCATGCTATTACCATACCCATTGCATTAGCACGAGAGCTGAATGGGCGTCATATTCTGCAGCGTAGTAACATCTAATAAAAACCTTCAGCTGCCACAAATTTTTCAGATTACTGTATTTTCAATAGTGTTATTTTATATCACTGTTAACAATTCAAAAGCATTGAACAAAGCAAGTGTTTTCAGAGAGCTGTGTCTTTTTGGGTTTGGTGGTTTTTTAACATGTTTGCATATATTTGGTAGCTCTCTCCATCTATGGAATTCAAGTTTCTTTAGAGTTCTGTGTGAATTAATTTCAACATATGTCTGGGATAGTATATTTATGGTCTAGATGATCAAATCTAATTGTGAAATAGCTATTTTTAGAGTTATGGATGTAGTTTTTTGGAGGTGTACAAGTGAGATGCACAAACAGGAAATTAAGAAAAGTAGAATATCTATTATGTAGGATTTTACTTGTAAAATTTATTAATAGGTGAATTCCATGTAAATAGCTTCATTTGATTTAATGAGAAAACACCAACAGCAGATTAGATGAGGGAAAAAGACATTTTAAAGAAACATGTTTATAGGCTGAGTTCAATCATGTTTTCTAAATGTGAAAAATCACTAAGATAAATACAATGAGATTGAGTTATTCACAAGAGTTTGAAGTTAAGTGTCTTGCTGAACTGGAGGAATAAAAAGAAACTTTTCAGTAAGAACATTTTTTCAAATTAGAAATTAAAGTAGAGGCAGATTATTTATTTATGTACATATAAGAGGCTTAGTTAGCCCAAAAGCATTAGAAATAAAATTAGAGCAGTATATGAAAATATCACGTTACAGACCCAATGCCCAGAAATACGATTATATCAAAGTTCAGATCACCTTTGCTCAAGTATTAAATAAAAAAAAAATATATATAGCGTTTTTAAAAATGGTTAAGATGCTTTCGCAGTTTGATCCTATCTCTCTACGCTTTGATTTGGACCAGCTGGAGAGGACATGATGAACATGTTTGTTTTCCAGAAAAGACAGATTAATTTCCAATTAAAAGCTATTATTAAAAAAAAAAAAAAAAGACAGAGCAAATGAATGCATCTTTCTGTGCAACATTTGTGGTCAAATATTGAATAATCCATCTGATAGCTTACTATATGAATTTGAAATTAATTGAAAATAATTATGGAACCTGCCCACGTATTTTCATTATATAAGCTGAGAACAATTAAAAAGCTAAACAAAGAGCATACAAGATAAAAAATATTTAATTTATTTCAATCCTTATAAATTGCATGAATACAGAAAAGAAAATGTGTTTTGTTTACCTAGCAAGGTCCTTTGAATTGCTCAATAATAATTAATGTATTCATTTGCCAGAAATGCGGGATGGCCATCCAGTTGTGTGTTGTTAACATCTACATGTCTCTACCTCTTTGATGCATCATAACCTTGCACTTTTATTTCTTGCAGAAGGGAATCCATATACCTGGTGGGTTGGAAAAGCCAATGAGAAGCACTACTACTGGGGTGGATCAGGACCTGGCATTCAAAAATGTGCCTGCGGCATCGAACGCAACTGTACTGATCCCAAGTACTACTGCAACTGTGATGCTGATTATAAGCAATGGTGAGTGGTTTACAAGAAGGTAGGGCGAGAATGACCAGACTCTCTTAACTTTTACAGTACTGCTGTTATTTTGAAAGCTAAAATTGCAAAGTCAAGTCCTAATAGGAAAGGCCAGCATTTTGGCTGCCCATGCAACTTTGTCTCCATCATATTCAGTTATATTACAATACGGTGTTTACATTTTATCTCTGCAACTTCATTTTTTTTTTCCCCAAAATTTCTCCATTTTGGAGTACTATTGCTGCATTTGCCTGTAGAACGTGAGAGAGATGACTTGAAATCACTCATCTAGTGACTCCAACCCTCATTATCCATCTTTCATGAGAAAAATATGTTAAGAACTAGGCTTAAAGAGTATTATGGAATGAGGCTCTGTATTTCAGAGGAAGCTATTGCGCTTTGCATGAGATAATTAAATATTCATTGGCCTGTTGGTTGAGAATACAATCCTATAGCCCATTTGGAATGAGACAGTGAGAATTGGTTCTAGTTTCTTCTCTAATAAATAGTTATTGATTCATCCCAGGTGGAACAATTTTAACAGAGGGACTGAGGAAGTCCTACCCCAGAGTATTTTACAGCCTGGTAACAGGGGCAGTC
Organism: Anarhynchus alexandrinus; assembly: GCA_008711295.1. Classification (NCBI taxonomy): domain Eukaryota; kingdom Metazoa; phylum Chordata; class Aves; order Charadriiformes; family Charadriidae; genus Anarhynchus; species Anarhynchus alexandrinus. Next base: position 109,475 of record VUYV01000614.1, on the reverse strand, counting down.
CGCTGTGAGGTAATTGATGTGGGTTTAAATCCCTTCAGGCAGAAAAGAGAATTAAACCTGCATCTCTGATATTCCCCATAAACACTCTAAAAATGAAGCTACTACGTAAAGCTCATCATCATTTTGTGTGAGACCCTCTCTGTGCTCTTAGAACGCTTCATTTGTAAGCTTTAGCTGTTTGTGTCTCTTATCACAACAGGCAACATCATATTTTACATGGTATGCAATGTTCAGTGACCAACTGAACCATACTTTAATGAACACTTTTCCCATTAATAGCAACCTGTTGGTAATTGAATCAATACTGGCTCATAAACCATTTTGTGTTAATTGAGAAATTCATACAGCTATTAATGAACATAGAGCTACAGAAGTCTAATGGTATGTCAGGGATTTAAAAAAAAAAAAAAAAAAAAAAGAGCAGGGAGAATCGCAAAACCAGAGAATCACTGAATAGTTGAGGTTGGAAGGGACCTCAGAGTTCATCTAGTCCAAACTACCTGATCAGGCAGGGCCACCTAAAGCCAGTTTCCCAGGACCGTGTCTAGACAGCTTTTGAATATTTCCAAGGATGGAGACTCTGTAGGTTCCCTGGGCAACCTGTACCAGTGCTTGGTCACCCTCATAGTAAAGAAGTGTTTCCTGATTCTCGGAGAGAACCTCCTGTCTTTCAGTTTGTGCCCATTGCCTCTGGTCCTGGTACTGGGCACCACTGAAAAGAGCCTGGCTCCATCCTCTTTGCACCCTCCCTTCAGGTGTTTATACACATTAATGAGATCCCCCTGAGCCTTCTCTTCTCCAGGCTGGACAGTCCCAGAGCTCTCAGCTTCTCTTCATACGAGAGACACTCAAGTCCCTTAATCATCTTAGTGGCTCTTCAGTGGACTCTCTCCAGTAATTCCATCTCTCTCCTGTACTGGGAAGCCCAGAACTGGAAACAGCACTCCAGGTGTGCCCTCACCAGTGCATAGTAGAGAGGAAGGATCATCTCCCTTGACCTGCTGGCAATACTTTGCCTAATGCAGCCCAGGATGCCAGTAGCCTTCTCGGCCACAAGGGCACATCGATGGCTCATATTCAACTTGGCATCTATCAGGACCCCCAGGGGCTATTCTGTCAAGTTGCTTCCCAGCTGGGTGGCCCCCAGCATATACTGGTGCATGGAGCTGTTTTTCCCCAAGTGCAAGACTTTACACTTTTCCCTATTAAACTTCGTGATATTTCTGTAAGCCCATTTCTCCAGCTTGTCAAGGTCCCTCTGGGTGGCAGCACGACCCTCTGGCACATCAGCCACTCCTCCCAGTTTGGTGTCACCTGCAAGAATGAGGTATGAAAAATACAAAATTAAGTAATAAAGGAAATCTTCCAGGCCCTGCAAAAACGATAGATTGGGATGTGGGAAATCAAACATTGACACAGACATTGCCATCCTAAGCTTTGATATTGTTAGGATAGTATGCTGTTAGCTATGATATGGGGTGAACTATAGAACACCACAATGACAGAGAAGTCAATATTAGGGACAGAGGAATCAGACACGGTGCCAAACTTCAGAGCTAGTATTACACAGAGTGAAGAATATAAAGTCAGAGGACTCTGACTCAAATATGGGCACTAGAACAGTGTGGCAGGAGGGAGGGAGGTTTGGTTCTGTGACAAAATGGTACCCATAAAAGGAAGATATTGTATTAATAATTACGATAATGGCAGAATGAGGAGCACTTATGGTTTTCATTGCTTGAGGCACTGGATGTGTATCCATATGTTGACTGTTTTCTTTTACACTGAGGGAAATGCATGGGGGAAATAGCATTGACTTTTGATCTCTTCTTGTGGCTTCTCTAAGAGTCACAGATGCTAATTTAATAAGCAGTGTTCACTCTATAATCCTTTTCTGTAACCCTGCGCCTCCTGTGTGCACTGAGATTATATGGAATCTACTAATAAATAGATTAATAAAAATATTAGATTTTTTTAAAATCTAAGATAAGATTACTATCATAATAGATATACAACTGTTTACTCAGAACTTCAAACAAGAATACATTTATACAGTATTTTTCTGGATATGTATCAGGGGTTTTTCAGGAAAACTACTGTATAGTACAGGACAATTTATGAAAAATACAACTGGATATTACATTTTAATCTGTGGTGTGTGTAAATCACAAGAAGAAATGAAAGGTTCATTATAGTCTTTAAGGACATTTTATTTTAGATTAATTTTTGCAGTTTGGTTTTGGCAGAATCTAGCCAATTCCAAAGTCATACCTTTTGGGGTTTGGAATTATTTTGAGAAGTCCTAGTTAGGAATTTTCTCTAGCCAGGTTGAACAATACCTAACAAACAACTCCAGAGGTGAGGAGACCTCATTGACTTCAGTTATCAGGGGCAGAATGTTAACCAGGGCCTCCAGCACGTCCAGGCTCAACTCCGGTGACAGCAAAACAGCTCCTGGTTTGGACCATAGTAGCTGCAACAGCACTTCTGGAAAATTTTCATGAGCAGGTAGCCATTGCCATTACCAGCGGTAGCAGTGGGAGCCCAGAAAGGGCAGAGGCCATTGAGAGGCTCAGAGAGGCATCCGGCTGCAGTGAAAGTATGTGTCCATCACATCCATTCAAACCTTGCTTTTACATATACAACTTTACATACTCCAACTATTGCATAAACTACAGTATATCTTCTCATCCTTAGAGGAAAAAATGTGTTATCTTATGAATATTGGGAGCATTACTTTGGTACAGAGGGGAGGACGATGCAAGGATCCCCAAGCAAGGAGTGAGTGAGACAACTCTGGAACTAAAATCCAGACATCATGACATAGACACTAATAAGCCCATCTAACAGTTAGATGGGTATTCCAGCACAGTGTGGAAATTACTATTAGTATCTTTGCACCTTATGATGAGCAGACAGGTCTTGGCTCACAAACTGACAAAGCAGTTTGCCACAGCTGTCACCCTAGCTCATCAGCACAACTTAATTTAGAAGAACTTACAGTACCCGAGAACAGTAGAGCATAGTAAATGCCACACTGGGGCTGAGAGACCAGGTGGGACTTCTGCAGTAATTGTATATATTGGCCATAGCTGGAAGCACTGCATTTGGTGTTGGTATGCCCACAATGATTTTCTGCTCCTGCCCAGACAATGTGAAAAAAGTTTATATCTGATCTTTAAATATTNGGGGGGCTGCACAGAGAGCAGGGAGACACAGTGGGAAGAAGGCAGTAGCTAGAGCAACAACTGTATTAGAAAAGGTAAAGAACTAAAATGGGAACAGAAGTCTGCTGAGTGGAAATTGTGGGAATGAAAGGTGAAGAGGAAGAGAGATTCAGTGCAGAGATTCAAATTTTGAAGTGCAGGGCACTCTTTTTAAAGGAGATTGGGGGGCCACTGATGAGTGAGGCTGAATCAGAACGATGTAGGGTAAGTAGAATACTGTCCGCAATTTTTATTGTAGAAGTTAGAAATTGTGTTAGAAATGAAGAAAGGAATTGCAGGTTGATGAACGATCTTGTAGCAGAGGCAATGCTCCCCTGGAGAACTGGATTCTAACTCTGCCTCTGGAATCACGTTTTTGTGTGATGCTTGCCAGGTTTCATAAGCCATTTCTTCACAGAGCAGTCATGAGTTTGATCCTAATTTTCTGGGTACCTAACTGGAAACCCAGAGGTCCAGTTTGTGGAAATACCAAACGTTCACAAGTGCAACTGGAATAAGTGATCACTCTCTCTGAATGTGCCTAATGCTGTCCTCCAAAACAAACAAAAAAACCCCACCAAAAATAATGCATGTAGGCATCTCAGATTGACCACTAAAAAAGTATGTGTGCTTTTAACCTTAACATCTTTCAGCCTTAACATCCAACCTGTAGAATGGAGATGACACCAGACACTCATCTCACAGAGGTATTGCAAAGACAGGTAGATTTATGAAGCAATCATCCGCTGTAGTAATGAGCGCTATAGAAAATCCAATGAGAAAATGCAGTCTTTATAGAAAGATTTGAAATACACACTAAATGTAAAATGTGGCCCACATATTGAAGCATGAGAGTAAATTAGGATAATGAGCAGTGTTTTACTAAATGAGTATTGTATGCCTCCTGTCCTGAATAATGCTGGAGCTCTCTGGAAAAAACAATAATCAGTGACCAGTCAAGGACTGTATCATGGAGCTAGGTACAGGGGACAAATTAAAGCTTTTTAAGCAGCCTGAAATATTTGTTTTTCCTAAATTTTGTGTTTGGTTTGATTTTTTTTTTAATAAGTATGTGAGTAATTTTGTGTAAGTACAAAACCAGCTGTGCTAATTATGGACTCAGTTACAATGTAATTTTTCCCACAGACTAGCTCACACCATAGGCTTGATATACCTTAAATCTGGATGGTTTTCCTATTGATACGTTTTAAAAGATCACCACACAACTTTACACCTTGTATGTCTGAATAAAATAGAAAAAAGCATTTTGTGAGTTATAGAGCTATTCAGGGCGTGTCTAAAGTGTTGATTATCAGGCCCAGATAAGCCAAATGGTAGATACTGGCAGGGAATATGAGATATGGAATTCAAATTTATGTGTATTTGCACATATCATCTAAAATAGAACCTAATTCTTAAGAGAATCCCATGTTGTTGCTGCAATGTAAATATTAAGTAATCATTTTTGTCATGAATGAAAAACACAGGTGGGAAGAGCTTCACCCAGAGCAATCCTACCAAAATGAACCTTAGTCCCAAATTTTCCATGATTTGTGTCCAAAATGAAATTAATTCAGAGGTAAGTGGATCAGATTATAAGAAGATGTTAGTTTTGATTGCTGACAAAGATCATTTGTTAAGGAGCGCATGGTTGACATTCAAAGGTAGATTGCCTCAACCTTGAGAGAATAAACTCTACTGAGGTTGCTGTTATTAGTAGCAAGGAATTCTCTGGGTTGTTGTTAAACAAAATCTCCTTCAAATGAGTAAATATAAATAAAATGTAAGGCTTTTAAAAAAAAAAACAAACAGAACACATTATCTTATTTGAATAAAAAAAAGATTATTACTATTTATGCACTTCCTTAAAAAATGTCTGGCATTGTAGAGATAGACCAACTGTAGAAACTAAGTAGCAAATGTAAAGATCCACAAAGCAGTTTTGGTTCCTGCTCTCCTTTGACCCTAAAGTCAGTTAAACACCCAGATTGGCCAAAGTTTCTATACCACAAGCTCCTTACTTTTTATTAAGTAGCAGCCACAATATGTGAGAAGACATGATATGGTGCTGTGGGTGGATTTACTGGGAAAAGGTGACATAAGAAACTTTTTCGTTTAGCACTTCCTGATAAGGATGCACGTCAAGTTACAAAGTAAGGCACAGACTTCACTGCCAACTATTGATGTGACTTGTAATTTTTCAAGAACTATTTGGTGGCCCTAAAGATAATCAAAAGGGATTCAGGAGAATTTGAAGATAACAGTGGTTTGGACAAATGTAGGAAATGAGCAACGAAAAGAGAAGATGGGAGCCTCATTTTCCTGTTTACCTCCTGTCACAGTTTGGAAATTAAAGTTTCTTTCTGCAGAGACTGCAAAATTACCTTATTTTTATGAGGTGTTTGCCAGAACGCTCTGCAAGATACATCACCCATTCCCTTCACAACTCTTCCCCTTCAATGAGGGTTTCAGAAGAACGTTTCAGGTCATGGGAAAAGATGATTAAACAGGGCTCAGATTGACATGAGTTGTTTGAGTGGCAGGAATATGGGTGGACATTAAAATGCCGGCCTGTGGCTGTGGCAATGACAGGTAGGTCATTTGTAGCCACCTTTAATAGGATATTAAAGACTCCTGGACCTATTGGTAGGCATCAAGGCTGAAGTATAGTATGTACTAATTCCCATTGAAATAATTGATATTTCTGTTCCTGACTCCCTTAGGCGCTTTTGAAAATCCGACTGTCCTTTAACCTTGCGCGCTCTCAGTAATGGAGCTGCTGATGCAGAGAGAACTGGCTAGTTACATGACACTGGCTTCTCCTGTCCTTCATTAGAAGCTGCTAATAATGTTTTGGATATTTTTTTACCATTATTTTCCCATCTAGGCAGCATCTGGATTTTCCACAGAGGTGTTATGTGATCAGAAATGACTAGGCTATACATTCCCTGTGGAAAAAAAAAAGCAAAAACAAAAACAAAACCAAAAACCAAACTGAGAACGTATCATTGGCTCTACTTGATTACATTTTGATTAGATTTGTTTACTATTTATAGCATTAGGTAGAGAAATCTTAAAGAAGTAAAAGGGATCAAATATGAATATACGTAAAAGAACTTGATTATCTATAGTAGTTGCAGTGAGGAACATGCATGATGATAAATATCCAATATATATATGAAAAATTTCCAATTTAACCCAACAGATTGACTGCATACAAAAAATATTTATATAACATAGACATATGTTTAAGCAGTACCTGGCAAAACAGGCATTTTTGCTAAAAAACAGAGGTCTGTATTCAACAAGAAAACATACTGGTTTGTATTACATGAAACCAGAAAAGAAAGAAAAAAAAAAAGAACGGAAAATTATCTAGTAAGATTCATGATGTCCTGCTGTTTTGCTTGGCATCTGATGAAGACGATGAACCTCAATTTCCTAGAAATTGAAGAAATTTTGTAGAATTAGGCCACACCACTTTGAAAACTGTAATTCAACATTTTTGCAGAGCTTAAAGACCATCTTTGAAATGACAGATCAGAAAATACAATTAGTAATTATGTTTTCTGTTGTAACTGTGTGCCGTAAGTACATCTGTCCACTGTATAAAAGTTGAATTGTCAAAACTTGTTTTTTAGTTATACTTAAGGAATAAACTGGTTTTGTGGGCAAAGACGAGGAAGCTTAGCTGACAACTTGCATTACTTCATATGGTTGTTTTTCTTGTACTCTTACAAATCCAGATAGCCTTTTGTAGTTTTTTAGGGTTACCTTTCAGAGTTCCTCTGTACCTTGACATTGGCACCTAGCGTTAAGATAATTCCAGTCAATCAAAATTTAGCACTGTGACAGTATGTAATGGCACAGAATAAAAATCTGCACAAAGAGGAACACTAAAGACAGAAAGTCAAGCATTCAAACCTTAGAAAATGTTAGATTTAATACAACTAGTAGTACTTTTTTCCAAATGATTGATAGATTTGAGTTGAAACTTTCAGCAACAGAAAAGCAGATAGCCAGAAGTCAGGAAGTTCATTCCTACTAGTTAAAGTTTGGCCATTAAAACTACTCTAGTAGGGAAAAAGGTCAAATGACTGGGTATTAGATAGGCTGCTGCCTGTTCTGCATTTCTTAGCTGTGTTCATCAGCTGCAACTGGTGTGCAATATTGAAAGAGAGTTTGCAAGCCAAAAAATGTGGAATCTTCCTGTTAAGTGAATTCTGTCCTCTTATTTTATAACCTGTTCTATATTTTCTTTTGTAGAAACTATGTATACCTGGTGTTTGTCCATTCCTCTTTTCTGCTTCTCCCACAAGAGAAGGCTGAATGTTTTTGTTACTGATAACAACAGATTAAGAGTTCAAGAGATGGAAATGATAAAGTGGAGAGATGAACTCCATCCAGCACTTGGCCATGCTACAGATGTGCTAAGTAGCACCTTTCAAATTGTCCTTTACTTCTGCCTCAGTACCATCATAGGACTCCAGCAGCAGGCCAGGGCTCTATTAGACAAGGTTGTCTACAAACACAAAAGGGCTGTTTTTTTCCTCACTGTTTGTACTGTCATAAATATGTACATAAGACTAATGTGAGTGATTGAAAAGCTAATTTGAGGGCAGGTGAAGGGCATAGCATTGCTTGCACAATAAATGTTTTATTACTTTACCTTTGACGGACAGTACCTGCTGCCCTGGAGTTGTCCCTAATGTTTGTGTTGTATTGCTAATGCATAGCCCTCAGCTGGCAGCTCTAGTCCAGGATCCAGGCAAACCCAGGATCACCTAGATTGCTCTTTCTCCTCTAGAGATGTTCCATGCAAGTACTGACAACAGCAGTATGTATGTAGCTCATGGGACCTGACAGATTTGCAGCCTGAACTAATACAGGTTGAGGGCATTCAACAAATCATGAAACTTGCAAACATTACTCCTGTTTTCTCTCTTTTCCCTCCTGTATTATTCACCTTTATGACTGGATTGTGGCCTTGTTTATAACAAGCTGATACCACGTGACTCACCATGAGTCAGCAATGTGCCCTTGTCTCCAGGAAGGCCAATGGAATCCTGGGCTGCATAGGGAAGAGTGTGGCCAGTAGGTCGAGGGAGGTCATTCTCCCCCTCTACTCTGCACTGGTGAGGCCACAACTGGAATACTGTGCCCAGTTCTGGGCTCCCCAGTTCAAGAGGGACAGGGAACTGCTGGAGAGAGTCCAGCGTAGGGAAACTAAGATGATTGAGGGATTGGAGCATCGTCCTTACGAGGAAAGGCTGAGAGAGCTGGGACTCTTTAGCCTGGAGAAGAGAAGGCTGAGGGGAGACCTTATTATGGCGTACAAGTATCTAAAGGGTGGGTTGAAGGAGGATGGAGCCAGACTCTTTTCAGTGGTTCCCAGTGACAGGACGAGGGGCAATGGGCACAAGTTGGAACACAGGAAGTTCCATTCAAATACACGGAAAAACTTCTTTACAGTTAGGGTGACAGAGCACTGGAACAGGCTGCCCAGGGAGGTGGTGGAGTCCCCTTCTCTGGAGATTTTCAAGACCTGCCTGGATGCAGTCCTGAGTAATGTGCTCTAGGCAATCCTGCTTTGGCAGGGGAGGTGGACTAGATGATCTCTAGAGGTCCCTTCCAACTCTGAATATTCCATGATTCTGTGACGTTTTGCTGTCATCCCACTCACTGGTATTAAAGAAAGCATTTCCTTAATGCATGTGGCTCACGGCAGTGACCAAACAGCTGAGGAGCCAAGTCTAAGCTTTCTCCAAAACTGAAAACACAAGAAACTGTGGGCATTGATGTGACATGAAAGAACTGTTTGGCAGTCTGCTTTATCTTTGTTAAAATGGCACCTTCTTACTTGATGCTATGTATTCAGTCCTGTGCACTTATTTTGCAGTTTTTTCATCCCGCAAACAATACAAAACTAGCATAGCTGAGGATGAGGAAACAGAAATCTGTACTTCTTCATGCATCACGATCAAAGTCTTTTACCTTGCTGCATATGTAAAAATGGTTGAGCTCTAGCAACCTGCTAAGGATGAAGATGATTCCCATTTGACTTCAGGTTGCTTCATTATTCAGTGTTAGCAGTAATGAATGAACCTAAAGGGGAGAGTGATGACAAGATGTTATCCTTGTTCATTAATTTGCTTTGTAAACCACTGTAAGACAAAAAGTGAGTGTTCATCCTGTTGCCAACCTCACTTCTGAGTGTTGCTGTTCAAATACAGATCTTTTTAAGTTACAGAATGATTCAATAGCGCTGCTGAAAAAAATCTATCAGAACTGGTATCTGTAATTACTACTTTCTGGGATATTCTTGCTAGAAACATTCCATCATTTTTGGAGTATTCTAAGAATTTTGTGAGAGGTTTATGAATTAGCAGGTGAAAATGCAGATATATGATTTTTTCTTCTACCATACAGATGATTTTAAAACCCATTTCCAGCATATTTGTATTCTTTTTGTTATTAAACTTCATGATTAATGTGTGAGTGACAAATCATGTGACCAAGAACAGAAATGTCTGCTATGTCTTGCCTAGAATCGTACAGAAATTTTAGTCTGAATGAAAAGCTTATGGTCTTAACTTTAAAGTAAATGACCTTACTGTCACAGCTTGTCAGGTAAGGGCAGAGTACTCTGAGCACTGTGCACTGAAGAACTTTCAGCTGCCAATTATTTTCTCCTCCTCCTCCTTTTATTTGTGTGCTAACTTAAAGAGTAATGACTCTGCCCTCAGTGCAGTGCTATAAAGATGAAAACACCCCTGTGCTGACTAGCCCAATGTATTTCACTCAGTGCCTGACACTGCTTCGTTCTTGAAGAGAGTGCTTTTCTTTTCTTCTTAAATTCTAGGACTCCCTTGACTTTTTTTTTTTTTCTGAATCAGTGCAATCCTATGTAGAAGATATCTGAAATCTGTGACAACCTGTGTTATTGGGTAAATGAAGACCGCAGTGCATGCTTGGCTGTTATTACTATTAGCAGTCATATTTTAGCTGAAACAATCGCAAGGAAGTCCATCAAGCTGAAGGTATTAAGCCTCCAGTGTAAACAAATTACATATATGTTTTCACTGTTTGTTCTTTGGTGTACCAGGGTGTATAAGGGGGAGAAGAGGAAGTAATCATATGCGCTGGGGGTGGGGGTGTCTCAGGTCCCAGACTTGATGGGGATATTTTCTTCAGAGCCACTGATCAAAATATCATGTCAGTTCATCACTCAGGTAGTTGAAAAGCTTCAGCTTTTAGAGGAAGAATCATTCTTTGTCCTTTTCTTATTTTGCCCAGCAGATTCTTAGCACTGCAAAAGACCTGATAAATAAAGGGTGGAGAAAAAAAAAAGAAAATAAAAAAGGCAAGAATCACCTGCAATATTGCTGTTTGACTGGGAACTATTGTTATATGCATAGTGGATTATTTTACTTCAAAGAGGAAGGTTGCATGCGCTGTCTGTGATAAAGACTCAAAGCAATCCAGTAACCTCTCGTAAAGTCTGCATATAAAGAAATAAATGGTTCTAATACCAAGAGAAAAGGAAGAAACTGCTTTTACTTTTTTTTTTTTCTGTAGTTAGACTTCTAAAAAAAGTTTAAATTCTATCAATGGTTTTAATGTCATGGACCAGGTGTGGTTTTATCTTAGTTACCATTCATGTCTCCCTCCTGTTTGGGGGTTTGTGTGTGCGTGTGTGTTGCATAATCAACGAATGCCCCAAGCTTTCCAAATTACTACTTAACTGTAATTAATCATGGCTAGACATTTTGTCCGAGCCCCACTCTTCCCGAATTCTCCAGCTATTTTTCTTTCTTCTGCCTCCTGTTCACACACAGAATACTATAGTGATGAAAATCAGTAAATGTAGGAAATAGGATACCTGGCGATCCCTCAAAGTTTATAAGAGCTGTCTGAGTATGCAATGGAGAATTCGTAAATCAGGTCCAAGGTAATTTATTGCATTTTTATCTCACATTGTTTCCAACAGTCTTTAAATTGGCATTAAATGCTACATGTATTCTTTACACTAAAAGCGTGTCTATATTAGCAGGCACGCTGATGGGATTCAGTGGGGTTTTTTTCATATTTTGCTGAAGAAGAAGAAATGTTTTACTGGGAAGAAATTAGTCTGTCTAAACCAATATCTCAGGACAGCTAATAATGTGTATTCCTTTGTTACAAATACTATGTTTTGCTTAGCTTTTGGTCAAGTGGAAGTTGTTTACAAGATTACGTTAAATGTAGATTGAGGGAAACAAAATCTTTCTTGAGTTATGAGTCAGGGTTGTTGCTTAAGTTATACAGTTGCCTCTATTGGAGTACCCTAAGTATCTGAGTGTATATGTATTTATTTATATAAATTATTAAAGAGAAAGTAGAGCCAAATGAAAAAGAAGGAAAAGCCAATTTCCAAGCAAGCAGGCAAGTATATAGATAACAAGATAAAATCCGCTGACAGTGTTAGAAAATGTGATGAAGAAAACTTTGAACAAATATAAAAAACTGTATCTCTATGATGCAAAAGTTTTGTGTTGTCATTGGAAAAGCAGAAATTAATTTGCAGTTATTATTTATATTTAACAGAAATGTTTAAAATGCTGTCACTAAACATACAATCTCATGTCTAAAACCAGTTATTTGCTGGGTATGACATAAAATGTCATAATAACAATTATAGCATCATAGAATGGTTTAGGTTGGAAGGGACCTTGAAGACCATCTTGTTCAAACCCCCCTGCCATATGAAGAGACACCTCCCACTAGACCAGGTTGCTCAAAGCCCCATTCAGCCTGGCCTTAAACACCTCCAGGGATGGAGCTTCCACAACTTCTCTGGGCAACAAGTTCCTGTGCCTTACCACCCTCATAGTGAAAAATTTCTTCCTAATACCTCATCTAAATCTACCCTCTTCCAGTTTGAAGCCATTCCCACTCGTCCTATCACTACATGCCCTTGTAAAAAGTCGATCCCCATCTCTCCTGTAGGCCCCTATAGGTACTGGAAGGCCACAGTAAGTTGTCCCCGGAGGCTTCTCTTCTCCAGGCTGAACAACCCCACCTCTCTCAGCCTGTCTTCATAGGAGAGGTTCTCCAGCCCTCTCATCATCTTTGTGGCCCTCCTCTGGACCTGCTCCAACAGGTCCATGTCTTTTCTATGTTGGGGACTCCAGAGCTGGACACAGTACTCCAGGTGGGGTCACACCAGAGCAGAGTAGAGGGGAAAAATCACCTCCTTTGACCTGCTGGCCACACTTCTGATGCAGCCCAGGATATGGTTGGCCTTCTGGGCTGCGAGTGCACATTGCTGGCTCATGTTGTTTCTCATCAACTAACACCCCCGAGTCCTTCTCTTCAGGGCTGCTCTCAATCCATTCTCCACCCAGCCTGTATTTGTGCTTGGGATTGCCCTGACCCAGATGTACAACCTTGCACTTGGCCTTGTTGAACTTCATGAGGTTGGCATGGGCCCACCTCTCCAGCCTGTCCAGGTCCCTCTGGATGGCATCCCTCCCCTCCAGCGTGTCTACCTCGCCAAACAGCTCGGTATCAGCAAACTTGCTGAGGGTGCACTGAATTGCACTGTCCATGTCACTGACAAAGATATTAAACAGCACTGGTCCCAGTATCAACCCCTGAGGAACAGCACTTGTCACTGGTCTCCACTTGGACATCGAGCTGTTGACCACAACTCTTTAGTGTGACTATCCCCAGCCAGTTCTTTATCCACCAAGTGGTCCATCTGTCAAATCCACGTCTCTTCAATTTAGAGACCAGGATGTAGTGTGGGACAGTGTCAACTGCTTTGCACAAGTCCAGGTACATGACATCAGTTGCTCTTCCCTTGTCCACTAGCGCTGTAACCCCCTCGTAGAAGGCCACCAAATCTGACAGGCATGACTTGCCCTTGGTGAAGCCATGTTGGCTGCTACCAATCACCTCCTCTTTTTCCATGTGCCTTAGCAGAGTTTCCAGGAGGATCTGCTACATGATCTTGCCAGGCACTGAGGTGAGACTGACTGGCCTGTAGTTCCCTGGTTCTTCTCTTTTTCCCTTTTTGAAAATAGGGGTTATGTTTCCCCTTTTCCAGTCAGCAGGAACTTCGCCAGACCGCCACGACTTCTCAAATATGATGGCTAGTGGCTTAGCGACTTCATCTGCCAGTTCCCTCAGGACCTGCAGATGTATCTCATCAGGTCCCATGGACTTGTGCACCTTCAGGTTCCTCAGCTGGTCTCATACTTGATCTTCACCTACAGTGGGCGGTTCTTCATTTTTCCAGTCCTGGCCTTTGCCTTCTGTGTCATGGGCAGTGGCTGCAGTCCTTGTCAGTGAAGACTGAGGTAAAAAAGTCATTGAGTACCTCGGCTTTGTCTGTATCCCAGGTGACCAGCTCTTCCATTTCCTTCTGGAGAGGGCCCACATCTTCCCTAGTCTTTCTTTTCTCACTGACATACTTATAGAAGGATTTTTTGTTTGTCTTGATATCTTGATTTAATTCAATCTGGGCTTTAGCCTGCCTAACGTGATCCCTGGCTGCTTAGACAATTTCTCTGTATTCCTCCCAGGCTACCCGCCCCTGTTACCACCCCCTGTAGGCCTCCTTTTTACTTTTGAGCATGTCCAGGACCTCCTCGTTCATCCATGCAAAGAAGTTTTCTGGTGGATTATAAATTGGTTCATTTTCTGTGTCCAAGCAGTCTGAACAAGTTGCAATTTTTTGTAAAACTCAGGATCTGTTTCTCCCCAGCTCTATGGCAGTTTTGCCCTTGCCATCTGCAAAACTTGATGAAATATATATCATAAGGAATCAAAACATAGGTAAAACATGATTTTGTTCTTGCTTTCATTGTCAGAGTGGTTGTTCAGCTTAAGTTGCTAAATAAGTTGCATGCTTTTTGAATGTCTGTGCTACTCATGTATTTTACTACTTACAATATTTAAGCCGATTCAGTCTTTTAACTGAGAGATTTTTATATGGAGCACGTATTTGTAGGTGTTAAGCGTAACAGTGTGTGAATGAAATAGCTCAAGTTTGTAGGGGGAAATGGATATACAGATGATTATATCTGTAGTTATATCTTTGTTTTAGTTGTATAATGAAGAAAACAATGTGTTTGGTGTTTTAGCCTACCAACTCAACCTTAGTGCAGAAATCTGTATGGTAACATCTACACAAAGACTGTTATAACTTGAGTTTTATAAAAGGCCTTATACACAGATGTTTTTTGTGGAGATTTGTCATTTGACCTTCATATAAAGGGAATTTATGGTATTCTTGGAAGAACGATCTGAGGCTTTTCATTCTGGGTGTGCAGAATGACAGGAAGTCAGAGATGGTTGAGAACAGAAGACTCTCTTTCTAATGCCCCCTCACAAGAGTAAATTTGCCAAAAAATAAAAGAAAAAGTTGAGCAACTGATCTGTTGTAGTCAGAATCCAGTAATGAGGGAAGGAAACCACGAAACCTATGAAAAGGGATTCGAAACTATACAGACACAATTGTTAATCTGAGGCATCTTTGTAAACTCTCCTATGAAGAGAATTGAAAAAATTGATGTTTTCATCTCCATTTTATAATGGAAAACAATAAAAGGAAATGAGAAAAAGGAAGAAGATACAGTATGATTTAATTAGGGGATAGGTGAAAAGTGGAAGAGCTGAAGAGGGAGAAACATGGGGCTTGTGACAAAGTGGAAAAGCAGGAGAAAGACATCGAAGATTATCATGTGTAGGAACTCAGTTACAGGGAGATTGATCTTTGGCAGAAACTCATCCTAAAACGGCTATTACTTCTAGTACTTAACTGTTACAATTAGCATTAGTTTGACAGTTTTTGTATGTCATTGAATCATATTATGTATACATACTGTGAAAGAGCAGACAAATGGAATCATAAGTACTGACTTTCCTTGTAGTCATGAAAGACCAAATATAATAGGTTATTGATCCTCACGGGGATCTTGGGCTGTATTGCATTAAAAGAAAATAATTAATAATTGTCTGTATCAGTAACTCAACTCTCATATGCTTGCCTCAGAGGAGAAACAGGTGTACTGACAACACATCATAAAATAAATCTTTGTTATAAAAATAATCTATTAAGAATAATATTTCATAGCAAAGTCTCAGGACTGATACAGCTTACTTCCAGGTTCCATCCACTATCATCTCTATCTCTGAAGAATGCAAACAATATGATACAGAAACTTGTTCTTTGCTTGTATTTTTGAATATTTGCCATTTCTGCTTATTTTCTACAAAAATGTATTAAAATTGTTTTTATTACGTACCTTAAAACAAACTATGTTAGTGACTTCAGTCAAAGAGATATCAATAGCATATTCTAGTTTTTTGTATGTTTCTACTCCTAAAACCACAAAGATCCCAATATCAGCTCCAAATGTTTTGAAAATTAGAGATTGGTTTAAGTGAAGAGCTTACTGTCTGTCTTGACCATAAAGGAACACTACTACATTGCAACTTGATAAAAATGTTTGTTAGGCACTCTGTAAAACACTTGCTAGCTGTGACCAGGAATACTTGTGCGACTCACTTGTATTTGGAAATACCAAAGATAAATCATGGATGTTTAAAGGGAAATACAAGCTACTGGGTAATAATGCTCCCTTTAGCATTGTTTCAGTTTTTCCACTGTAGCTTGAAAGTCGTGCTCCTGGAGGACTCAGAGGTCTCCTTTTTCTAGTTACAAACATGTGCAGAAGTTCCAGATGTGGCAATGCCACTTTTTTTCAATCACTTGTCCATGTAGACAGCACCTTCACTTTTGACACAGTAGGAAGTAGGTTGTATTGCCAAATGGAGAGATGCGTGTTCACCAAGTCGAAATACGACAGTATGGAACCTCTCTGAAAACTCCCAAAGTACTTTAAATCAAATATATATTTGAACTTTCTACAATGAACACTGGCTGGAAGTATTTAGATTAAAAAGCTGCATTTTGAAATGAACTCTAATAATATAGACTATATAGATCTATTTGGAAGAAAACCAGCTTTATGCAAAGGGCAGCATATTCAAAACATTAGGAAATCAGTTTCACTTCTCATCATTGGTAATAGAAATGCATCATTAGTATAGGGAATGGAGAATGCATTTCCCCACGACTGGGGACTTTATGGAGAGACAGGCTCCAGGCCCTCCTTCCTCGAGGGAGATTTTATTAGCACTGCTGCGTGCTATTACTTCTCTAGAAAAGGGATTGCCACTAGAACTGCAAAAAATGAAAACTGACACTTCATCATAATTTTGTATTTCTTGGGGAACCGCATCAATTTTTTTAATCCATGGTGTCATATACATCTTCTCCATCAATCTGGACACTTTATGTAACGTTAGTTGCTAAGGCAGATAGTCTTGTCATCTTTACACATAACTATCCTCAACTTTTTCTTGCCAAAAAGGCCTCAAAGATCTGATTTGACAGTAAGGCCTTTCATCTTCACAAACTACAAATTATTTTTTGGTAGGCACTTAGTTGGGGACCAGCACTTATTTCACACTTACTAGGTATTTGTAAGGATAGCAGAATGAATAATGATTAGAAGCATTGTCTACTGTCATTCAGGATTTCCTGGAAAACAAGGCGGTTAACCATATCTCAAGGATTCTCAACACAAAAAGAAGATGTAAATAATGCATAATAGAGCTGCCAGAATGCATACTGACTTTTATTTTAATATCAACTCCCTAGAAAGGACCTAATCTCAAGCAAGTTTCATGGAGCTACTAAATCATGTAACCTTATGTTTTTTTAATCTTTTTCATCTTCAGTCAAGGAAGTGAACATGAAACAGAAATGGGGGAATGGAGTAAATTGCAAGTCTTGCCACAGCATAAACTGAATGATGAAAATTGGAGGCCAACCCTGTAAACAAAATGGGAAAGTATTTTGAAATGGCATTAAATGTATGTTTTCTTTATTTATAGGAAAGTAAAGCAAAACCAAAAAAAATCACTCAACCACTTGACCACTTCATGCTAACTCCTGTTGTTGATCTAGAATGAATATTATCCCATAATTCAAAAACATAAAACTTTTTTTATTTCTGATAACATTAATTTTTTAGGGTTTTTTCCAAGTTTCTTTAATGATTACTGAAGGTTCATCTAAGTTCATCAACTGTTCCAGCATTCCACAAATAAGTTAGTCTTTTATACCTGCCCTTACTTAACTTCCTTAACTTACTTAAAAACCTTCTAGTGATATACTTCCAATAGTTATAGCATCTACCTCCTCACGATTCTTATATTATTTCAGTGTCTACTTCTGATGTATTAATTCTTGCAAATCACTTCTGACCATGTATAAATTCTTATAAGCTCAGCATAAATTATACTGATACAGCTGAAGAATGTACCTGCAAGCCTCCAGGTTCTGTTGTGTTAATTGTCATTGAGTCCTCTATATTCTTGAAACCAATTATTATTGTTTGTAAACAATTATTTTTTTCTGAAGACCTTAGAAAAGAGTTTGAAGACCTTAGGAAACAATTAACTCGTACCTTTCTGTTTCTGAACTCCCCTTCCTTAAAGACGTGCAAACATAGTTTCCTCACTGACTCTATTTCCGTGTATTTTGTACCCTTAAGATCTTCCTGCAAACAGTGTAATAACTTGCTCCGAAGGAACTAGGGTAATTTCAGTGGGGATTGTTGTTGCATGCACATGGGGCCACTTTTTGTCATTTGATAAATTAAAAACAAGAAGGGAAGTTCACATACAATATAATAGTGTTAGCATACTTTCCTAGTGCACAGGAGCATAGCACAAAGACTCCAAAAGATAGTACAGACCTGTTAACTGTTATAAGGCCAACTTAAAATGGGGAAAAAAAGTATTACTTTACATAGCCACTAGTAAACTTCTGGAACTTTGCTGCCAGAGGAGGCTGTGCAAGCAGACATCATTAGTTGGTTCAGAAAAGGTTTTAACAGGTTCATGGAAAACAGGTCCCTCAATGGATACTGTAAGCACTGTGCACCCTATAACATTTTTAATGCACTCATGGTAGATGGTGGGGGAGTGAAAGGTGCGTGAAACTGAATGCGTGACAGAAGTGGCCACGCTCACATGCTTGCCCTGAGTAGCATCTCTTATTGCCACTGTCCACAACAGGATGATGGAGCAGGTGGACTGTTGTTATGATTCTTCAGGACATTGCTTCTATTCTTATGTTCTTCAGAAGACTTTTAGCAAGGCTTATTTGCTCAGCCATGGTTCTTGCCTGTGGAGCCAGGCTGCTTTTTGGGGCTGAACTATAATCTTTGCAGTGTTATGTGCACACAATAGTTGGGCTTAGCAGCAGTTTATTTGTCTCTGCACTGTGTTTCATCTCCCATGTGCTAAAACATAGTAGTATCATTTTTTTCTAAAAATACATTAACATAAATGTGAGTGAGGAACAAATATTTATGCTAGCAGGCATTGATGAACACAAAAAATAGTGTCCTGTGAATCAAATATTTATAAATATATTAAACCTGGAAACCAGGATTTTTAGCCATCAAGAATGAAGTTCTGAAACAGCTTTCCGATAAGAGTATTGGGGAAGAACAGACAAATTCTTCCTAATTTAGGATGTTGTTGTGGTTTAACCTCAGTAAGCAGCTAAGCCCCACACTTGCTTGCTCATATCCCCTCATTGGGATGGAGGAGAGAATTGGAAAAGTGCAAAAACTCATGGGTTGAGATAGAGACAGTTTAATAGGTAAAGCAAAAGCCAAGCACACAAGAGAAGCAAAGCAATGAATACATTCACTACTTCCTATCAGCAGGTTTTCAGCCATCTGCAGAAAAGCAGGGCTTCGTCACGCTTAATGTCTACTTGGGAAGACAAACACCATAACTCTAAACACCCCTGCTTCGTCCTTCTTCCCCACATTGCTTAGTGTGATGTCATATGGTGTGGGATATCCCTTTAGTCAGTTGGGGTCAGCTGTCCCAGTTGTGTCCTCTCCCAACGTCTTATGCACCCCCAGCCTACTCATTGGTGGGGTGGGGTGAGAAGCAGAAAAGGCCTTGACACTGTGTAAGCACTGCTTAGCAATAACTGAAACATCCCTGTGTTACCAATACTGTGTTGGTCACAAATCCAAAACATAGTTCCCGGATGTGATCAGATCCTGCAGAAGATCAGGTGATGCAGCTGGCCGCAACAGCAGGGAGCTGTCCTCAGTGACTGCAGCCTCTCCTGTGTTGCCTGCGTAGTCTTTGCTTACAAGTACAAGTGATAGACTTCTTGGTGTCCCTACATCCATGAGGCAACTTTTATCTCATAGACGTGTATTAAGGCAAGAAGCATCTGCAGTAAGCTACATTTAAGCCAACAGAAAAGAAAAGATACATCAACGTTTGACAAATTAACATACTTATTCCAGTAAAATGCATTGTCGAGGTTCCCAGTGCACCAGCTGCAAACACTCTGGGCCCTTGCCCTTTGGACCCAAAGTATTACATTTTAATTTCTGTCTTCACCTAATGCAGATAAAAATGCCACAACCTGAAAGATCAGAGAAGCACAACCCAGTTGCTTCAGGGTCAGCTTCCCCATAAGGTCTACCCAGGATGGCTTGGAGTCCTGAAAAGCAACATTCTTATTGATAAGGGGGAGGAATTAGGACTTCTCACCCACTTCATCAGCCTGCTTTGGCCATGACCATATTGTCTCAGGTTTTTAGAAACCCATAGCCCAGAGCCTTTTCAGTCCATGCAGTCAGGGCTGTGACAGTACACAGTGCAGTAAAAAGTCTTTGGTGGGGGAGGGGCACTGTTCATCAAGTATTGTGCTAGGAAAAGACAAGCTCAGCTCAGAGGGAATTGTGTTAGGAAATGAACAGAGAGTTCTACTAAGTTTTCTTCAGTCTTAGGTTGAGGAAAAAATGGTGATGTGTAATATAAGGAGAGTTGAGCTCGAAGGCTAACAAGGAAGGATGATGGAAATCCATCACAGCAATAAAGCGGAGTGATCTGGCTAATGAATAGGTCGCTAATCCTGTATAAGTGTGATCAACAAAATGCTAAACAAATACTTGACATTCTACAGTCAGTGCAGCAAACCCGATTTTTCTAAACAAGGGCATCTGCATTTGGCCCATATTCAGCAACAATTATAGCATGCCATACCTTTCCTGTAGCTCAAGCCCTAATCTTGGTGACTCAGTTGTCTCATAGTGCTGTGAGTGAATGCAGTGAGAGAAACTCAAGCTACAGCCCCGCAGAAGCCAGCTGCCTCTGGAGGTAACACTGTTGTACATATTGCAGGAATACATTTTTTTAAAACTTCAGTAAGTAGCTTCTTTAGTGTCCTTTCTCATTTTCCCCATTACTGTAATACATGTATGTGAGATACACACATGCAGAGAAGAAGTAAGGATATCATAAAAACGTGAAAAGGCCATAAAGAAATTAACCTATGGGTAAAGTTGCATATCATTGCAAAACAAGGTCACCTGCCTTTTTAGCAAAATCACTAAAAAAGAAACCTAATTAAAACAAAATTAATTCTCAGAGACATGTGTTTACAAGCAGAGGGATAGTGACAAGTATCTGTGTTTTGCTTGTGCTTTATAGCAAAGTGCTTGCATAATGAAAAAAGACATCTGTTAATTACCTCTATGCTGCACCATTGCTTTAAATGTGCTTGAATATATTGGAGCATTCAGTTTCAGATAATTATTTCTGATGAATGGGGGTACATTTAAAATGTTTTGTAGTGGGATGTTTAATTCGTCTTCTAACTAGAGCACTTTCATGATAATAACCCCCACTTTCCTTCCTCAGTAGCTGTAGCAACATCACGCATTATGTTATAGCACAATTTGAAGATAATCCTGTAAGGTTTTTTGCTGGATTGGGGGTTATTTTTTTAGCAATGGCTGTTACAAATTTCTTCTTCCATTTGGCTTTGGCATGGCTTAATGTTTGAAACAGCTGTTTCTTCCCATCTCCTTACCTTTTCCAGGATAATTTAAGGGGTTTACCTTTCATAGGTCAAACAAAACAAACAAATGATGACAACTACATCAAAAAACCTATATTGAGAGATGTTTTTAAGCAGTTAGAAACATGCAGACTTTGTTTTGAAACCACTTTTACTTATCATTTTACAGTTAGAAACAACTTTTCTATTTATAAGGTAAGCAGAAAGAAATAAAAATTATTTATATGATCACTGATTCCAACTCCTGACAGCAGTAGGTTAAGAAATCCTCATGCTGAGTAAGGACCTACAGATGTACAAGCTGTATGGTACATAATAAGGACTAAATAAAACTGGTCATCTGTCCTTCTGGGGTAAGTGCCCCTTTGAGAGAAGCACCACTCCTGTGGGTTTGCCTTCTTCCACACACCCATGAAAGTAAAATGGGAAGCAATCTTCTGGGGTTGAGACTGGAGGGAAAAGTAGAGTACAATGTGATAGTCACCTCTAAGGACTGAAGGGAAACTGAGGTCTTCTGAGGAGAGATAATTAGCAGATCATGTGTAATACCATAAAAATACAGTATTTCAAGAATGAGAACAGATTATAGATATAGAAAATAAGATGTTGTGGTTGTTAGAATTAAAGGTTTTCTTAAAAATCAGTACAGATGTGGTTGGGGCCTTTACAGAAAGGAAATAAATAGCTGAATAATAACTTCTCTTGGAATTTTGCTTTTAATAGTATATGACATTACTTCTTTCCACATCTTTTGTCTCGTTATTGGCTACTTAGTTTATTATTTAGAGGAAGGATGCTGATATGCTTATTTTCCACGTGATGTCTAGCAAGTAACGTAATTTTTCTCTGTCTTCCAAAATGTCACCTGTGATGCAGAAGTAGGATAGTGTAATTTTTTACAGAAAGCAGAATCCAACACACCTGAATACAACATTTTTTATGTAAGACAGCCTTATGCTTACTAACAAACTCTATTTTACAGAAGCCCAAAAGTAAGGCTAAAAGGGCTCAGATATCTTCTATATTAAGAATAAACAAGCCCAAATGAAACAGTAGTTTGGCATAAAAAGACAAATGAGAGGATAAGCATGAAAAATGCTTACAAGGAGATAAAAATTTGGAAGACAGAACCAACCTACTTATCCTTTGTATGAAGGAGATTTTGTGAGGTTACCTAATCAAAGCACTCTGTTCCAAGGTATGATCAACCTAGATTTTTCCCCAAAATGTTTGGTGTCATAGCTATACAAGCAACTGAAGAGATTAGTTAATCAGAGCACTGTAATGTTCCCCATGTACCTTTGTGTGAAGCATGGGTTGATTTCAGTGTTGTATGAGGTATATGCATAGATGTGATACAAGGATGAACACTACCGGAAGTGCCAGAGAAAGGTGGGAGCAATGGTAGATGTTTATACAATCAGGTTTTACTGAAATTTTCTAGGAGCAGTAAGTCCCATACTTCATTAAGTTTTCTGGACCAAATTCAACACTAAGTTACGTGCTTTAGTACCTTATTGAACTCAACAGGCATATAGGGGCTGAAGTCAGCATTAACTATAGCCATCTATTATTTTGCCATGCCATACTCAATTATTTTTATTTAGCTCTTTCAGTCATATGAAATAAAACTGTCAAAGTTGTCAAGAACTCCAAGAAATGAAGCCTCTAAGCTACTGCTCTGAGATTTTTAATATTTCTTCCAATACGGATCCTTGTGCCTTAAAAATCCTGCCAGAAGCACATTTGGTCTGATAGTTTGATAGAACATGATCCAAAGGCTTGTGCATAGCCAGTAGAATAAATAGCTGCAAAAAATTTGTCATTTATCTACATGGATCTTGCAATAGTACATTCAATAGTACAGATGTTAAAAACACGCATTTTGTTAGGTAACTGCTCTTAGTGTGCACACAGTAAAAGGTTACCGTTACTATAGTGCATTCAGATGTACAAAAATGCATTCAGATGTACAAAAATGTAATTAAAAATGCTTGGGGTTTTAAATTAGAGAATTTTTGAAACAGGTGGTAATACTCAGTACGGTGCTTCATTATTTTCTTCCCTTGGAGCACAGGTAGCCTGCTATTTCATGGGAAGTTTCATCATATGTGAATAGATCATGGAATGAATACAGATTTCTCTTTGTCAAAGTGATTAGGAAGAAAAACATTTAACTTTCTGGGACATGGTGAATAACCGAATGGATCATTTAATTTATTGTCCTTCATTTGGTTACACCTGTTGAGAACATTTTTCTCACGTTTATGTCATAAAACAAAGCATTTAAAACTTTCTAAGGATGATTAGAAAGCTTCTTTGGCATTGTGAGTTGTGGGTTGTTTTTAATATTTTTATTTAGCAACAATTATTTTTCAGAAGATCTTTTGAATTTTGAAATATTTTAAGATAAAAGAATCATACTGTTTTGAAAATGCCAAATGGAATTTTTACTAACTTTAAAAAAAAAAAAGTTTCTTTGAGCAAGCTATTTGCACTTTCCATGCCAATTTTTCTTGGAAAATTCCTGTAGCATCCCATTTCAGCCCTAGGTCCACAGGAGAACTTTCTTTTCTTGGCTTCAGCTGAACCCCAAGTAATCTTGTCTCCATAATCACCCAGGGTGGAAGGGACATCCCAATACAAGATTCAGTATTTCTCACAAAGGAAACACCACACACATTCCCTGTCCTACTTAAAAGATTTTGAAACCGAGACAGAAAATTGATTAAATTGTTGACAGATGCAAAGATATAGAGGTACTGGAGATCAGTTACAGCATGGTAGGGTTCCTAGATTCCATTCTTAAAATATCTTGGTGTAGAAATGAAAAAAATTAACAGGCAAGTCAGAGGAGTCGCTGAATGCCAGAAGAAGAGAAGCCCCAAATTTTATTTTTTTTCTGTAAAGGAACACTGAAGAAATGAAGTTTGTAAGAGGAGCTGCTCTGTTTGAAGGAGAGACTTTTTGTCTCCACTGTTTTGTTGAAAGGAGAGCATGAGCAAATCCTCAGCAAAGGCAGATTTTCCCCTGAAATTGGTCCATATTGTTCAAAAGAAAGCAGAGCGCAGTTTGCTGTCTCCATTATTCCCCTTTTGCTGTGGTTATTCAGTTTCTCACAAACTCCTATTTGAGAGGAAAGTCAAGAAGTCCTTTCAGGCAAGAGCCCTGTAGAACCAGTCAAAACTATCTCAATCTTATTCCTGAAGGATTTTTTTTTTGCATGAGACACATTTCTCGCAAATTTCTTAATGTATCTCACTTCGTATCTCTATCACACATGGAATCAGGAGGTGCCGTGATAACATTGGCATATTATCTGGACTTCAGGGTTGCTTGTCAGTTGCCAGAGGTTTCTGTGTCTCATCTGCCAAGCAGAGAAAAGGGAAGAGATGGAGCACACTTCCTGTCAACTTCTTAACTCAGAAACTCTCAGCAAACTGCTTGCATAAGTTTTGTGGAGATAGTTTCAGAATAAGCCATCTTAAATTGTTCAGCTCAATCGTACTTGAGTAAAGTACTAGAAAGTGTTATTTAGAGACTCTGTCTTCGGAAGCTCATGATGTTTTAAGCTTTTTGTAAAAAAAAAAAAAAATCAAGATGTTATTAACTTTTTTAAAAAATAGGCATTTTGTTAGCAAGTTCTGAATTATATACTCTACATTTTATCAAGTATTCATTTTCTCTTCATTATTAAAGCATATAATCCTCATAAGGATGTTTATAATAACTCAAATTAACCTGCATTTAATTAAAAGGTGTTATGGGATTAAAAGATTTGAGAGGCGTCCAAAGGAACAAATTTATTTCCTAATGCAATTTTAAAGATTTTTCATCTTAAAGGTCAGGGGAGGGATAGACTGTGTAAAGTGAAAAAGGAAATCTAAGTCTCAATCCCAGGAAGAAAAGTGTGAATTAAACATGTCTTTGCATGGCTAATTTAAACTTGTTTCTTTTGCAAAGAAGGTTTGAAGTTCCTGAAAGTAACTTAAGTGACTTGTGCTAAATGCAAATTCCAGTGTTTCTTTTGTTCATTGTCATTGAGGGTATCTTAAATTTGTTCATCATTCTTCTGGTGGGACTATTTGTGAATATGATGCTTGAGCATTAAGTTAATTTAATCTAATCTAGTCAATATTTTATAGCTTCTAAACAAGAATTACTTATGCCTGTTGCACCATCAGCCTCATGTCTTTGGTATAATTTATCTTTACTAATTGATGTCAAAGGATGGACTTGTTTATATTAGTAATTTGGGTGCTGGAGTTAGATGGTCTTTCATCACGTTGTTTATAAAAATATTTCTGAGTCCTCTCAAAAATAAAAATAAAAATCCAGACTGCTTTCCTGTTTTACTTCTGCATTTTCCACTGAAACAAATCCCTTGCAAACCCTTGTTTGCTCGGAGCTAACAGTTGTACCTGCACATAGGCTTTGCTTACACAAACAAAACACCTGTTACATCATAATTAAGTGCATGTTGCTAGAGGTTGGTGGCACTTTCCCTTTTTTCTTTTTTTTTTTTTCTTCCAGTGTGCTACAGAAGAAGCTTAACTCCCTAAAGATCCGTCTTAATTGTAAGAGTTCAAACTTCCAACCTGGACAGGCAGGAGAGTTGGACAGAGAGGAACCTTATGAAATTCAACAAGGGCAAGTGTAGGGTACTGCATCTGGGGAGGAATAATCCTATGCATCAGTACAGGCTGGGGGCTGACCTGCTGGAGAGCAGCTCTGTGGAAAGGGACCTGGGAGTCGTGGTGGACAACAGGATGACCATGAGCCATCAATGTGCCCTTGTGGCCAAGAAGGCCAATGGCATCCTGGGGTGCATCAAGAAGAGTGTGGCCAGTAGGTTGAGGGAGGTTATTCTCCCCCTCTACTCTGCCCTGGTGAGGCCGCATCTGGAGTATTGTGTCCAGTTCTGGGCTCCCCGGTTCAAGAAGGACAGAGAACTGCTGGAGAGGGTCCAGCAAAGGGCTACAAAAATGATTAGGGGACCGAAGCATCTTTCTTATGAGGAAAGGCTGAGGGACTCGGGTCTTTTTAGTCTACAGAAAAGAAGACTGAGGGGGGATCTTATCAATACTTATAAATACTTAAAAGGAGGGTGGCCAGGTAGATGGGACCAGTCTTTTTTCAGTGGTGCCCAGTGATAGGACAAGAGGTAACAGGCACAAACTTGAACATAGGAAGTTCCATCTTAACATGAGGAGGAACTTTACTTTGAGGGTGGCAGAGCACTGGAACAGGCTGCCCAGAGAGGTTGTGGAGTCTCCCACTCTGGAGACATTCAAAACCCACCTGGATGCTGTCCTGTGCAACCTGCTGTACGTGAACCTGCTCTAGCAGGGGAGTTGGACTAGATGATTTCCAGACGACACTTCCAACCCTGACCATTCTGTGATTCTCCTTCTTTTGCTGTTAGGAATATGAGAACAACATATTTTGTAGGACCTCAGCCTGTCCAATGCCAGTGTGGAAAAGAACTTGAATTGAGTTATGACTCTGTCAGTTTATATGATCCCGTAAATAAAGAGAAATTTTCCATAATACCCCTTGGCAGCCAGATCAAGGGTGAGACATTAGCTCCAACTTAACATATAAGGGTATCTGCGGTTACAAGACGTGGGAAAGGGACAAGGTATCTATAAGAATCCCTAAGAACAGCAAATTCAAGTGGAAATAAAAGTTTTCATCCTAGATTATATTGTTGGCAGTTTAAAATTCCTAAGAAGGGCAGAGCCCTAGGAACAGTATGGCTTTTGTGCTGCATAGTATGTACATTAAAAAGTTAACTAAATCTTATCAAAACCTATCTAAAGTTAGCTATTTCTTCTTTAATCCTAGCTTTTGTTTGCCCTGGTTTTAATACTGTTAATTAGAGTTTGCATATTTCCAAGTAACTTGCTTCCAGATTATTAGGGCTGCTGCCAAAATTGCATTGTTCGTTAAATTCTCTGTAATATTAGCTCTTCTTAACAATGCTAATGTAAATAAAATTCATGCCAGATATTTTTGGAAGAGAGAAAATACTAATACTTGGCACATCTGTGCCTTTCACAATGTTTTTTACAGACATTCATTTGCAGATATCAGACAGACTGAACTGCTTTATACCTCTCTCAGATTATGGAAATTCAGGGATTACAATAGAGGTGCTTGCATAGTAAAAAGCCGGGTCTTGGGAGAGGTGGACAATTGTGTACCTTTGAAATGGGAATACTTGGAAGTTTGTATTCCTCAAACCACTGCTAACAATTGAATAATATGTGTTTAACACTGCAGTTTCAATCCAGTAGGTGTTTTATTTGTATTCTTAAAACGATTCCAGTTCTTCAGCTCATGTAAACATATCTTTTAAAATTAAGTCCGTTCCTACCTGTAGTACATTCTTTGTGTGTTTTCCTGTCTAGGACTGGACTGATAATTAAGTGATGTCTAACAAAATTGGGGAAAATAAATTACTCCAATAACAGAAGTCTGGTTGTATGAGATCATCATATTATATTATATACACAAATTAATACTGATACAGAATCTTATCATTACTTTGAATATGTCATTTGCTGATATGTGCATAATGCATTTCATTTTTACATACCACAGAATGCTTATAAAGAGTAAGTAGATGATCGTAATCAAAACAATGATAAATCTTACACTAATATCTGCTGCTTTCATTCAAAGGCACCCTGAAGCACTTTGCAGACTATTATATATAGGAAAAGAAATTAGAAATAGAAAATTACACTGAGATTTCATCAATATCTCCTGGTAATAATTACAGGATTTGATCAGATTCATTCATCTCCCATTTGGCTATTAATAGGACTATGACACACTCTGAATTCAATCTTTTTTCTCTTAAGGGGATTTTCTTTGGTGAGGAAAAACATCAGAGACTTTCTCCACCCTCTTAATGTGGAAAGTCTTTAAATACCGGCAGAAGCATTATCACTTGCAGGAATTGAGTGTTCCAGCTGTGATTATTTCTAAGTGTGCAGTACAAAGTCAAGCATTATAATCAGTCCTTGGTTTACAACTTTTTTGACTTTGTCAGCGCTGATTAGTATGTCCTGAGGAACTACAAGTACTTTAGAAAACCATAACAGAGCCACTCAGTCTCTTGAGTGTATTTGTCTTTTTGGTGCACGGGTGGGCCAAAAGCTATCATTATCCTTTTTTTGTTAAGAGCAAATGAGCTACGCAGGTTTTGCTGGAGAAAAGACAATGCCCTCCTCTCAAATCTTAGTCCAGTACTCCTAGCCCTACAAAGATGAGACAAGTAAGCGACTATCAGAAAATAAGGCTATTTCTGGAAACAACTCTTAACATTTGGTTTTACTGTCATGGCAACAGCTTTAAAGTGACCATATCACTAAATGCATGAATAAAATATTAAAATGAGCAGAAGCATGATCAGTAAAGAGGGAGAAAATTGTTACTGCTTCTTTTTATTTCCTTTAAAGGAGGTGAAAGCTATTGGTGACAGGCAAAGGGCTGCCCTTTGACATCCTTATTTGGATCTGAAATATTAGCTCCTTTTGTGAGAGGGGAAGGAAAGAAGAGAAATGCCAATAGTTTTCTTTTTACCGCTCTTTGAAGAATTCTTTATTTTAAATAGACACGTCTATCTTTAAAGCATTCTTTGAAAGAGTAACAATCAGCAGAGAGAACCAGTCTCAGAGGAGAATCTCAGAAAGAGTAAAGTGATGACCTACATTTATCCTCTATTAGAAGGGAGTGGGTCCCATGGATACAGGTCTTTAGCAGCGATGGAAGATTAGGTCTACATACCTGGCTTTTTTATTCACTCTTTTCTTTCTTAAAGGGAAAGTCCTTTAATCTCCCTTTTCTTATATCGCCTGTCTCCAAATTGATGAATATGATACCTTTGTAAAGGGCATTGCGATCCGTGGATGAAAAGCAGTATGCTACAACCTTGCGCAATCTGCAGAAGCAGCCTGTGAGGGTTACTCGTCTCTGTTTTCCTTCCTCTCTAGCAGTCCCTTGTAGCAGCCTCATGAACATAGCACCTGGTATAGCTGTGTCTAACCACAGAGGGTGAATGATCTCAGCAATACAAAGGGCCCACTGAGAAAGGCAAGTGCTCTGAAGGGGAATAACATACAGATTAAGGAAAACAGTCATCTACTATTTGAAAAACTCTAGGAACTAAGTCTTGAATTACTCTCTTCATCACAGATGCAAGTTCCAATGAACTGTCGTTTGAAAATGTGATGGTTATTTATTCATTACTTTAGTTGTCATTCTTTTAAAAAGAATGTATTGCCTTCCATCTCTTCAGAAGGACCCAGTTTGGATGATGACTGGAGACACTACCAGAAACTACTGGAAAACTCTGAGCATTACCAGAGATCATGCAGATCTCCGCTATGCTTCCCCGTTGTTAACAACCGAATGAGTCAGTTCATGGAGTCATCCAAGTTAGAGATGAAAAATGCTTTCGGTTTCCTGAAATACTTACAAGTTCCCAGTTATAGTCATACTGTGCAGTTCAGTAACTTTTCCAGATCCTGAATTCATCCTTCATTCTATGTTTTTTTTGAACAAAGGAATTGATTTTTAGATCAAAAAGTTGCTTACTTTAGATACTCAATCACATTGCAAGGTACAGCTAAAAAGAAAGAGAAAAAAAAGAGATAGAAAGAAATGGATTTATTTTGCTTCCTCTTACTTTCTTTTGTGTCAAAAAGTATAGTCCTAACACTATGTATAGTACATATATTTTTGGTGTTCCATGTATTTATGTCCAAAAAAAAAAAAAAAAAAAAAAAGAAAAGGAAAAGCACCTAAGAGATAAGGTACCTAATTAAATTTGGTTTATTTTATTTTCTGTTTGGAAGAAACAGCACTTAACATGCCAGCTGGATTCAGCTCTTGAAATGATAAAGGAAAAATATTGTAACTGTGCATAGTGATTTGGTCTAGGTGTGAAAAAGGCACCAGCTTACTCACTGCAGTTGAAATGGGGGGCTTTTAGACATGACTATAAATTGAACTTTAGTCATCTTACTAACTAAAATGGGTTTTGAGCTGCATACTTGTGGTAGATTTACAAGTTTAGATTCTTTGGACTTAGGCACTTAGTGTTAGAAATGGCAGGACTAAGATGACAAACCTTTTCAGATAATTAGTCTTTAGCTTTTTTTTTTAATACTAAAAATGTTAAATATAAAAGAAGCACTGTTTCCTTGGTATGCAGATGTCATATCGTTACAACAACAACTGGCAGCAACTACAGCAAAAAAAGATAAACTTCTAAGAAGCATTAGGATTTTTTTTCCCTCTCAGAAGACATCAACAAGGAGATCAACAACAAAGTGTTACCCAGTAGTATGGAGCTGGTCAGTCTGGAAAGCAATGAGACTCGCACAAGCTCAGCTGAATCCAGGACTGGCCACAAAGCAAGCTGCTACTCTGACTGTGTTCCTGGGTGACAGTAGTTGCTATCCATCTGTTTTCCAGTAAGTGGGCAGCGTTATTGCTAACACTGATGTCATTTGAGACAGGTTTTTAGAAAGTAACACTGTACTGGTATAATTGTTGCGTACCTATTCTTCTGGTGCTTAGGTCATTGCACAATGATAATGATCAAGGAAATTATTTTAATATATGTCACAATTGCTTTTTTTTTTCTCTCACTCTCTCCAATTCAGGAGAAAAGACACTGGGATGTTGTCATACAAAGAGCACCTACCAGTGAGTCAAGTAGTGGTTGGAGATGTTGACCGACCTGGATCTGAAGCCAAGATATCTGTGGGTCCCGTGCGTTGTCAAGGAGATCGTAAGTTGGCTGATTTTCTTCCACCTAGTTTTGGGTAGAAAGCAAACTAAATTGGAAATTGGTAACTTATAGACACCCCATGCAAATTTAGATAAGTGTCTGTCTTCTTGGAGATGTTATTCTATGAAAGCATGATGTGATTTGAGAAATTTTTTTCTATGAAACTGCAGATATAATGGCTCATCTTTGCATTTAAAATATGGATATTTGTCTTTATTTTATGGTAAATGTGGTAACATTATTCAGCTAAGTTTATGTAGATATAAACAGCAATACAGATTGCATAAGAACCTCTCAACATCTGTGCTTCTGTGCAGTGCTCTTGTCAGTGTCGTCATCATTGCTATGCATATCACTGTAAACTATGCTTATGGGATATAAATAGTAGCATAATGGCAAAACTTATAACTGTAAACTCTGTTTACAGGTGTGTAAAGTTTGACAAGATTGTTATCAAGTGTTAACCATATTAGGGCTAGATGTTTCCATGCGGAACATAGTGAGTTGTTTGTAGTAGTCTCTGATTTCCTGGCTGAGTGCTGATAGGAGGTGTACCTCCTTGAGTTTGATTAGCAGGTGACAGAGTAAATTGGTATAATGGATAAATTTCCAGTTCACACACGCAAAAAAAGTTGGAATGCAGCAAGGAGGATTGTATTCTTCCTTCAATCTATTTTCCAAAGGTGAAATTCACCACCTAAGGCAGAGCAACTGCTTAAGGCCCCTTTAAGTCACACTTCAAAAACTTAAACTCCATGCAGTTGGCACACAAGTTATACTTGTCCTCCGTGTCTGAAGACCACTCTGTTACAAGAGGTGCAGTAAGGAAATGTTGCCTGATTCAATTTACCATAACTAATATTTGCATGGTCTGTAAGGAATACAAAAGCCTATGAGATTGCAGTGGTGTAGAAATACTGAATGGGTGGGCATAGCACATGCAGGTTGAACAACCTGGTTCTAACCAGCATCTAACATGACGTGACACGGATGAGTCCTTCCTCCTCTGCCCCTTTACAGCTACACACTTTCTATCTGCATGTTTCTAAGTACTTTACAAAGGAAGTCAGTATAATTATCCCTGCCTTAAGCCAAAGTAATGAATCCCAACTGAGAGGAAATCACATACTCAGAGTCAGCCAGCAGGACAAGCACAAAAGAGAGTTTTTGGGTTCCCAGTCCAGTGCCTCAAAACTGTAGGCCATCGCTCAGTAACACAACTGAATGTACTTAGCCTCTTTTTCTGTTTGTGGTGTTTCTGGGTTGTGCAAATGATTGCTCTGGCTTTTGTTAATGAATCTGATGCCTAATGAGTAAAACAAATACCATAGGATGTTTGTAAACTTTCGCATCCCTTATTTGGTGCTTGTTGTTTATGATGTTTGACTAATCACAGGTCAGTTTGTGTTTGTTTGTTTCTCAGCTATGTTTGACAATCATTTTTGTAATCGGCTCTTACAACTGAGGACTAAGAAATAATGAAAATCATCTTTCTTGCATTGTATTCCTCATATCCTGAATCTGAGTGCTGCTAGAAATACCAATCTCTAAAGTGTGGGCCATTTCTAAATATTAGTATAAATGGAACCACATTTGAACAGACAGTAGCCTTTATTAGAGTGTGACTGAGTGACGCAGCTATTTGGGAAAATGAACAGATGTATTCCTCACATCCTGATTAATTGAGTTTTCTGTTTGAACTTTACAGATATGATTTGTAGTTTTTAAAAACTTTGCCTATGAATAAATTTGAATTTACATCCATGCCCATATATTATTGTCAAAAAGCTGGTATAAGTTTTCTCACAGGAGATAATATAAACCCCAGTCCTTTGCAGTTAGTAAAAGCTCTCATTTTATATTTCCAGTGCATTTACTAAGCATTCTCCTTCGTATTCTTTCCTGACCGTATATAACAGCTGCTGTACCCCAGACCAATACTGTCTCACCATGGATTAGAGCTTGTGGAAAATGAGTTTTCTGTCTTGGGGAAAATTCCAAAATTTCAAAATGTGCTTTTGTTCCAATGGGAAGAAAGAACCTTTTTTGGTGTATTACGTGCATCAAAACCAACATTATTAATACTAAAGATGTTGAGTCTCATCACAGCACAAGTTCAGCTGCATGTGTTTTTTATGTAGTTGTCATTGTATACATTTTGAAGGTGGTAAATGAAATTCAGTTAGAGGTACGAAGACTGGCAAAGAAATATAAATTTTTGGTCTGGTTGGAAGGAAGGTGGAAAAGGCAAGAGTGCCTAATCAGTCAAATAAAAATTTACCTATTTAGAAGGATTTCTCATTGTGGCTGTAGATCCTGCCAGTACTGTGACAACTTATCTCATATTGCCCTGAGGGTTGTCCATGGCATGTGATGTATCAACCCATAGTCCAGTGATATTTTGCAGCGCATGAATGGCCATATTCACACATCAGAATTACAGAATAATTTGTGACACACTTCATAGCTACTTCTGTGTAACACCTAGAGACACTAACATGTCACCTAGGCTCAGTCACAGCTGTACCTGAGAGCTGTAAGAGTACAGCAGAGCTGCTGGCTTTTGCAGCCCGTAAGAACAGATAGCTAAAAGCTTGCTGTTTGAGGGCAAGGAGTATTAAAGAAAGCAAAGATTCTTAAAGAATCAATTAATCAACTAACCATTTCTACACTATTGACTGACCAAAGAAAATCTGAAAATCATTCACCTCAGTGCCATTTGTTTGACACAAACCAGGGAACATTAGGAATGTAGTACAGTTATTGCAGGATTTTAATTGTTCTCATTGCAAAAATCACTAAATTCTTCTTTCAGAAATATAGATTTTATTTTTGTCCCACAAATGACAATTTTATTTTCTATTCCCCTGATATATGACCTGATAAAGGCTACTCTTGGCAAGCTTGGATGGTGGCTATTGTTGGAAATAAAATCAGAAAACTTGTCCACGCATGATTATCCATCTTTGTGTTCCAGAAGTATTTTTCATATTTAATTGGACCTCACAAACCACTGTTTGCATCCTGAAAATTAGTCAGCAAAAAAGGCCTTTATTACCCCTCTAATGATCTGCTTAAGCTGCTGTATTCTACCAGAATGATGAAGACTCATCTGGTCATTGTGGCAAAAATCCCATAAATCTTGCCTGGGGCCTGTCTTGTACCTTGGATAAAATATCCAGGATGTCTCTTTACCGTTTGCTATTTTAGTGCTCAGCAATTCTTTCTAAATATTTCATGATTTTTCTAAGTGGTGACTTACGAAGAGAACAGACCTATCCAATTTTATGGAAAACAGGTGCATAACCAGAATGTGGATTCAGTGAGTTTCTTGGGATTATATTGCATCCAAAGATCAAGCAAGGATTTTGAGAAAATGTCAAGTCTACCCAGACTTAAAGCAAAGCTGTCCTTCCTGGCCACTGCTGTATGAACGTTGTCATTACAGAATGGCAACAACAGTTCATCAGCAGATTCTCAAGATCCTCTAAGCTGAACTGGAATTAAAAATGGGAACAGGGAAAACATGTATCTATGTAACTGACATTCAGCAGTCCTAAGACTCCATAGTAATATTGTATAAGGAAACTACTCTTGTTTTTCTCAAGCGAATGTGTTCTATGCAGGATCTAGAAAAAAAAAGTCAACACAGAACCACTGATTAATCAGCTTTACTCTTCAAGTATCTTTGAGACATTGATTAAAATCCCTTTACAGGCCTATTACAGTTGTATTAATACTACTGCAATAGCACCTGGACTCCTCAGCCCTGCTGCATTTGACCTTATCCAGCCAGTAATAGAAAGACCTTGTCCATCTCTTTATGTTAATCCACTGTAATGCAAAGGGACACCTCAAGCCTTCTCCCTTTAGAGAGGGACACAAGAATGTTGGGTTTGGTTTTTTTGTCTCAGCCTGAGCTGGTAGATCAAGGCTGCGAAAATGGATCTGGTAATTTCTTCTGAAACCAAAATGAAGAGCTTAGCTTACTATGTTGGGGCTATTGCTACAGAGATTTCATCAATAATATATTGAATCAAAATTACTTTTGTGACTTTTGGCACCTTTTCAAGACTTTCTTTTCATTCCCCTTAGGAAAATACTGCTGTTCTCAAAGATCCTATATTTGTAACCTCCTAAGAGTATCTTTTTCCCAAGGACTTCCAAGTATTTTGATTCAGGTCTGCTCTTTATAAGCCCAGAGGGGAACAGACTGACTATTCTGCTCTAGATTTGCCTTTCTCCTTGAGTCCATTTTCCTTTTGTCCCATTTCCACTATAGACAGTATTTAAGGGGGAGATGTTTTTTACACAGCTCAGATTTATTTTTTTCCTCCGGTGTACAGTTTTTACCCTCCCAGTAGGACTTCAATTTCCGAGCCATGAATCATTTTTTGCGTTTTACTTCTATTAACTTTAATCTTCAAAATGTGGAGGAAGCAGCTGCACTGACTGTGGTTGTCTCGAAGCTAAGGTTTCATGAAGTCCAGTACCAGCACTGTTCATGTAGGATCTGCAGCGACAAACAAAAAAGTCTCCCTGACAGATGACAGAAATTCACGAACAAATCAAAACTTGGTTCTTTGATCAGTGCATTGTTTTTGTTTGTGCATGTGTGTGACTGTGCCTGTGTGTTCTCAGGGGAAAATGCCTTGAGTTCTTTTATTCAGTGATTTTAACCATGGCTCCTTTCATGCTTTGCTTGTTTCACTTCTAAATATCACTTTACTCCTTTATTTCCTTTTAGAATGTTCCGGTAGTGTTGGCCTATTTAATCAGACAGGGGTGTGGACATGGGCATTTTTTGTGACTCTGGGTTTGTATTAAAACCACTCTATAAATATCTAAGACAGCCACAGCCAGGGTCAGTGCTTACAGGCTGGTATTCTTGGTAAGGTGTGTTTTTGTATTCCGTAAGTACGTCTTAAGTATTACGTGCAGGTTTGTGACTCATAACTGTTAGTTGTCATGAAAATTAAATTTACTGTTTCGTATGCATCCTTAGTCCATTTTCATTACATTCCAAATTGAGGGCACTTTCAACATCTTGAACTTGTATTTCAATGGTACCACCTGAGTTTCAGAAAAAAATAGTACTGCCTTACAGTACAGTTTTCAGTTATACATTAAACCTATGAACAAGGTCAATTCTCTAGTAGGATACTCAATGTTGAATCAGTCTGACCAGCAGTGGTGTTGCTGTTACATGCATAGGTAACGTAAGCTGGAGAGTATCCCAGTAACAAACCAATTTGAACTGGTAAAAGATAGAACTGGAATTTCAGTAGAAGCAATTTACCCCTACTGTATTTTAGACAACGTGCCAGTAATATAGTGAATTTTTTTACAGGTTACTGGAAGTGAAAACACTGTAGCAAATAAAAATTAATATCAATGATATCCCCCCCCAAAAAAATATCAAGCCTGAGTGCTTGCAGTTGGCCTCTTAAATGTATAATTAGATGTGAAAAATACAAAAATTTGGGGGTTGAAACTTCTGAAGCAATGATTCCACTGGAAGCTTGTGTGATGGGATTACAAACCTGAAATTTAGACAATTCCCATTTGAGGTGTTAATTACTTCTCTGCTACTTAGGTTAGAAAACTAATGAAAATCTCTAGATTTTTCTATATTTCCCCATTGTTTGCTTGTATTGCTATATATATGTATATACATTTATTTTTTACGAATTTTTGATGACTTTCCAATTAATTGTGATAAGTTCAGTAGGGAAATACAAGTAAAAACTTCATCCATCTAAGAGTTTAACTTTTTTTCCCAACTAACTGTAGCTGTCTTTAGTAAACATAAAAATTTATCTGCTGAATTTCCACAGCTATTACCCCAGCATGTCTTTATCTGTTCTACGTTGTACAATTCAAGTGGAATACAGATTAATCCAAAGAACATCAGGGCATTGTGCTCACTGTTTGTCACAGTCATTCCGATGCTACCAGCAAAACAGGAGAAAGAAAAGTTTCCTTTCAATAAAAGCAGCCTGACAACCAAGAAGTACTCTTTCACACTCATTTGATTTTTTCAGTGGATTTTTGTTGAAGGTGATAAAATAACAGTGTTCACTTACAATTTGGTTAGGGATCATCCAGTTCAGTCAACCAAATTGCTGTGAGCATTCTTTATATGCAGTTGCTTTCCTTGGAGATGCAAGAGAAAAGAATGACCCTCTGGGTCATCCTTCTAAAACTTGCTAATTGAACAAATCCACTCTTTTACAGTTGTTTAATATCTGATTTAAATAATGTCATTTCCCATAGCTAAGTGTATCTCATTCTCTTCACCTTTAACCCTGTTTCATACTGCATAATTTGTTTTTATTGTTAAGTTTAACTAGAATTTATTTTAGTATCTGTGCAGAAATGTTTTCAACAGCAGCAGTGCTGGAATGCCCTCCTGCAGTGCCTTTATGTTTCTAAGAGAACTCTTCCTTTTCGTACCTCCCAGGAAATCTCAGACCACGGCCAGTTGTCTCAGACAAGTATAGGCCATTTCTGGCAATGTGAATAAAACTTGGTCTGTCCTGAAAATAGAAGCTGAAAAATCTCCATTGTCAGGGCATTTCTCTCTCACGCTGAAATATGCAGAGATTTAAAGGTGGAAAGAGTATGTCCTCTTGTGGCTTATCTCACACATGTTCTCATATCCTTCCTAAGCAGGAAAGTGCTCCAAGTGCTGGCTTTTTGGCTAGTAGTTTTGTCATCCTTTTTCATTTCCAACCAATTCTCAGAAGCACTATAATTACAATCAAAAGTGATTCTCTGATGTCATAAATCAGAAACCTTTGTGTTTAGTTTATAACTTACTGTTATGTAAGTTTTCAACAAGATAAGCTCTACCTTAGATGATCCATGGTGGACAATACCAAAATGAGAAGACCTAATGTTTCTGGAATTACAGATCAGCTTGGAATTGTCTTGAGGTTTGGGGGGTGGGGAGCGGTAGGCAGTGTGAACAGCATTTGAGCATGTATGGCTGACATTATTTATGTTCCAAAAAGTATTTTCTTTCTTTGTGATAATACTTAATCTGAGCTAATCATTCTAGATACTTTGCTCCTACTCCTTTGTGTTTGTACAATGGAGACATTTTGGCCTATAAAATTGGGAGGAAATCGTCTCTCCAGCACTGTAAGTTTCACTGAGAGCTCTTTCTACATACCACCCTGAATGTAAGGTTCATTTTATATAATCTCAAAAACCCAACGAGGAATTGGTAAGATTAATGATTTCTGTGTTCATGCATTCAGTATAAGCTGTCGACATTTCTACCTTTTTCTGAAGTTTATAACATGGCCATAAAATTCTCTTTCAGTTCAAACTTTGCATACAAGTGTATTCATGGAATAAATACTTGTAAAGCGACCCAGTTTTAACATAAATCCTATTGACTCACAGGTCATATATGAATATTCTCTAAGGTTTCCCACCTATTGTCAGGTTTTGTTCTGTTTGCTTTCTGAAAGCAAACCCTACCCATGACCACTACTCATCTCACAGAGCAGGAAGAAATATAGATCACACAAAATTTAACCATCATCCTAGAAGGACATGTCTTTTTGTGCCTGACTGAAACAGCAGGATGCCTGCAAATAGTGCAAGAGAATAAAGGAAAAGTAGAGTTAAAATTGTAATTTTGGCATATTGGGAAAACCAGTGCCCCATATAGTTTGTGCCATACGCAAGTCAGTAACCCAAGGTAGAAAAAAAGAAAAAGAAAACCTTTATGTGGGACTGATCTTCTTAGAACATACAGAAGAGAGATCCTTTTAACAGCAAGCATTGACTCTTGATGTAGTTTGACCTCTTGTTTTTAGTCCTTTTCAAGCCTTGCCAAGGTCTGGTAGAGTCCTAGTGTTTGGTTCAGAAGAGCGAGACTTATGCCACTTTTGCCCATACCTGGTGGTGTATGAAAGTACTATAGATTACACTGTCATTCAGTGTGTATTTTCATTATGAATACAATTTACATTGCTGGAGACTTTTCCTTAAGGACAAGGAAGTCGTATGATCTGAGTATCTCTTTTGAGGGAAAATACATTTAGTCCTTGTCATCTTCACTGTATACCTTCCTTCCAGTTACTTTTTCTATGCACTCTTTACTGTCTTTTAAAATGAAAGTCACATCTGTTTTACACATATATTGAATGGAGGTATGAGGAATAACACAGTTCCACAATTTACATCTCCACACTTCCCAGGTTCATCATGAAACGTAAACCAGACAGTGACAGAGACATCTTACCTGGTTTAAGATAGGAATGGACCTGCGTACTATTAATTAATTGGCACATGCATTCAATTCTACCTAAATGCGTATGTTGGTATAAAATTACAGAAGGCAGTTAATTCGAATTTCAAAGCACTAATAAATTTTACTCTCTTTATCTATTTCCTGAAGTAATGAAAACATATGGCAATCAATGCCCATGATCAATTCTCCAACCGATCGTAAAAGAAAAAAATGGTGAAACTCCATAGGGGAGTTATGAGCTTTATGTTTTAGAGATATAGAATTCAAATGAAATTAAGAGCTAATTTTATTCAAATTCCCCTCATCATTATGATTATATTACAGGTTAATTTTATCTTCTTTAATGCAAAAAAGAAGTATCTGGAGCATTTCAAGTAAAGTATTGTCTCTAAATTCCTAGGGAATTTAAGCAAAGAGCCATTAGTCTGATAGATGACATACAGTAGCTGTTCATATTAAACTCAAATCCTGTTAAAGTTATGCTTTAATTATAATTTCAAACATTTTACCATCTATGTGATTGTAATGCATATTAGTATCTTACCACTTACCTATAGCAAAGTAAGAAAAGCAATTGTGCAGGGTACAAAATCTAAGAATGAAAAGATGAAACAATTCCCACAGTGTATAGAGAAGTGAGGAGAAGATGTCAGTAAAGCAATAAGGAACATGGGGAACCTGAGACTACACTGGGGAATGAGAAGTTGCTGGAATCCTGTCAATTACATGCACAAATTTACGATCAACTTTACATTTCACCCCATAAGCCTGAAAAATCTCAGAAATGAGGTATAAAATGGAGCAAATTATCTGTATTCATTTTTTAGGTGGGACTCTTTCTCACTTTAATACGTTTGGCCTGCATATTTCTGCAGCACTGACTGACATTTAAAGAGCAGAAAGAGCAGGAAAAGGCAGAAAATGATTGAAAGTGAGGTAGAGTGAGGTCAGTCTCGTTCATCGCTATGTGTAAGTTATGCAAATTCAGTCTCATTTAGACATAGATGAGTGAGTGGCAGCAGGATGGAGGATATCCAGTTGTAAAGGAGCTTGTCTAACCTCGCAGCACCCAACACCTGGCACAAAACACAAAGTAATTCAGTAACACTAAGAAATGCCCAACCACCAAGATGGAGAACTAATAAAGAAGTAGGGGACCTTCGATGCTTGTTAAACTTGCACCACTGATCTCTGTAGTAAGGAACCAAGTTAACTCTAATTATGCCTTAATACAAGGGTTTATAATTGCTGAACTTTTTCTATCCAATGCTTGAATAAAAGGGAAGGTTAGGTATGTATTCCACAACCACAGCTGTTCTTCATAATGATTTCTCATCCTGCAGGCTCCTCTCCCCATCCTTTAATTGTTGGGCTGAATTCTGACAGCTTCTGTTCAAAACACTCCTGTCATCAAGTCCTGTTCCATGTATATACACAGTATTTGGAGTGTATATCACATCCCACTCAGTGCTTACCAGGGTGTTCTAAGGAATATGTCCTGATCCTTCTCTTGAAGAAGAAGCAGGTCATTCTAGATTTTTACATAGATCTATGGTGTGGTCCCCAAAGGAACAGCTTTAGTACCTATTAACACAGGATTGCAAAATTGTGCATTTTGGGCAAGTGATTAGAAGTCTGAACTGGGTAAAGGGAATATGACTACTTGAGAGAAGTAAAATAGATACAGTGTGCAGAATTAACCTCCCATTTCTTTTCTCTGATGCATTTTTAACGCTTTTTTCTGACCTTTGTCTTCTTGCAAAGGTGGGGGGAAAGGGCTAGAAAACTGTAAGAGAAATAAGAGAAATTGCCTACTTAGTCCCTTTTCCATTGATGATGCCATGGAAAACTTGCACTATTATATTTCTGGCTTTGAATATGCTGGGTTCTAAATTAAAGTTGCAACCTGTGAAGTGCCATAAATTCAATATTTAGAGAGCAGGTTTCAGAGGAAAGATGTAATTCCCCTTCATTCTTCCTCTTTTCTGTGCTAAAAACTTTTGTGAGGTGCCTACTTGGTTCTTTAAGGCAAAAAAGGAAGAAATTTGAAAATGCTGATAATTTTAGTCAAGGTGTTAACTTTGAATCAGCTCAGATAGAATTAAAAAGAGATGAGTGGAAAATTCTTTACTTCACAAAACAGTATTTTTTTTTCTCATTAAAGCAATTGAAGGCAGTCCTATTCATTTACGGTTAGGAGCTTACAGTAATCTGTACTTCTAAAGTCTTAGCTAAGTTTGTAGAATCATGAAGCTTTCAGATTTAAAATATTAAGCAGCAAATTCTAACATTTTTATATGCCTCTATTTCAACTCTCATTTGTGAAGAATCAACTGCACATCTGATTTGGTCTAGTTAAGAGGAGCAATATTTTTCATGAGAACAACTTTCAAGGAAGCTGTTATGGAAAGAGAGGCACAGGTGACTTATGGTTTCAAAATCTTTTTTCAGCCTTTCCTTTCACTAATCAATTTCCAACATACACGTAATAACTATATTTTACTATGTACCCCTGGTTTCCTGAACTCCTGCAGATGGAAAACTTTTGCCTTATCACTGCAAATAGTTTTGCTTTTGAAAACTGAGGAACTAAATCAGTGTAAATCAATCATTAGCTACACAACACAGTTCTTGTATCTGTGTCCCATTCATGTGACTATTATTTATTTTGGATTTGCTATAATAAGGTTAAATTTAAAACAAGTTATGAACTGTTATCGTATCTTCATATTTCAGATGCAGGCAGAAGTAAATTCGATAGTTGGCAGGATATGTTCCAGGAAAGTTAAGATGCTCCAAAAACATGGTAGAGAGGGGATTTTCCCAAGAAATACTTTAATTTCCCATCCCTAAAGGAGAGAAAATTCTCAAAAACCCTTGCCATATGAACACTGAAAACCAATAGAAGTCATTCTAAACAGAGCACATAGGTTATCAAGCCCAATTCCCATTGATGGTAAGACATCATTGTGACTTTGACTTTCAACATTTTACAAAAGAGCCTTTTAATCACTGTTAAATTATATTTCATAAATAAATAAGTTTTGAACTAAAAGACTTTTTAAAATGTCCAAATCAGAGTAAAATTTTCAAAACAATCATCTTACTCTAGTTACATTTAGTGAAAAGTTTCAACAAACTTTCAATTTCTTTCAGAACTTTCAAAAGCTTCAGTGTTTTGTAAAAATGACAAGATCTTTTTAGAAAATTTGTAACAAAATGAAATATTTGCTTCATGGGAGGAACACTCCTCCTTTCCTTTCTTCAAACGCAAAGTAAATCCCTATGCTGAGATAGAGACTTGTGAGCTTTCGCTTTTGTAACCTAAAAATAAACATTCTTGCAGTAGCTTCAGTTCTGCTTAAATTATAACATGATTAACTGATGTTCTACCAATCCATGTTCCTAAGTTTATCTCTGTATATCACCGTGCAGAGAAAGCTCTCTCCTGTTCTCTATACACACACTGTATTTCAGGTGGCTAATCCGATTGTCCTCTGAAATACCATAAGGTAACTTTGGGATCCCATAAGGACAGTGAGCTATTAAGTAAAAATATTATTATCATACAGTGCATTGCAGCTATCCCAGTCTCAGAAAAGTCCAAGATACAACCAAATAAAATTAAGATGCTTAAAGCAATAGGCAGGATTTGAGAAAAATGGAAATCAGTATCTGAAGCTTTACGTTCAAGAGATAGCTGTGTCATTGTTAGCAACTTGTTAAAAATGTCCCATGGCAACAAGAACGAAATGGTGTTTTGTTGAGGTTTTGCTTTAATCCATGAACTGTTTGAATCTTTAGATAATGAAAATGTGTAGGCTTGCATTATTGTAGTTTTCTCTTTTTAGCCTTTATTTGATAAAATTCTTTTGCATTGTTCTGAAAATATTTTCCAAAGGGTGGGGGCAAAACTGCCAGTTGTTTGAAGAGGACATATAGAAGCCAATGACATCAAACAC
Source organism: Anarhynchus alexandrinus (assembly GCA_008711295.1). Taxonomy (NCBI): domain Eukaryota; kingdom Metazoa; phylum Chordata; class Aves; order Charadriiformes; family Charadriidae; genus Anarhynchus; species Anarhynchus alexandrinus. The sequence goes on along the minus strand of VUYV01000614.1, from coordinate 66,268 downwards.
AACAATAAAGCAATATTTCAAAAAACAGAGAATATGCCACCTTCCAGTCAGAAAATCTGTTGGATGCTGACACAGAAAAAAAAAAAAACACAACATTTTATGCTATTGTTGCAAATTGATTTACATCCTTCTCAACAGAGCAAGACATTAAATGCTTAAAGACCATAAAATGTAAGATATTTTCAAGTGCTTCTACGTTCAGCTGAAGGAATAGGGCTTAGAATCATAAGTTAATTTAGGTTGGAAGGGACCTATGGAAGTCATTCAGTCCAATCTCCTGCTCAAAGCAGGACTAACTTCAAACACAAATCAGGTTGCTTAGGGCCTTTTCTTTTCATTTTACGAAAATATCTGAGGATGTAGTTTCTGCTGTCTCTCTGAGCAACCTGTTCCAGTGCTTAACCACTCTAATTGTGAAAATATTTTCCTTATATCCGGTGGGAATTTTCTGTGTTGCAATTTATGACTGTTGTCTCTTGATTTTTTGCTTTGGCACCTCTAAGAACAGACTGAATTTGTCTTCTCTAGAACTACCCATCAGGCAGTGAAGACAGCAATTAAGTCCCCTCCAAGACTTTCTCAGGATAAGCAAACCCATTTCCCTCAAACTCTGCTCATACGTCACATGCTTCAGTCCCCAAATGCTTGTTAAAGATATGTGAATCGGGAAAAGGGCCGAGATCACATGCTGATTGGTTTTCATGAATCAAGATCTATAAGTCAGTCCTTTCCTTCTCCTGGGTTGTAAAGGACAACCCTGCTAAGAGATAACTACTACTGATGCTGTGGCCCAACCAGCACAGAAGATGTATTTCCACGTATGGCAGTTCTCTCTAACTGCTGCCAACCACATAGCCAAGCAGCTGACAGACTTCAGCATGTTTCATTTGTGTCTGTCTAGCAATCACAAATCTACACTGTTCAGAGGAATGGAATATCAACACAAAAATAACCCCAGTTCCTTCCTGATCCTCAGTAGTGTGGAAGCAATACAATGTATATTGTAAAGAGTAATCCAATCTCTTTTCAACCTCTTATGGACATCCTAACAAACCAGAGACCTAAGGACATATATCAGGAGCTGCATTGCCTTTCTCCATCAGTTCTCCTGGAATCACTTCCATAAACTTACCAAAATCCTCTCATGTAAGTCTTCTGTCTGCAAAAGTATTTCAGTGTGTCACTCCTCAGGTAGATAGAAAACAACTTCTAATTTGTAATCAGCATGAATTCATGTCACAGAGTCACAGAATCATGGAATTGTGGGGGTTGGAAGGGACCTTTGGAGATCATCTAGCCCACCCCCCCTGCCAAAGCAGGTTCGCCTAGAGCAGGTTGGACAGGATTGCATCCAGGTGTGTTTTGAATGTCTCCAGAGAAGGAGACTCCACAACCTCTCTGGGCAGCCTGTTCCAGAGCTCTGTTACCCTCAGAGTAAAGAAGTTTTTCCTCATGTTGAGAGTGAATTTGCCATGTTCCAGTTGTGCCTGTTGCACCTTGTCCTATCACTGGGCACTACTGAAAAGTCTAATCTATATCCTTTTGATCTTGTAAGTATACTAATCTTTTGCTTAAATACATCTTACTTCCCAATCAGTGCTTAAAAAATGTATTCATGAAGTGTCATCTTGTCTATTCTCAATGTTTTATCTAAACTAACCTAGCCAAACTCTTCTAACTCTTTTTTTTTTTTTTTTAAATGTGTTCCTTTCACTAATCATCCTGATAGACCTTCCCAAGTATCAGATCCATTCTTGTACAGAAATCTGACCACAGTCCTTCGTTCCATTCAGGTTACTCAGATGCTAAAAGATAATCATTGTGCTTCTTACATGGCCAAGGTTAGAATTGAACTGAGGACCATCTCAAGCATTTCCATTCCTTTGTAATTAGCAACAGAACTACTGCTAGGGATCCAGGGCTTGGGCTAGTAATCTCCACTCACATCCAAAAGTAAATGAGCAAAACCCCAAACCAAGAAAGATCAAAAAACAATAGGAATTTACCTATGTGCTTAGTGATTTTATCAGGACAAAACAAGAGAGCATCCTGCCTCCAACAAATAGTTTTTGATGTTGAAAGAAAACGTAACATGTAAGGCTATCAGCCTCAATTCTTATCAGCCTTATTCTATGCAATACCATGCATGAAAATAAGGAAATTACTCCACAATTTGCCACACAAATATTTTTCCTCTGCAAGCTCAATATGTAAAAAGCAAAATTATTCATAAATAACATTCAGATGTTTCCAGAGTCCACCTGTAAAATTTATTTTTCTGGGCTCCAGGGATTCTGAACTCTGCTGACTGTATTAAGTATGCATGGTAGGAAGAATGATTAGACTAGACCTTTCCCTTGAGATCTGTAGAGAAATGGCGGTTTATGCTGTCGATTTTTCTCTCCACCTTGTTCCTCACTCTCTTGAAGAGACTTAGGCAAGTAAACATCATCACTTATCACAGAAAGCAAGCCTGGGGCCCTCCACATCTCTCCCTTTTTATTTACACATGAAGAGTCAGTAGTTCATAGTGACTGAGCTATGATCAAGGAGCTTCCTGAAATTAAATTCATTAGTAAAACAAGAAACATTCCAGACGTGCACAGCACAGCTTGAAGTACTCAGCTGAGGAACTAATTAAAGACAGATAGCTGAGTGGGAAATAAATAAACACACATTGTGGGTAGAAATAGTTAGGACAAATACGCATACTCCCCATTATATTTGACGGGAAATTAAATTATCACACATACTGAAATAAATCGAACAATAAGAGCTCTCCTGCAGCTTTTAGGCACAGATTGCCCTTGGAGGTGAGACAGCAGGCAGTGGGATCAGCAAGTGGAGCCCCTGAAATGGTGCCTTCTGCAGGTCTCCAGCCTTTGGGCAGTACCCTGTATACTAATAGTATACGAGGGTCTGTGCTGCACGCAGCTCTTGCACAGTAAGGGGGCCAAAGCCTTCTGAATCCACCCTGCATTCTCTGAACATGGACCAGTTCGGCCCTTTAAATGAGAGGCTTTGAATGACACTTTCTTTATGCACTCCCTTGCCTTACCCATCACCCTTCTGTGCCTCCTCCCAACTGATATTTCTGTGGTCACCAGTGTGGTAGCACTGGTATCACATGCTGGTGCCCAGTAAGGGTAATCAAATAGGTGATAGGAAATATCTGCCCGTTAACATCAGGTAGCACTGCGGACCTTTAACTTCTTAGTTTGAAGACCATCAGATTTTTTCTGATGGAGCAGATGCAAATAGCAGGGCTGCCTGTAGCTTTTAAAAGGTTTAATGGTATCTTTTTGTATCAGATTTGTAGACTATGATATGCTGCACACCAGCCATTTCCGGAGGCTGCTTTTTGCACAGCAGTCTGTAAATGAACAGAGAAAACACTGTTCGTGACATGAAGGCAGCCAAAAGAGATATGAGCTTTGAAAACATAGATGGAGAAGAGCTCCTAGGGGAACTCAAATAGCCATTACTAGATGAAAAACACCATTAAGCTCAAGTTAAGTTTGCTAATACTTATCATCAAACTGAAAGCTGAATTCACATTTTTAAAAATCCCAAACACTAGGAGCCTGATGGAATTTATGAGGATGCTTTAGAGAGAACCCAAGTGGTTGAAAAGAAGATGACAAAGATTTAGTTCACAGAAGGGCTGTAGGTTGTAGTCCTCCCTGGACCCAGAGTCATAGGACTGCCTCTAATATGAAGCATGAAGGTTTCCCAGTGAAATATACTCCTGGTCATACTAGTGCTGAATCCTTAGACATTATTTTGTAACCTATCCATAAGGAGGCATTGAGGTTTGTTGCTCTGCCCCTGTAGCAGGCCCAGACATAAGAAAGAGTCATGGTACCTTTGAAAAAGAGGTAACTGCACCCATTTGCAAGAAACATTTTATTTTGCTGTACATATTCATGGTAAACAATACAAGAGCCAAGACATCTTGCACCCCTGCCTGCTTCCCTCTCTCTGCCTGCAGCCCATTTGACTCCCTCCTTGTACTGACCCCAGTGCTTCCCAATCTGACGACAGCCATGCAGAGAAGCAGGGGGGTAAATGCCTGCTCACTAACACTCTGCATGCCGTGGAAATTCTTCTGATAATCAAATCCACTGAGTTTTGCCTTAATTCACAAATAATTTTCTTCAGTGGTATTATTAATGGCATAGGATGCTATTCTCAAGTTCAATATGAATTATAAGATAGAAATATAAACTATATTCACCATAATGCAGCCGATGAGTTTTCTAGACTGTTAGCAATATAGTAGCTGTAGTTTTGTATTTTTAAGCTGTAGTTTTGATCCCAAAGTACTCTGAAGCTATTTTTTAAATATATACAGGTTTACTTGCTGCTTATTTACAGTGCTATAGAATACAAAGTTCAACGGTATATGGAGAACCCAAAGCAGATGAGTATCATGAAGTTACTAGGGAAATTTAGGAAGATAGGTTGTAGTTGCCCAAACTGTAGTTTTACTACAGATGAACACTACCCTTTCTGCAAGCATCTTTTAATTTTTGGTGACCCTTAACAGAGGTGACTGCAGAAATATTTCCTCAGACAATAATAAGTAGTCATGAGAACTGCTTGGCACAGGACACTACAGATGCTAGGTTTCTACATGATTTGCAGAGGGATTGACAAATTCAAGCAGGAAAACCATACCCAGGGTTATTAAATATATTGACACTTCTGGATCACAAAGTGTTTGAGGTACCAGTCTTGAGTGTTCCGAAAATATTCACAGGGAGTATTACTATCTGCTTGTCCTAGCCTTATACTCTTCCCTAGGCATCCACCATTGTCCTGAGCAGAAGAAATATGCAAAGCTGGATGGACCTTTTGTGTGGCATGATGCAGCCATTCTTAGAATCATAGAATGGTTTAGGTTGGAAGGGACCTTAAAGATCATCTACTTCCAACCCCCCTGCCATGGGCAGGGACACCTTCCACCAGACTAGGTTACTCAAAGCTCCATCCAACCTGACCTTCTTAACTTCTACATCTAAATACGTACAGGTGAGGTCATCCCAAATTGAGTACCTTGGAGGTAATGATATTGGAACCAGTACAGCAGAGCATTTAATGGCCATTTTTAACATTAAGTAAATGTTCACATGCCATAATCTAAAATAGAATGTCATGATTTAGTGAAGTGATAGTATTAATATTATTCTAATTATTTTTTAGTAAAGTAGCAGTACCATCTAAATAATAAAAATACAGTCCTTGTCCTGTGTGCCCACAACTTTTCTTCGGTCATTTAGTGATATTCCTAATGGAGATAAGAGTGAATCTTTGCAAAGTAGGAGTATCTTTTCATTTAGCTCCAAATGATCTATTCAGTTCATATTATTTCTGTGACATGAGCTAGCTCTTGATGCTTACTCTTATTTTAATTTGAAAAAAAAGAAAACAAATCAATCTCGCAGTTTCTAGCGACCTATCAGAAATAGTGCAATAGCTTTAAATGAGCAATTTATTTAGTAATCTCACTATGAATATATGATCCCAATTAAGCACCAGGTTACCATTCTCTGCTGTTCCTGCTGACAATGCTATTTTTCTTTTTCAATTCAAATGCAGTGACAGACAGATGCATTACTCCTAAACAAGGAAAAGCCCACTTTTTATTAATGTAGTTTAAAAGATTTATATTTTTAAACATCACAAGACAATATGCTATGTATGTAAAGGTGATCTGATGATGCCTAACAATATTTAACTATTCACTTTCAATGAATAGAAATGAGTAACATTCAAGGAAATCAATGTATTTAAAACATACGTCGCTTATGTTTAACTCACCTGTAAGGAGCTGGCATAACTGAAGAGGGCGCTTTGTTCGTATGCAGGCAACAATGATTGCTCCGATGTTCCTACTGCGTAACTGAGGAGTTCAAGGATTTTGTCATCCTCTAGGGGTAAGGCAATGGTCGTTACTAAATGGCCAGTGAAATCTGTTGCTTAAGTCTGATAATGACCAGAAACTCCGTGGTCCTAGAATGATTTTTTTTTCTTAATGCTAAGAATAATATTTGGAATCCGACTTTGTTAATTATCAATGTTCCCTAACAATTTTTGGAAACTTCATGAACGTTAGCATCCCTTGGGAGACTGTCACGTTGCTGTCTCAGCTCATTGTATCCTAAACAAAACAGAGTCAAATTATGATGCTTTAGTCAGTTCTGACTATGTTGCACAAAAGCTTATAATCGAATGTAGGATGTGGATTCCTCAATTGCCTCCTCATTGCAACTGTGGTGTGAAACAAAGGCCAGACTTAGAAAGATGTGCTGTATCTATTTTCCACTGAAGACAATGTATGCACATAAGTGTAGATTGTGATATTCAGTGGGTCATGTTGATTCTTTGTGCGACAGCACGCAGTATCATTATATAACCCATGTACAGATTGAGTCTGCAATTGAAAGAGAGTCTGTTCCCTCTGTTCTTGTGGTATTTCAGAGAGGAATAGTTTGTATGTTCTGGACAGCCATTTCAAAGGGAGAACTCTGATGTGTAGCATTTGTGCCACTGTAGCAGTGTACTTCTTTGCACTTCAGTGAAAGTCATCATAACCAATGTGATGTCATCTGCTTGCACAGTCAGTAAATTTTACACATCTCTTTGGTGATACGTAGTTAAGTTAAAGCGTTTGTTTATTCTGTACTACAATGGTGTGGAGCTTTCTTTCCTCTTTTCTTTCTGTCTTTAAGAGCTCACTGCCAAAATAACCAGAACATGCCTCTCACTAGAGGAGAACTGGCTTGCCACTGACACTGTAGAATACATGTCCTGGTTACAAAAATTAAGGGTAGATAGTGGGAGCAGTGTAAGAATGATTAGAATGAATGAATACTCTTTTTGAGAGAACAGAAGTACAATATACCATTTAGTGTTTTCTTGGGTGAATACTGATGTCTGATGATTTAGGATGTTTTCTGGAATCTGTTTAAGGACGTGCCCTGGCAAAGGACATGGGGTTACTGTCCACAGCATCCAACTCTAGTTCTTTTTCGTGCTGCCCTTGCACTTCCTCACCAAAGTCTTTGGGTTAAGTAGTTGAATTAGCACTTGAATGGGTTGAATCAAAACCTCCTAGATACTGAGTTTTGGGCAATTTGCACTTTGTTTTGCTTATGTTAATAATAAACTAGGCATAATCAGATAATGAAATTTAAAATTGGAACTTGGAATACAATTTTAATCTTAATAGATCAAAACACAGGTTGTGAAGCTGCTGTTCTTAAAGCTGTTAACATGCTTAAATGTTATTGCTTTTGTGCATATGCTTAATTACCATCCTCAGCAGTAAACAATTTGATATTGTTGTCATCATAATTTAAATGCATGCATTGCAAAGAATGACCACAAACTCTAATTTTAATTCTAATTTGTGAAAGTTTATCATTCTACATAATGAAAGAAAATAGCAGCACTGTCCTCATCAAAGGCTTCTGGGAAAAAACAGTTTGGGAAATTACAATAAGATGTTTATGTGAGTTTATGAATATCAAATGTGATTTGGAACCCATCTAATATATTGCAAACAACTTCATAGCTAGGAAGTGGTATATTTGTTGCAGGCTCAGACATGTAGTGAAGAAATAGATCATTGTTTGGGCCACCTGGAGAAAGCAAGTCTTATAATTTCTTTGAGCATCCCCACTGTTCATTTCTCATTTCACCAGAGTATAGCTTGCTTATGGTTTTGAGAGATGGAACTAAAGATCCATGGAAACCTTGCTGGTTGTCAGATAAGAGGAGAGTATCTAAAGACTGTCAAGTGGAAAGTTCAGAATAAAAGCTTTCATCTCTTACCAAGAGCCACTATATCCTAAGAATGCGTCCATCAGTTCTACATAATACTGCAAACAAAATTAGGAAATGGTATTCTCTAAAAAATGCAAGAAAGTGAGTTCAGGCCCTGGTACAGTTTAAAAAAAAAAAAGGAAATAAAGAAATGAAAAAAAAAAGTTGATTAGAAACAGAACAACTCTATCCATTCGGCTCTGCACTACTCAGGGATACTTTGAGGTTCTGTTCAAACCATCTTTTCTTCCCCCACCTTCTCCCTGAAGGAGGATACTGACATCAGAATCACAAATATGTTTGAAATTATTTGTAATGTGGAATTATTTTAGGTAATAAAATTTTGCATCTTTTTAGTGAGCAGTTTGTCATGACTGTTCCAGAGTCAAGAGTTACTCATTAATATCAATTAGACACAAAGGTCAAAGACAAGCTGAGCGAGCTCTTGGAAATATACCACTGATCTGATCATGCAGTATATTTCCATGCAAAAAATAATCAGGTACTATTCAGAAAGTGAGGATAGAGCATAGACATAGTCTAAAAAACACTGTAAGACCTCTGGTTTAATTATCTGAATGCCAAAAAAAGTAACGCTGAGTTGAATTCTCATGATTTGTAAAATTAGTGAATGTGAGACACTTTCCATGTGGTGGATTTTTGGAGGGGATCTTTAGAAGTTCTTGTTTCCAAGTTCTTAACTTTAATTTCCTTGCAATTATGGTGGCAGAAAAATTATTGTAATTTCACAATGGCCAGAACTGAGACTTCAAAGCTAAATATACTAAATATAGTCGCTGAGTACCCCCTGATACACCATGAATGTCATGAGACTTGATAACACAGAATGTAACTGTTCAGCCTTTCTAAGATTGCTAATCTCTGATTTGGTCAGTGGGTGAAGGTGCGGTCTCCGAATACTGATAGTTCAGAGAAGACCGAGCTATGGCATGGTGCTGACTCCTTTCTTCCCTACAGAAACTGACTACTACTGGGCTAAAAACTTTCTAAATGCTTCTCCCATCAAATACTTTTATTGTTGCTAATTGCCAGCAGCTGCCAAAGGGGTGTAACGTGGTCACAGACCGGAAGGCACATGAATGTAGCTATCGTGGAAAGTGTGGTCCCTGCAAATAAACCTAGGAAGGAGAATACTCACCAGCAAGACTTCCTCTTAGTCTTTGCTGTGAAAAGCCTAAGAAAATCTAATTTATGTACGAGAAGAGCAGGTAGTAAGAGAGGAGGAAAGTCACTGTTGAATTCAATCCTGGTTTTAAAAACCTCTGCCAGGGGTTTAACTCTCAGCTGTTAGAGGGCCACACAAAAAGTTAGTTAGAAAATGAAAGGAGGGAAAGAACAGTAGGCAGAACACAGGCTTCCTCCTTCCAACATTTCACTTAGATGTGTGAACTAACACCCTTCCTTTAAAAAATACTGTAGGAGTTTTAGATGTTAGTTGATCAAAGCACAAAACTGTGTGCTGGGCACATCCTTATCCAGAATTAATTAGGCTTAATTACAGGCCTATGTGATGATAATTTTTTTCTGAAACCTTGATAATTGCAATGGACTAAGCCCTTAATATGAAATCTTATTTAGAAGACAACAACTCAAATATTGTCTATATTTTATAATAACTTCTAATATTGTCCTAAAGCATTTGTTTGCTGCTGATATGTCTATCACAATGCCAAATACCAAATAAATACCAAATCCGTGGTTTTTAGAAGCAAATGTTTCTGATAAAAGCCCCCCTTCCCTCCCAAATTGTGAGCTGGCTTTCATTTGCTGGACTCTCTCAGGATCACAGCATCAGATCACACCACTGCAGAAGTGCTCAGTTATTTTAATAGGGCTCAGATTTACAAGATGGAGCATATAATTTAGTTCTGCATGCAACTCAGAGCTTTTTTGGCAAGACATTAGAGAGTGATATATTTTAACAGCTATAGCTTTTCTGCTTATTCTAGAGGACATTTAAAATTGCATAACTATTAATACCATAAATTCAATTTGGAGTTAAGTTTTACAGTCAACTGATTTGGAATAAATATACATTATATAGGCCTACAAACTGATGGTCATTCAGCATATTCAGAATCCGGTAGATATAATTTTATAAGCAAATTTTTTGCTCTCTAGAAAACTTGAAGGGATTAGTTTGGATTGAGAAGGGTAACAAGAGAAGACAGTTTTTTTGCCTCTCTAGTGTAGCAACCTAATGGGTAGTCCACTGCTATCTACAATACCCTCACCAACATAAATTGTGCAGAGTTGTGATCCACTGATTGATCCACACATTCACATATTCAGAGCTGTTCCTATCAACTCTGCCTCTAAAATATTCTTGGATAGAAATGTGGATGTGTTTCAGGCTAAAACTGCATTACTGACATGCCTTCCTTCTCTGACTGCCATGAAAATTTATCATTTTCTGACCATTTTAGGATTATCTCTTCCAGGAGGAGGGCTTAAAAGGTTTGCCCTGGATGTCAGTTTTGTTTGCTCCTGAACACAAGAAGCTTCATAGAACTATACAGCACATCTAATACATTTTTCCTTTTTGCACCATGTTCATTGCAGATTTTTTGCATTTTAGGGATGCCCCATCTTCATCTTCTTTCATTTCTTTCCATTGCTGGCAGTAGCAGTTTTCATTTCTAAATCGCACTAGCATGAGCAATGCTTGCTCCATAGGAACCAAAGCATTTGTGTCCTGGCAAAGCACTAAGAATGGATACAACTGCAAACAAGTGAAGTAAAATGTCAACTAAATCAATTAAAAGCTTGTTGATCTTTTTCTATGAGAGTGACAGTGGAAGCATAAATGGAAAACAGTAGAAATACGCTGGTGTTAAGTATGGGCTGAATTTCTGCATTCTTCCTTACTCCTTTGACACAAAGAAGAAAAGAGACATATTTCTCAAGTTTGGATTTCAGCTGACTGTTTAGGAAAGGAACCCATGCTTTTCTTTTACTCTTATGTACTTCAGCTGAACACATTTGATATGGACATTTTCAGGAAAATAGACTCCATACTGCCATTTTATAAAGACATTTTTAGAGGGAAGCAGAGGGGGAAGCACTTTGAATTTTTACTCAAACATTAATCAAATGGAGCAAGTCCAAATCATATTCTAATGCAACTTGTAAGTCACATACCCTGCAGCACTTACAAGTAGTAAGTGCCTGTGAACATTATGCAGCTAAAGTAGGGCAAGAGGGGAAATAGCAAAATTATGTATATAATCCCAAAACATTCTACATTTCATATAGTGTTTATGTAAAGTGGAATGCAAGAGAAATGGAGTTTTGATATATACTAGTCTAAAATGTTAAGCAGATATTTGGGCAATATAGAACTGGACAAGCTCTGCATTTCGGGACCAGCTCGGGTAAATCCTAGCCTTCTGCTCAGAACTATTATTTTGTTAACTTTTCTTCATATAGGGAACTCACATTTTCTTCTTGTAATAGGATCTTAGTTTTGGGCCATGCTTGGAGGGTAAGGCCATAGGACAGAAGTATTAGAATGAAGATCACAGGAGATCTGTATTACTTCCCTGCCGCTCTCTCTGAAGCCTGCAAATGAGCCTGGCAGGAGCGGAATTGAAGGAGATTTAACTGGAGCTTTGGAAAAGCTTCACAGGGAGATGTGAGCAGCAGTCCCTGGAGCTGCTTTAATTTATGATGCTGTGTGCATGAACCCAGCTACCAGTCCAGCGTTCTGGAGACATGAGAGGGTATTCAGACCTGCTCACCATACCTGTCCTGCTCATCACAGGGCACATCTCAGAATCAGAACAAATTTACTTGTTCTTTGCTCAAATAATGCAAAAATTATTTCTGCCTTTCATTTTGCTATGTGATTATAAATAGAGAGTAAGTAAACAATAACTGAGCACTCTAGGAAATTTGTTTTTATAAGATTAGCCTGCTAAAGCAATGGCTAGCCAGAGTTCATCAGTTGTTGCATTGCATTTCATTTAAAAGTTTTATCATTTTATCATATATTCTTTTGAAAGGATTTGGGCAGCACAAAGGGATTTAAACGTTTTTTGGGGTAGTAGATAGGAAATGTTAATTTAGTGAATTCTACAGCCTTTTTGAATTTTCTTTTTCAATTGTTTTTGGATGGTAATGGTGGACTCTGAACAAAGCAATCATGTAGGCTATTTCCAAATTTGTGACAATGTATATTTAATGCCAGTTATTAGTTTATCCTAAGTAGATGGAGCAGTAGCTGTAATAATGACATTCTAATTAGTCTTCATGGCATTAAGCAGCATATTAGCTATAGGTTTGGGATTTTTTTGTATGCAATATTTACTGGTAACAGTTTCACAACAGCAAGTACAAATGTAACTTACTACAGTTTCAATATGTAGGAAGAATTAAATTCCATTTGGGATAGCCATCACCTTTAGGAAAAACTTCAAAAAGTTCCCACAGGGCAAAGATCTGATGTTGCATAGCAATACAGTACTTACAACTGCTGAATGAAAATGCGCTCTCTACATTTGTTTCTACGTACCCGTAGCATAAACATTTTTATTCTGGCATTCAGATTAGTGTATTGCAATATTGTAAGTACAGGTATTTATAATATGTCATGGGATTGAGATTTTTTAAAGGTAGGTTCCTTTCACTGCCTTCTAGTTTCAGAGTATGCATCTCATGTTTTCAAAAAATTTTCCAATGCAATCATTAAAGATAGGACCATTTTCTTTTTCTTCTTTTTTCTTTTTTTTAGCTTTTTGGGGGTGAGGGGGGGGTTGAGGGAATCTAAAATTTCTAAATATTCCTGTACTTCCAGGAGCTGACTCTTTTATGCAGTCAAAAGACTAATGATAAGGTCCTAAGAGCTGGGAACAGTAAAAGTTTCTGCATGAGGAGACTAAAACTGGCTCTGTGAATTAGTCACAGTCTCTTTTGAACAAGGTAGAAATTTTGGTCACGTTTTTCAGAAGCTCTCTTCCCTAGTTATTGTGCAGCAGGACTACATGCACATCACTTTAGACAATACAGAGTTCCAGCCCGTACTGATAAGACTCAATATTACCATCTTATACCCATTGAAGGGCAAGATATTGACAGAGAAAAAAAAAAAAGCCTTTAAATAGACTTATTTGTTAAGCATGTACATTCCTTTCCTCATACTTGATCTCAGGAGGCTGATATAAATTATTTTTCTCCTAACCTCATCTTTTTATGACTCATTTTCATCCATTCTGTTTCTTTCTCTGTTTAAAGAAAATGGATCCCTGTGTGATGTTTCGAGTACAGGTTCATTAATACAGCTGTCCCGGCGTCCCTTGGCACTGTGCCTTAGTCTGAGCTTCCCGGGCTGAAGCGTGGTTCCTGCATGCTGATCTCCTGGCTGCGGCGAAGCAGGCGGTGATTCGAGCCAGCTCACACTTGCATTGCCTCCTCTCCCCTTCATCTGTTTCTAAGCAGTGGCACTGAGCTCCTTGCAGCAGAGAGTCAGAAAGGAAGGGAATGAAAATGAGATTTGAGAAACCTGTAGGCCTTGCCCAGTATTTTTCAGAGGGCATGACAAACCTTTCTCATTAGGCATGCGATCAAAATGGAGTCTGACGGCTTTCTCCGAGAATTAATAGGAGTTTGGGCACTGTGCGCTGAGTCTGATCGTGAACCATGAATGTGGCCAGACCCTGTGTTCAAATTATCTTTAGTAATGTGAGTCAAGTAAATACAGGACTGCTGTCTCTGCATTTAAGAAGGCTCATTTGTCTGGAATTTGTCTATGTTACTGAGGCAAAAAGAAGAGCCGAAAGCAGCACTTAAGTGCTTCTTGCTGTATCTTTCTCTGAGAGAGAGATATTTTCTACCTAGAAACAATTCTGGTCTGAAAACTGATTGTATAGGTGTGTCGTCTTACACTCAGGAAATGTTCTTGCTCAGGACCACCTGCTAATGTGAGCATTGAAATGCTGCCTGCTCTCTTTTCTGCCGGCTTGGTCCGAGAGCACCTATACTTCAGCGAGGGTAACGGCTGGGCTCTTTACCCACTCATCGATCATGGACAGGCTGCTAACTAATTTCCATTATAGTGTCCATCTGTGCACCCCATTCTGCAGGGACAGAGAGCCACTCTGTAATTATGGACAGGCCCTTAATTATACCTGAGCAACTTAATGAACAGAAATAGGAACACACAGATCAAAGTTTGATAAGTATTTAACCAGCCATAGGCTTCGCAGCTGGTTATGGAGTTTGAGCCAGAGAGAAATAAGTTACTTGTGTTTCCCTGGGCCGTGTGTATAGGAGTGGTAAGGAAAGGAAGAAGAGGATATTTTTTTTCACTAAACAAAATAAAACTCCTAATTTTGAAAGTCAGGGTTGAGAATGGAAGCACAATCCAAAGAAAATTGTGGAAAAACAAATGAACAGGTATGTACAGTCACAGGGTAAATTAAATCCTTAAAGAATCTTTTAGATATAATGTATGAAACGATTTTGAGAAATGGAAAGACAGATGGCATCTAGATGCCAAAAAAACATCTAGGGTTTCCACACTATTTTCTCTCCTCACATGTCCTTTTAACCAAATGTCCTGGGGAACTGAAGGTCTTGAACCCTTGTATGATCATGTAATCTAGAGTCTTTATTGTCATTTAAGTGAGAATACCTGCAGCGTACATAGCGTTCGTGATCCCAGAGGAATTGTAAAATATGTTTTCACTTGGGGTGAAAACCGTTGTAGGTTACTAAAGGCCAAACTGCAGCTACCTGAATCATACCTAATCCGGAGGAATCACAGAGGAGCTGTGTATTTCAGCAATGTCACTCAAGTTACCTTTACAATTTGTGAGAGGAAGGTTAAAGTCAGACCCTCAGGAATAAAGGGTTCAAAGAGCTGAAACACTGAGCCAACATTTCATTTGGAAGGATCTATCTTTAAAAAGAAAAGCCTATATTTATTAATACAGCATTTGGGAGCTTTCGGACTGTGTAGCAGCGAGATAGTGTTATTGCAAAAGTTTATGCAATATTAGACTCTGAAAATTACTGGTGTAAGGTTACTTAGACACCCAGGCACGTGTCAGAGTTGCAATATAAACATGATTTAAAGTTATTTAGTAGCAGCAGTTGTTGATATTGCAGTAGCACTCAAAGATTTCAACAGGGATTGCTGCCACATGCACTGAAAGAATGATACAGAAGTGTTAGGACCCAAAGGCACAAACAAAATATGGATGAAATATGTGAACATGGTGAACTGTCACAGCTTGAATTGTGTCCTCTCGTAACTATGTCCCAGTCCTCCAGTCAGGTTTGCCTTGGAAAATCCAAGCTGTAGTCAGCTTACATGTAGTTGTAATCACCTGCTTGTGCTACCTGGACTTTTAGCTAAGGTCGTTATTTAGAAGATGCTTGTCTCTGTTACTAATAGCACTTATTACTACAACATCAGCTTTAAAAATGCAATCTGTTTTCCACCATCCATCACTTATTTACTCTTTGATTTCATTCCGAGTAATAGACAGGCTCTCATTACCGGCAGTTCTACTCTCTGATTTCGGATGCTACTACAGCACTTTTTAAAAAACTATATCATTGCAATAATTACAATGTAATGAAAAGGCTGTATGTTCTGATACAGTTTGAAAAGAAAAGTAATAACCAGGTTCTTGCTTTTTTCATTTAATCCATGTCTGATCCCTCCACTTCTTGCACAGTCTCTGTTGATAATATTCTTGAGGATGTCAGTCACTTTCTTTAGTTTACTTACATTTCCATGAAAGAGTTGCTAGGATGAAAGCTGAAATTTCAGAACTGAGGACTAATATGTCAGCATGGATTTAACTTGTGATTTTTGCTTTCATAATGAGGCTATGGCAAGATTTATCACATTTCATAAAATAAGATTCCTTTTTAACTGGCTAATGTTTATTTGCTATGCTGGGTGGAAAGGAGGTATTGCCAAGAAGATTGATGGTAAGGTCCTGGGGAACCCTGGTCCCAACTTTGTCATGGACTTAGACTTAGATGTAAAAGAAAATAATTCTGATTTGCTGCATCAGTTACCTCCTACATACAGTGTGGCATTAGGATGGCAATATTTAATCAACTTAAATGGGAGTCATTAGACTTAAGATCTCTATTAAAGCTCCACGCTGTGATTCTCAGGAAGCGCAGTGAAGACTTAAATCTGGGTTTTGAGGAACTGAGCAGTGTATTGCCTGGTTTCTCAATTAGAGAAGAACCTGGAAGAGGGAAAAAAAACCAGCAATCCTGGCACCTTATGGAGGCTTTTCAAAGCATTCCAGGTCTGTTTGCAAAGACCATGGACTGCTTCAGCCTGAAGATAATTCTTCCATGAATGACTGTGGCTACTTTAAACCTTTTCATATGGTCAGCATGGCTTGTAGGAGATACTTTAGGACCTGAAAACTAAAGCAATTTAGAGTAAAATAATTTCTTTGTAGCAATATTTTTTATTGCTATATTCACAATTTATTCTTTGACTTGTAGTATCCCAGCCCATGGTTTTGTATCACACTTGAACAAAGAGGTCAGGCACCACAATGCTGTAAACATGTATATGACCCAGAGTAGATAATCTCTTCTGCCTGAGAGGTCTCAACACTAGGAGAAGTAAATGCCTGAAACGTACCAAATGTAATCTAATAGCATGAAGCTCTTCTTTTTGGTTACAGGTGAGTTACATAAGCAGGCTTGAAAGAGACTAGTCTCAGATTGCACAACTTTTCCTTCTCCCATGAGAAACCAGTCGTCTTAATGTTTTCCAGGACACTGCTTTCCAAAAACAATTGAGAACATGATCTCTGGATAGTATGGATGGAGTATTATCTGTGAATTTGAATAATATGTCTCCAGACAATTCAGCAGCACCTGTGATACTAAAAACATCTATTTATATTCCACACTTCATGTTTTTGGCAGCTTGATGGGCTGCATGTTCCATCATTCTGACATACTGAAACAGAGCTCAATGTGACTCAGTGGAACAATGAGCATTAGCTGTTGGGATTGAAGTTTTTGCTAAACCATCACCTATCCATCTATTTAAAACTAAGCATATAAAGGCAGTTTGCTAATTACCTAAATTAAATGGATTAGCTGAATACCTGTAATTCTTTATGATCAAACAGAAATGCATTATTTCAACTAATGTCTTCACGTCTGTTCAGAGGTGCCTAGGAATTATTCATGTTGAACTGAATCATCAGCCCTGTCTGAATGTTCAGCATTCCCATTACACTCACTGAAAAACTTGTGTAGTCCGCACTCGCACTATTGGACTACAGCACACAGGAGCTGCTGGACCAGGTTAAATATAACAATCATACTTGTATACAATATTCACTAAAAGAATCTCAGTAAAATTACAGTATGTCACAAAGGAATAGGCAAGTCATTGAAGGCTAAGACAGACAGATAGATAGATATGATTGTGCACTTATAAGTTTTAGTGCATATTTCTACAAGCCATTGACTTTATTGTGAACTGCAGTGATACTCTCTAATCTCCCAGGGCATCACCACAGCACGGCGAGGCTGTCAGGCTCAGACCATGTTTCTGGTTAGACAATAGGCATAAGTGCTTGGTGTTGTTTCAGTGTGTCCAGCTCCATTCTCCAGAGACATCTGGCACTGGCCTGAAGTGTCAGAAGCTGACCACTTCTTGAGCTGTCTTCTCTATGATTTAGAGAGGAAGGCATGTCCTCATATAAATGCTTTCTTCGTTTTTGTCTTTAGCTTAATTAGCAATGCCATAATTCCATCCTGAATGTATTTTTTTGGCTGCTTGACCTGTATTGCTACTCTTTTTTTCCTCTCTCCTTAAAAAATAGCACCATGCAAATAGATATCTTAAAGGAAAAAAATGCATCACAAATTGCAAAAATGTAAACTGGTCTTATTAAGGACAAAAAGATAATGCAGTCAGATTTCATTATGCATATGTTATAAGAGTAATTGCCTTTTGCAGTTGCAAGGCATTCTATTTGCATGCTGAAGATATTCATGTAGACACAGAACATAACAAACTTGTCTCTCAGCTCAAGAAAAATAGGCTGAAACCATTGCCACCATGTTAATTCAGACAATAAAGAAGTAATTAAATGTCTTTAACTGCCTTCCTTTTAACTATCTCTCACTCAAATTACTTTCCCCCTATTATTCATTTTTACCCTTATTGTAAGTGTATGAATCTTGTAAATGTTCATGTTTGTTGTGCTCGTTTTTGATAACTGACTGGCTAGGGACAGTCCTTGGGAAAATTGGAGACTGTGCTCCCTGACTTTGTGAAGAGGTTAGGCAGATAAACTGCAAGGAGCATAATATTGAGAGTAGAAGGAAATGAAGAAATGAAAATAGGCTTAGGATTCAATTTAGTCTGGAAAATAAGAATAGGAAAATAGGTGGTCAGGGAAAATCAGCAATGTGAGCTGGAAATGACTCCATCCAGCATGTTAAACCTGCTATTAAGATGATGGTCAGTTCCCGAAAAATCTGATATAAAACAAATTCCTCTCTTACCAGCTTCTAAGTCCTCATGTATGCTGTTCATCCTCTCTCTCTCCCTCCCTCCTTCCCTTGCTCCCTCCCTCCAGCTCAGATGTTGATGCCCCCCTTTTGCCAGTGCATATCCTGGGGCAGGAGAAAGGGACGTTTCCTGGGACTCCATCACTCCTTGTCCCACTATCGCTTTCCTGGCCACACTCCCGGAACTGGCTAATGATCACAGGCGGCATATGGTCTGTGAACAAGAGGTTTCTTGTTTTTAAAAACAAAGATCAGGTACTGGAAATAAGAGCTTGAAAGCAATGTGTAAATGATAGGAAATGAATCAAGTGAGGACATGATATGGAGATGGTGAGCCAGACAGGCCAGGAGAGCTTTTGAGGAACAGATAATACTGCCTGCAGCTGGAAACTTGCTTCTGGGAGGGAATGAATGTGACTTGAGAGCAGGCATAAAGCTCCCATATTGGTACCTTGCCTTCACCAAGGACCTGCATGCTTTCCTGGGAATGCACCAAGTTTCTAAACCAGGCCTGTGTCCCGCTCCACGACTCACATCTGAGGAGGTGTTTGGGCAATTTATTCCTGTTTAAGAACTTACCCATCCAAATTAGTAGCAATTCCTGGACTGTTATCTAGCTCGAGCAGTGGGCAGAGCTCTGATTTGGAGTATTTCACTGAAATGAAAAAGATCTGAAGTGCTTACATAGGAATTTAGTGCCTCAATCTCTCTAAATACTTTTCTCGTCTGAGAGAGAATTCTGCCTTCTGTGCCACCTAGATTGCTGCTGGTTTAATCCAAAGACTGAAAATGTTTGGATAAGAGCTAAAATAATAATGGGGGAGATTTCTTTCTTAAAAAATTAGAGATTGGGAATGTAACAGGTATTCTCAAATAAGGTATAGGGATTTCTGTAACTTACATTTCACTCTGACAGTCCTGAATAAAGAAATAACAGCAAAATTAGGGTAGCCATCGAGTAAAATGCTTACTTTACCCAAACAATTTTGAGTATGACATAGTGCCATATGTTTCTACCATGGTGATACGCATATTACAAAGCAGTATTTTTCTCTACAAGCTCTTTTTTTGTCCCAGTTTTGTCTCCATATATTCAAATATCATCAGCCTCCAGTGGACAACATCACAATGTTTTGTTGGAGATAAAGAATAAAATATGAATGAGAAACATTTACTATAAGCCTATAGGGAAGATGCAGACAGCATAGAATCTCTTGTGCAATTTACAATGTAGAGGGATATTTTTGTCTTATGCTTGTAAATTCACATGAATATTTATTTCTGCAGACTGTGGCTTCCTTTCACCCTGAAAGCATTCAAAACGTCTATCCAGATTTTTTCTTCTGCCCTTTCATTATAATGAAATGGGTTGGCTTACTAATTCCCTAATTTAAGCATTATTTGAATGGTACAGATGCTTTTTATGATACTTATAAGACAGCAAATGTGTGCCCATTTTGCTCCTAATAACCAATGCACAAAGGGGCTGCTCTTCTCGCATTAGGGATGGTCAGGAAATGCAGACTACAGGTTGTAGGTATTAATAATGTCTTTCGTGTACTAATCTGAAGTGCTGTCTTTCCCTCTTTTGGTCACTATGGGTATTTGGTTTGAATTAGCAGAACTGTGTTTCTGTTGGGAAACTGCTAATCTCATTGCTATTGAAATACAAAAAGTTTTCTGCAGAAGAAAAGAAATGCCCTTCCATACACTGAAACAATTGTGTATGATAAAAGCTGGTAATAAAACCAAACTCCTCCTGCCATTGCAAGCCACAGTGCACCTTTGGAAAGGTACAATTTTCAGAAGGAATGATAAGTTCTTCTAAAAGAAAGATAAATTCTGTGGCCAAGGTTCTCAGTTGAACTGGCACTTGAGGATTTATCAACCCAGCACATTCAAAGAACGTGCATCAGGTCACCCCAAAGTTGCCAGATTGTAAATACTGTGGAAAACTTTGTATGTGTTGCTGGTTTGTGGATCTTTAAGAAGTTTTCAGACATCTCTCTCTGAGGTGCAAATATTTTCCTTTTTTGTACTTGTGAATATAATTCTCATCTGAATTCAGCAAGTTTAAAAAAAAAACCACCAAGTTTACTGGACTTGAAATCCAGGAAAACCAGACTACTAAACCCGCATTTCAGAAGTATATTCCACCACTTAGTTAATTTTGATCAAAATGGCTACTTCCATAAATACTCAAGAATAGGAATTAGGAACCTATATTCAGGCTTGTGGGTTTGAGAATTTTTTTCTTGGTCTCCCTGTTCATAGGCAACCAGTGTCTAGTAACACAACATTGAAGGTGATGAATATGCTAGGTGTGTTAGAAAGCATGCATGAGAAAATACTATTGACCGTGTCTAACAAACTATTTTTGCTTATTTATAGCAAAATTCTTTTTTAATGAATGTGGTGCAGAAAAGTAATGTAGACCGTTGTTGTGATAAAAATGTAAGAGTTGATTTTTATTCCATTTGTGGTTGGTATTAAGAATTCAAGCTTAAAGAAAAAACCTACTCCCATACAGCCACAAGGCTGTATTTTATCTTTGCATGCATCTTCTGGTCCGCACAGACCTCTTGAGCTTTGGTCTTCCAGTTCATATTATCTGAGGAAATGCTATGTCAGGTATAATTTATCGGAGTGACTCTTGCTTCCACATCAGACGGGTACACGTACCCACACGTGCAGACCACACAGCCAGCAACAGAATTCCCTGCTGCTCGCACTGTCTCACGCAGCGAGATCATCCAGACGGGGTATTCCTGTGCTACCACTGAAGAAGCCCAGGAAGTAGATTATGAATTAGAGAGTCAAAATCTGCCTGGGGCTCTTCCTTCTGCTCTGGGAAGCGAGCAGGCTGTCAGAGAATACTGCCTGCTGCTCCAGCCAGCCTCCGACCAGCATCCTTCCCCTCCAGCTGTCTCCTGCACACCTGTGACAGACCCTCTTCTTCTTTTGCACAGTACTAGGTAATCATTTTGTCCTTGTTTGTGAAATAAATCTGTGCATTTTACAAAGGAAACAGAGACTCTCTATTTTTACTGGGTTATTGTGGGGCAGCAAGCACAAGCACTTCTCAGGGGCTGCACGCAGTCTTTATTGCAGCAAAGTTACAATGTGTTTTGAGACACAGTGGTTGAAAACCACCAGGAAAGCACAGTGAAATAAAAATGTTGAAGGAAGACTGAGGAATGAGTACTGAGTCTCAGCACAGTCACATGGGGCAGCACGGCAGAGGGCAAGACACGGACAGTCAAGACGTATTACTGGCAGAGCAGGAAGTGTCGGGAGATGACACCAGAGCAGCTGTCACCCTGTGCTCTAGGTCACACCCTCTGCCTTTATTTGTTCAGTGCAACCTGTCGGATATAGTGGCACACCAATTACCCACTGATCTTTCATGGGTGAAGAGTGCAGCTTTCTGGTAATCAGTGTCTGGACAGTCACAAGAGACATCTCAGCAGGCTTTGAACTCTCTGTGCCCAATTCCTCAACCCTGGAGCCCACAGCTAACAGCTTTTCGGAATACCCCTTGTCTTTAAAAGACTGGTAAGCAGCTACAGCAAACTTGACTGGCAGCACGAGGGAGTGCAGGCTTTCATTTCTAAAGCGAAGAGAAGAGAAACTGATAAGCAGTTCCCCAAAGGGCCATGGGGGCTTGAGGTAGACGTAAAGACACTGCAGAGGGACCCATGGCCATACTGCAGGCAACGTCACATAGTCACGGGGAGAGCTGCTCCGAAGAATTAGGGAGGAGGCCAAGGCTGAACCTCCTTGGGAAGCCACCTGACCATTCCTTACTTCCCTCCTTATGCAAGAGACAAACGCGGGGGCTACCAACCCGGCAGGGCACCTACAGCCCATGAGTAACCAGTTGCAGGATGTTTGAAACGTGTTCACCGGTAACGCCATACACAGGTTGGAGATCTGATGTAACAGGGCAGTAATTGCCCATCCTTTTGCTATTCGAACAGATGAGGAAAAAAAAAAGCTCATCTAAAAAGCTAAACTATTTGTTGACACTTCCTTAGATACAAAAGCAAAACTCCCGTCCGCCTGCTTTGCCTTTTACAAAAGCTTATACCCTGCTGCCATCTGATGGAGGCTTTTTTAAAGAGGCGGAATACATCAGGTTCCTAGATGGTGTCAGAGCAAAGAAACTTGGATTCTGCAAGATGCTGAAGTTCAGCGATCATACGGGAAAATAAAAGTTACACATCGAGACATTTCTGGGGTCACCTACCTCGCCCTTGTAATCTTGTAGCCTTGTAGCCTAATTGATTATTATCATCATTAACTTCCAGCACTTAGAGAAAAATGAATTATATTGCAGCAATGCCATGTGTTGTATGCATTATTCTTCCTTCTCAAACACAGAGTTGGTGGAGGATTGATGCTTGATCTGCCACAGATCTGCACGAACTCGAGGAGGAGGCAATAAAATAAAACAGCCATAAAAGAAAGTGCTGTCATTCCCGCTTGTGCTCCATTTGATGTCAATGGGAGAGTTGCAATTGAATCTTTAGAAAGGGTATTATCAGCCCCATATCTGGCTAGCAGAGCTGGCACAAAGCAGCAGTGATAAAGAACAGCAGCCAGTGAACTGAAAGCAATAATGCCGCAGACAGGGTCTTTTCTTAAACCGCTGGTCCTGGGAGTTGATCTATATAAATAATGGTTTTGTTTACTGAAGATATGATATTTTCGGTCACCAGTGGCAGCGGTGTATATAGTTATTCCATTACCACGTGATCCATGTTGTGAAAAAATTTTGAAAACCTACACTCTATAGAGCCAGTAGCCCACCTTTGCTTTTGTCTGCCTTCATTTAGAGAAAAAGTTGTTTATTTGTTCGAGTTCCATTTAAGGAGTACCAGCTGGGTCTGCCATTAAATATGGTTTGCAAAACAAGCCAGCCCTGATGTTTAACACCCTGACGATCTCTGATGTCTTTTATTTAAGTAATAAATCAGTGTTTAATTTTATGGCATTACGCATTACCCAGGAGAGTCATTTAGCAGGTCAGTTTTAGCGTAGTGATAAAACTTGGAGTAATGGGATTGAAGCTGCCACTTCTGGCAGTTCGTGTTGGGCAATACTACAAATTTAAGTTCGCTAACATGCATTCAATTTAGATTTAATAAGAGTTCTTATATCCCATGTTAATTAAAATTGGATTATTTATTGCAAACACTTACAGAGAACTAGCTACAGAGCTGTGGCTGCACATACCAAATTCGGTCTCAGAAGTGCCAAACAATATGTCTACAAGTCTTTTGTAAAACCAAATTAGGATAAAATTGTAGCTTATCTTCCACATCACTGTGGTCACTATAGTGGTGTTTGTGCATGTTTATCCTCTTAATGGTGAAATTGCCACAGTGAAGTAGCACAGAAAGGAGACACTCGATGAGGAAACACTCCTGGAAACTGAGTAGACTTTTGAGGTCTCACAGCCGTGACACTGAATGTAGGGGAGCACGGGGTAAAGGCCTAAATTAACTTTTCTTAATTTCTTCAAGTGTAGTGCAGATGAGCTAATGCCCTCACCATCTCTCACACCACTTTCCTTTCGTTGCTGTAACACGCGGAGAGTGCACTGTCCTCCTGCCAACAGGAAGAACGGCTTCCCTCATCTTAGACAGCATGCTGTTAGGGCTGGGTTAGGCTCTGCTCGCCCTAATACATCAGTAAACTGCACTAACCTCCCCCTGCCAAACACCCCAGTCACAGCTCTGTGTGAGCTAATGCCGACAGAGCCAGAAAGTGAGTTCAGACAGGTCGGAGAAGTAATGTGGTTGCAGCTGTATGGGCCAAGAGGATAAGATGACACCACTCCAGATATGCAGCTATCCAGCAGCTACATAAGAAATAGTAAGAAGGCAGTAAAAAAAAAAACAAAAAACCCAAACAAACATGGAAACAAATTAGCAATGGTGCATAAAAGACACAGTCAACTCACCTGCTCTGAGGATCAATGTTCAAATTATTGTGTGATGGAGGACAGTGAGATAGGCGCAGACTCAGCAATGTAGGTGATGCAGAGACAAGTGCTTTTATCTAAAGCTGCATCTGGAGCCTGGGTTGGTCAGATACAAACAGAAAAATGCAGGCCTGTAGCAAAAACACGGTAGACAACACAAATGCCAGATAAATGGTATTGCAAAGCATTGATTTCTAACAGTTTGCTGTTGGTCAACTAACTACTGTTTTTGTAGCCTCAGACAATTTGGAGAAATGAGTAGTGTCAGCCAACTTTTAGGAACCTGTCTGAGCAGCTAGTAAAGCCACAAGTTGACTTTTTCCTAACCACATAACAACTTCTTAATTTTCAACTTCTGCCTGAGATTTAATTTTAGACTCTAAGAAAAACTAGAGTATTTCTAGAGTTTGTGTGATTGGACAGCTTTTGAAGCAGGAGATGATTATCACTGAGGCTGAAGAAAAAGGATTGACCACAGGGACTCAGCAATCATTGCTCCTAAACAGAAAGAACAGGCATGAATTCCAGTTTTCGCCTCAGCAGTTGTACATGAGTCATAGACTCATAGATTCATTTAGGTTAGAAAAGACCCTTAAGATCATTAAGTCCACCTGTTAACCTAACACCATGAAGTCCACCACTAAGTCCCAAGTACCACATCTACACATCTTTTAAATACCTCCAGGGATGGTGACTCCACCACTTCCCTGAGAAGCCTGTTCCAATGCTTGACAGCCCTTTTGGTGAAGAAATTTTTCTTAATATCCGCTCTAAATCTCTTGTTACTAGGGAAAAGAGATCAACACCCACCTCACTACAACCTCCTTTCAGGTAGTTGTAGGGAGTGTTACGGTCTCCCCTGAGCCTTCAGGCTAAACAACCCCAGTTCCCGCAGCTGCTCCTCATAAGACTTGTGCTCTGGACCCTTTACCAGCTTCATTGCCCTTCTCTGGACATGCTCCAGCACCTCAATGTCTTTCTTGTAGTGAGGGACCCAAAACTGAACACAGTGGGGCCACACCAGTGCCGAGTACAGTGGGACGATCACTTCCCTCATCCTGCTGGCCACACTATTTCTGATACAAATTTCTAATGAAATGCTGTTGGCACATTCCCTGGGATGTCCATACTGAGGGATCCGATGCAGTTGTAGATAGGTGGGCAAGACATGGAGTTGGTGCACATGATGAAGAACCTTGGATGGCTTCATAACAAGATAACTTTGGAACAAGAAGGGAAGAAATAAAAAGCAACAAGACTGAGGGACATCAGCTTTGATTCAGAGCAAGCTTTTGTTGATGTGAAGTGTTCTCCCCAGAAAAGCTTTTCTGCCTGGGTTTTTTGTTTGTCCATTTGTTTTTACTGCTCTGGGCTAACTACTCCTGAGCTTTTCTCCATTTTTGGCCCTCTCCTTGGTAGCTGACAGGCAGTATTTGAGGCTCAAATGGATAGTGGCCATTAAGGCAGGTACCAGTTTCTCTTCCTGAGCCTTTTTGCAGAAGGCACAACCTATCAAAATACTGACGTATTTGATGAGTAGTGTTTACCTTCAGACAGGCCTATGTTTAAGCCCCATGCAGAACCAAGGCCAGAGTGCTTCTGTTCACTAAGATAAAATTTAGGATTTGGAGGGGATATCTCTCTGACAAGCATGTTCACATGCCAAGCTTATTAGAAGGGCAAAAACTTTTCCTTTTTGGCTTTTTTCTGCTTTGCCTTTCTGAAGGGCTGACAGCAGCACTCAGTTATGATGTTTGCTGGCAGCAAGCCCAACACAGTTGTTCGAAGTCTGGATCCTTTTTGTGCAGAAATGTGTGATTAAGCCACCTTCGAACAGAAGTAACGTCAGATCATGTCAATATCTAAAGCTTTCTACACTTGGTTATTACCCTCCATAGCTAGATGTGACTCTTCATGTTGCCTTTTCATTTTGATTTCTGTTTCCCTCAAGATTAAAACTCATGGGAACAGGAGAAAAGGTTTAATCTTTTACTTTGAGAGGCTGGTCTGCTAAAGCTGCTCAGCAGGAATACTCACAGGAGTTAAGGCAAACAGAAAACTGGGCATTAGGCTTTGTGTCCAGGAGGAAAAGCCATGCTCGCCATGTTGTTATAAAGCTTAAGCAGGCAATCTGCACAGAGCTTAAAAAAGCCCTTCAAAGCTTCGTGTGCGTACAGATTTTTTTTTCCCCAGACTTCTAATTCCAATCATCTCTCTCTTCAATTGTGGTAGTGTCTGATAAAATTCCTTATAATATTAAATAGGTTGGATAAGCTGGAGAGATTTTATAGCAGTGGCATATTCAAGTTGTAGAAGGACTAAAAGCTATTAGGGTCAATATACCATTTCCTGATTTGCATCTATAATTATTAGTAGAATATGCCCTATCCATTTTAAAGAGTAATCTTATTTATGCAATTAAATACTGGTTCATCTCATTTAAAAAAGGAATCCATATTGTCTTAAAGTAAAATTTGGCACACAATTCTTCTATTATTATTTGTTTTATTATTATTGTTTATTTTTGAAAAACATTCTATTTAGGTGATGACACAGTAGTAAGATGAGTTTGGTTACCAAATTGCACTATCAAAAGCTGATTAAAAAATATGTTACGTTCTTTTTCAAGCAAAAATAGATGTGTGGATAGGGTGGGAAGGGGACACACAAAAGAATTGCCTCTGATATTCATTTTCAAATTTAAAAAAAAAAGTGGTAACAAAAGAGGAAAATGGAAAACTAGAAGCTTACGAAGACGGAGGTTAGACTTTGGCTTACCATCTAGCTTTTGGCAGAGCAAAAAAAAAATGACCTTGCAAATAATAATCTTTTAACCATGAATTTATCTATTGACTTAGGGGATTTTTGCTCTTTCAGTTATTTGAAGAATTGATTTAGATGTCACTGGGAATAGAGCAAGAGCATGAGCAGATAGAACAGAACAGAATAGAATAGGAGTAGAGTAGAGTAGAGTAGAGTAGAGTAGGATACCATAGCATAGTGTAGCGTAGCGTAGTATAGAGCAGAGTAGCATAGATAAACTACTCATTCGGTAACCTGCAGCTTTTAATTCCCTTAAGGGAGGGGATGCTAATACTGTTGGATAATCAGTGAAAATGCAAATAGTGCTAAATCTTGGTGTGATGCTTCTAAGTTCCTCTGCCCTCTGATGGGGCAAACAGTATCAACTGCCATAGAAACTGAAGAACTTGCATTTGCATCACGGTGTCTCTTAAAGGAAATAGTGCAGATATGCCCTTGTCAAACAAGACTGATTTTGCTCAGTAAAAATATAACAAGTGTCATCATAATAACTGAAAACCAAAGAAATTGCATAATTACTCATCAAAAGGAGAAAAAAAAATACAAGTGGCAGGAAAGATTTAATCTGCAAAATAAGCTTTCAGTCTCTGCAATTTATGTACTTTTCTCAATAAATAGTTATGGACAGAATTGCTCTTAGGCTACTCATATGAAGGCTATAAACATGTTTCTTTCCTTCCTATGAGCGTTTGAGCTTTTCACTGAGTCATGACCTTTTTTTTTAGAAAAGTCAATCAGCCGTATTCTGAAGCAGGACCTGTTGCTCTCTACAGAATTCATACATTTTTAGATGCAGCTGGAGTAATCATCTTTGCTGCCACCCTATTCCCCAGCCCCCATTGCCACAGCACTTGCAGCAGCTGGCTTACTGTGCTCAGCAAATGGGAGAGAAAGGACACTTTGCAGGTTCAACCGTTCTGCTAGAAACTCAGTAATGAAATCAGAAATGACAAGGTGAGCTCAGCAGAGACTGAGCTCCGAGATGATTTTTCCCTAATCCTTTGCTGGCTAACCCAACGTTCCCAGAAAAATCAAATTTGAATCTATCATTAATTGGTGCTTTACTCTTTATTCTTCCTGGCTTGCTTGTTTGGGGTGGCTTTTTTTTTCACGGAAGCAGAAGGAAGGAGGGAGGGAGAAGAAAAAGAGGGGATGTAGCGGGGAGAATGGTGAATGGTTATCTTTATGGGATACTACATTATTTGCCTTTGAGAGTGCTGTCAGTGAAGAGATATGAGAGTAACTATTATATCTAGAGCAAAATGAGAAGACCCTGGATTGCTGACAAATATTGATATGTGTACATAATAATATATATTAAAACTGTTCACTTACACTGAGACAATATAATGCAACATGGGTGCCAGTTATTCCTTCCTTGCAAAAACAGAGTTCCATTTGGTTCCTTATAATCAAATTTTGGATTTTAACCAGTATGTATTTATATTTTGAACTCCTGAAGAATACATAGCAAATTCAGAAACAAATGGCTATAAACACAGTACAACAGCAGACGAGGTGAAGTATCCCCAGATCAGAGCTAGTGATGATTGAAGCCAAATGCTCTGTTCAGTGTCTTCTTACGCAAATAGTGTAAGATGGCTGAGAAGGTGACCCACCATCACATGCACAGACTTTATATCGCCAAGATTCGCCGTCAGGAGTCTAGTTTACCAGCTGTTCTGTCTGTTACTGTTGACTACAGAGGAAACAGGCAATGCTGGTTACAGGCTGCCTATTTATAGTCTGAGAATGGAGGACCAAGATTGGTTTTCATCACAGTGCCTAATATGAAGGCTGAATCTGAGCCAGAACAGCCTCACTTAGCAGGTCAAACTGCAGTGGAGGTAATTAGTATGGGCATACGTTAAGTTTACAAGGTGCAGTGCAGCTCTACATACGCTAATGAACTCCAGCCAAGATGGTACAGATGAACGACAAGAATGCAGCGCAAAGCAGAGAGTCTGTCTTAATGCTGGGTATGGAAAGGCTGTGCTGGCCAGCTTCTGCTCTCAACTCACTAGCCCTCCATCTCAGTGCCTGGATAGGCGTATGTGCTCAGGTGGCCACACAGCTCAAGTGCTTCCATCTCCAGGGTTAGCTCTAGTTTTGTTCCAAGGCATTTCTTGACTCATGTCAGTGTTTCCTTAGAGAAATGCTGCATTTGTTTCTGTCCTTCAGGAGATTTCCTTTAAGAAAAGAGGCTGTCACCCAACAACAAATTCCTATGAAATTAGGTGGTTTCCCTAAATCAGATGCTGATTCACATCAGTTTCTGTGCAGCTAGGTTTTTCCTCTGACTGCCTTTTAACTATATATTTGAAGTCTCAGTTGATCCAATACAAGCAGATTTTGGTCCATGTGTGCCCTTATGAGACTTAAGATTACCATTCACAAAGACTATGTTTCCCAATGAAGAAAATTGTAAAATCCAGTGTCAGAGTACAGCTCTTCCCTCTGGCACAAGAAGAAAGACTTCATAGATCAAAGCGAAGTACACCTCTGGTGTCAAGCAGCCCAGCCTCTTCACAGCTTGTGAGTAGTTTCTTATTTAGACCAAATACAGACCAAAGCTCCTATTCTTTAGTATAGCCTGAACTCTTTCTCAACACCAAATGCCTGACCTAGTAGTCGTGATAGTAAGCATGACTGTAAAGTCCCCTTTCAAAAAATTTAGATCTCTGATGGCAGATATTTATTTATTTCTCTGATAAATGGAGTCCTAAGGAGCTGTCTGCTTTGGGCTGCGTGGTATCACATGTGATAGAGTGGCCTTCAAGGCTCAAGCAGAGTCCGAGTAAAATTCACCAGCAATCTTCAATGGTCCAAGTAATGTATTAAATTTATTTATATTTATATTGGAAAGAAATGCCATAACAAGTAAAGCGATCTGAAGGTTATGTTGCTCATCACAATATAACTACACTTGTGCAGGATTACAAAACACTGTGAAGAAATATTTACTTCTGAACACATAGTGAAATATTTGTCATCTTTGCTTTTTAAGCATTGATAGATCTTTTGTTTATGCATGTATATATTTTTATCCATAAATGATGTTGCTGCATTGGTATGTTGCTATTTAAGCAGGCAGAACAATGTTAAGAATTGTGTTCTCTATTTTCGATATGTTTTGACACTCATTTAATGACTTCGCACAACAGCAATGCGTTTGGATAATGTGAAAGATAAGAAGTAAATTTATGGAAAATTATTGTCAACACCTGTATCATCACAGTACTGTGTTCAAATTCCAGCCAAGAGAGGGACAAGTTCAGTAATCTGCTTCAAGAAAAAAAGCTGCTCTTGCAGCCTAGGATTGTAAACGCAGTTCGCTGTGTATGTTGACAGTCCTACAAGATCAAGATTCAAAAAGACCTTATAAAGGAAAAGACAGAAGAGGTATTTTCTTCACTTCAGAGATCTTGAACGCTGGAGCCATAAGCCGTGAACAACTTGGGGAGGGTCTACAGAGGGATCTGGACAGGCTGGACCGATGGGCTGAGGCCGATGGTATGAGGTTCAACAAGGCCAAGTACTGGGTCCTGCACTTGGGTCACAACAACCCCGTGCAGTGTTACAGGCTTGAGGAAGAGTGGCTGGAAAGCTGCCCGGCAGAAGAGGACCTGGGGTTGTTGGTTGACAGCCGGCTGAATATGAGCCAGCAGTGTGCCCAGGTGGCCAAGAAGACCAACAGCATCCTGGCCTGTATCAGGAATAGTGTGGTGAGCAGGACTAGGGAAGTGATTGTCCCCCTGTACACAGCACTGGTGAGGCCGCACCTTTAATACTGTGTCTAGTTTTGGGCCCCTCACTACAAGAAAGACATAGAGGTACTGGAGCGTGTCCAGAGAAGGGCAACGAAGCTGGTGAAGAGTCTAGAGCACAAGTGTTATGAGGAGTGTCTGAGGGAAGTGGGGTTGTTTAGCTGAAGAAATGGAGGCTGAGGGGATACCTTAATGTTCTCTACAACTACCTGAAAGGAGGTTGTAGAGAGGTGGGGGTTGGTCCCAAGTGCTAGGACAAGAGGAAATGGCCCCAGGTTGCGCCAGGGTAGGTTTAAGATGGGTATTAGGAAAAATTCTTCACAGAAAGGATTGTCAAGCATTGGAACAGGCTGCCCAGGGAAGTGGTGGAATCACCATCCCTGGAGGTATTTAAAAGACAGGTAGATGTGGTGCTTAGGGACATGGTTTAGTGGTGGTTTTGGCAGTGTTGGCATGGTTGGACTCAATGATCTTAAAGGTACCTTCCAACTTAGATGATTCTATGTATGATAAGAATGACAGAGCCAAGAAATTGAATTTGGAATGACTGAATTATGGCACAGTGCCTTTACCCCAAGTCATCCTTCCATTTCATCCTTCCATAAAAATCTTCATTGCAAGGGATTCCTTTTGTGTTCTGGAAATCTAGTTTTAGATGTGCGTGCTTTTCCCCCTTTGTGCCGTGTTTTGTAGAATGTCTTAAGGCAGTTTTCTCTGCAATCTTTTATTGTTATATGCCAGCTGAAACATTCCTTTACAAGTCCAAATTTCTGCTTGACTGCTTTGTAGAGAAACATTTAGCATGTGAAAGCCTAGAAAAGGAAGGAAGGAAGGAAAAAAGGAAGAAAGGAAGGAAAAAAGAAAGGAAGGAAGAAAGGATGGATGCAAGGATGGAAGCAAATACAAGGCAGAGAAAGAAAGATCTTTGTTTCTATTTGAGACATCTTTTTCACAGTTCGTTTTCTCTTTCATTGCATATTATTTTGTCTGAGATGGAAAAGATTTGGGAACTAAGCATTGAGTAAATGCTCTCAAATTTGTGTAAATTGAATGTAATGCCATGAACCATAAGAGCTATGCCAGAATGATGGGAAAGAGGTCAGAATCAGATCTCCTGTAGATGTAGAGTAGTGTTCTGCTTTCACAAACCATTTCACCTCTGAAATATTAAGTTCATTTCAATTTTTGAATGAGATTTATTTTATTGCCATTTTTATTCAAGCCAGAACCACATTGGTTTTAATCTTTTTTTTCTGGTCATTGTTCATACTTTCACAGAATAGTTCACAGAATAGTTGAGGTTGGAAGGAGTGCCTGGAGAAGTTAAACCTTTAACACAGGTTGTTGGTACTAGATTTTTTTGTAATGCTAAAGCTAATAATTTTCTATTGGTGGGTCCTATGTGTAAGTCTTTCTTATATGTCTGTAAATTCTGGTTGGTTTAATCATTAAATTCATAAGGGCATTTTTAATGTATATATATATACATTTAAGATTCTCAGTCTCAGTGCTGCTGCCACTCCAGTCCTTAAGAATTTTTTGACTAGCTGCAACAGGAATGCAATAGATCCCTTCTTCTCTACCATGACCTATTTAGTGTAAAAAAAAATTAGTTACAGTTCTGGTTTAGATTTGCTATTACACTACATATATTTGCTTGCATCACCTATTTGTGATATTTGGTATTTGAAGAGTGACTGGCCAATGACTTCCCAAAGAGTGACAGCTGCAATTCTACAGTGAGCTCACCTGAATAACTTTGCCCATGTAACTTTACTCTCTGATAACAATATTAACAACGGTACTAATGGTAATGTTAAGACTAAAGAAAGTGGATAACGGGAGTATAGCCAGGCACAAGGCACTAGGGGCCACTTAGTACAGGAAACTTTTCTTTTTAAACTGAAGTTTTGTAAGTACTCTTTCTTTGCATTCTTGGATTTAGAACACTGCTGAGAGAGTGTAATATCTAGTAAGATCACAGTAAGATCTTTGGACACAGTGATAATCTTAATGATTTATTTTAAAGTTAAGGAACAGACAACGAATGGAAGAAGGACTCAGATGCAGCCAAGTGAGAAGTTTCTCTGCCGTAGATTACATCAAAATTAATCATAAAATTGCTTTTGAAAGACCCTTTTCCAAAGTCTGATATTAATGACTGGAGGGGAAAAGGCTAGGTCAGCATAGGCATATCAAGGACTACGTCCAGGGCCAGAGCACATAGTACAGCAGGTGTTCTAGCCAAAGCTTCAATTGGTGGCATGGAACAGTACCATAATGTAGACTCCAGTGGTTCTTCTCAGTTCCTAGAGCAGTCTAGGACTAGGAGGCCACAGAGGTGTTTTTAAGCCCTTGGCTGTTTGGATTCAGCATAGAATGTCCATCTCTAGAATTCAGATTCTCCACAAATGCTCTTAATTGATTGACTACGTAGTATAAATAGCAACCATCAGTAAAAACCACATGCTTAGAAAATATGTTATAGGAAGGTCGACCTGGAATAATGTTACAGTGACATAAAACTGGAGTGGCAGCGTGAGAATGAAGAGTGTATTTTTACTCTTTAACCGTAGGTTTATTGTACATCTTAAGTATTTCTTAATTTCTATGGAATTGGGATTTGGACATGAACAAAGGAGTCATTAAAAGTATATTTCTATGGATAAGCAGTAGAACAGTGTAACTTTGTATTAGTGCACCCGCTGAATTAAATTAATACTTCAAGCAAATCGTTTTAGCCATAGGTCTTTTCATCAAAGCTCAGAGGACTATGATTCATCAAAGGACCTAGTCATATCTTTTGAGTTAAATATTCTCAGTTTTAGTTCAGAAGGCTCTGAAATCCATCCAGTAATAGAAGATCAAGCAAAATAATTTTATGATCTCTGTGAATAACAGGTAATTGTGGAATCAATGGCATGAAGAATAGTTAATGTGGTACATCAAGACTAAATTGCATCTTACATTTTAATTCTGAAGAACATTTTCAATTGTGAAAGTGGAGCTGCTCAAGAAGAACACAAATCAGATGGCCAAAGAGCCAGGACACTGAGGTCAGATCCCGAGCCAAACACTGGTGACTTTGAAGCCACACATAGGAACAGAAAAGTCACCCTGAGCAGAGAAACTTTCCTCCAGAAACGAGAAAATGTAGAGGGGGAGAGCTGCGTAGAGATTACCCAGCACATCCTTCTTATAAAAAGTCATGCCAGGGATAGCAAATGGGAATGGCAGAAGTAGAAATGGTTATTGGATCATGTTGTCCACATAGTGTTGGGTCACTGCAGTGGCTCTATGCCTCTACTGAACTCAAGAGCTGCATCTCATTGTTCACATACCTAGCCAAGGATCTGGAGAGCAGAAAGGAGGGGTCTGAGAACTACCCTTTGCTGCAGTTCACCTCCACAGCACAGGGGATAAGTTTAGTACCACAGACGAACTGAGCTATTAAGAAAGGTCATTGTTTTCTTACATTATTGTCCTTGTGTCTTTGTGTTACAACTTGTACAGTCACATGCTGACCATATGGCAGTTATGCAGTATTAAGCTATTACAATTGCTTTGCACGGCTATAAGCACCCACCAATATCTACAAGGCAACTCATACTTAGTAAAATGGTTTGTGGACAACAGCACATTCCTGTATTTAATGTTTACCATTCTGGCATCATGGCAGGGTTCCTACACGCTGCCTTGACTGTGGCACAGGGGTGATCAAGCTGATGTTTGCAGGTCAGTTACTGTTTAAAAAAATTCCCTTGAAAGGACACCAGTTTACATGCATCATTAAAGCTCCATCAGCACATTACACAGCTCCAGGTTGTAAACCATGCCAGATCAGGACCTTTCATTCTTTAGATGGATGAAAGTAATGATGCCAGCAGTGACAGGGTATGCATTGAGATTAGGCATTGTGAGCAGGAGGCAAGACTTTTGAAAAATTATCTTCCAAAGATGATTGCAAGTAACACAGCAGGTGCTGGAAACTTTTCTGCTTCACTGAATCTTTTTCATTGACTCCATCGTTTCACTGATAAATGTGACTGCACTTTTCCCTCACTCAGCAAATATAGTGACTGGCAGAGTAAAGCAAACTTTAGTGTCTGTGTTCATATCCATTGATCTATGTCTTGTAAGTGTTATGTCACTTGAGAATCTTTATGAAAACAGATAATTTATAATGGCAAGGAGATAAACTGCTATCCATCTTGCTGCAATCTTAATGTAAGCTGTTTTATGTCCTTCATTACTGACCAAGTACTCAAGTTGATCCCAGATAATAGGGTGAAGACTCTTTCATTTCTAAATAAGCAATTTAAGGCTAGCCTGCATTTGTAATTCCTGAAAGACAGTTACCTTCTCCTCAGTATCTTGTTCTGCATAAAGGAGTTTGGGGCTTTAGACCGTGGGCCTGTGTGAAAAGGTGCCAAATTCTGTAGCGAGATCAACTATTGTTACAGCAGTGGCAGGCATGCAGGACTCTTGGTATTCACAGTAAAAGAAGAGGTGACAAAGGACTGTAAGTGGACACCAAATAACCTTCCCACAGCTGGAGGAGGCAAGGGCATCAGTGGAAGATTGCCACCCAAATGCTCAGAGACAGCTAACCTTTTTCAGGATCTCACTTTTAGAAAAGATGCATGCAATGAATATCCAGAAGAGAAACCTCAAGGAATTAATTTGAGTTTGAGGTGTAGTACAGAAATCAAAGAGGTTAAAAACCATAAGCACAGTTTTTCAGTTCAAATGTACATATTGTTTGCCTGCATCTGAATACACTGATCTCTTCCTGGCTTTGAAACTCTAGACCCCTGCAAGCCTCCTGCAAATCCTAACAAAGGTGGACTCTCAGCCCAGTTCTGCCAGATTCCCTCCATCTCTCAGAGTTTTTAAAACTCCCGTTCTTTAGAAGGAACCAGTTTAGTTAGATCAGCCAAAATATGCTGTGATGAGCAAGTCTTCGAAATTCTTGATTTTTGTAGGAGATAACTTCTTGTCACAGGTACTCGGGGAGACAACTAGGAAAGATGCCTAGCTAGACTTGCTGTTTGTGAACAGAAAAGGACTCTTGGGGATGTGATGGTAGGTACTATCTTGGCCACAGTGATTATGGTTGAGTTTAAAATTTTCAGTGTAATGAGAAAAAAGGACAACAGCGTTGCTACCCTGGACTTCAGGAGAGGAAACTTGAACCTGTTCAGGGAGCTATTTAGCAAAGTACCCCAGTAATCTCCTTTTGAGGACTTAGGAGTCCACAAGTGCTGGTCAGTGTTTAAGAACCACCTTTTAGAAACACAGGAGCAGGCGTTTCCACTGTGTCGTAAGTCAAGCAAGTGGGGCAGAAGACCAGCTTGGATGAACAGGGAACTCCTCGTGGAGCTCAAGAGGAAAAACAAATTGTATGATCTCTGGAAGCGAGGCCAGGCTTCACAGGAAGAGGACAGAGCTGTGGTTCATTTATGCAGGGAAAAGGCATGAAAGGCCAAAGCTCAATTAGAGTTGAAACTGGTCAGTGTTGTTTCAGATAACAAGAAGGCTTTTTTAAGTATGTTAATAGCAAGAGAAGTTCTAAAGAAAACATTGGACCGATACTTGTTGAAGACGGTCACCTGACTAATAGGGGTGAAGAAAAAGCGGAGGAATTCAATGCATTTTTTTCCTCAGTCTTTAATAATACTGTTTGACCTTGGTCTGCCGAGTCCCCTGAGTCAGAGGACCACGAGTATGGGAACAGTGACTTTCCATTTGTGGACACTGACATTGTAAGGGACTATGTGTATCATCTGAATGTTTACAAGTCCATGGGGCCTGATGGGATTCATCCCAGAGTACTGAAGTAGCTAGTGGATGTTACAGCAGGACCCCTCTTGATCATATACCAAAAGTCTTGGGAGTTCAGGGAGGTTCCTGCTGACTGGAAGCTAGCCAATGTTATTTCAAACTGCAAAAAGGACATGAGGAGAGATTCAGGAAACTATAGATCTATTAGTCTAACCTCAGTTCCTGGAAAAATTATGGAGAAGATTATACTGGGTACTGTTGAAAAGCATTAAAAGAATAATGCAATCATGAGGCACAGTCAACATGGAGTCACAAAGGGAAAATTGTGTTTAAGTAATCTGATATCCTTCTATGATAAGGTCACCTGCCTGGTGGGTGAAGGGAAGGCGGTGGGTCTAGTGTTTCTGGATTTTAGTAAGGCTTTTGATACTGTCCCTCCCAGCTTCCTTTTGGACAAGTTATCTAATTGTGGGATGAGCGGGTTCATAGTGCACTGGGTGAAGAACTGGCTGAACAGCAGGACTCAAAGGGTTATAGTGAATGGGGCTACATCCGGCTGGTGACTGGTCACCAGTGCTGTTCCTCAGGGCTCAATTCTAGGGCCAGTTCTGTTCAATATATTTATCAATGATCTGGATGCAGGAGTTGAATGCACCATTAGCAAGTTTGCTGATGATACCAAACTGGAAGGTGCTGTTGACTCTCTTGAGGGGCAAGAGGCCTTGCAGAGAGATCTAGATGGATTGGAGCATTAGGCTATGATTAATAGGACGAAATTGAACAAGTCGAAATTCTGCCCCTAGGACAGAGAAACACCAGGCACAAGTCTAAATTGAGAGAGGAGTGGCTGGAGAGCAGCCCTGCAGAAAGGGATCTGCGGGTGCTGGTTGACAGGAGGCTCATCAGGAGTCAGCAGTGTGCCCTGGCAACCAAGAGGGCAAACCGCATCCTGGGGTGCGTCGAACACAGCATAACCAGCCGGTTCAGAGGGGTGATTACTCCACTGTATTCAGTGTTGGTGCAGCCTCACCTTGGGTATTGTGTGCATTTCTGGGCCTTGCCATTTAAGAAGGATTTGAAGGTCCTTGAATGTGTCCAGAGGAGGGCGACAAAGCTGGGGAAAGGCCTGAAACACATGTCTTATGAGAAGCATCTGAGAAATTTGGGCTTATCTAGTTTGGAGAGAAGGAGGCTCAGGGGCGACCTCATTGCTCTCTACAGCTTGTTGAGGAGGGGAAATAAAGAGGGAGGTGCTAATTTCTTCTCCCTGGGATCCAGTGCCAGGATGTGTGGGAATAGCTCAAAGCTGTGTCCATCAGGGGAGGTTTGGACTTAACATGAGGAAATATTTCTTTACCGAGAAGGTGGTAAAAGCCTGGAACAGGATTCCTGCAGACGTGGCTGATGCCCCATGCCTGTCAGTGTTTAACAGGCATCTGGACAACACTCTTAACAACATGCTTTAACTTTTGGTCAGCCCTAAATTGGTCAGGTAGTTGGACTAGATGATCATTCTACATCCCTTCCAACTGAATTAGTCCTCTTCTCTTCTCTTCTCTTCTCTTCTCTTCTCTTCTCTTCTCTTCTCTTCTCTTCTCTTCTCTTCTCTTTCTCTTCTCTTCCCTTCCCTTNTCCTTCCTTCGCCTTCCCCTTCCCTTCCCTTCCCTCCCCTTTCCTTCCCTTCCCTCCCCTTCCCTTCCCTTCCCTTCCCTTCCCTTCCCTTCCCTTCTCTTCTCAATGCATTCTATTACAATGCTACAGCCTACTAGAGTTCAGGTAATTGTAAAAAATATATATTTTTTTTCTAAAACCTAGCATTTATCCTTTAAAATCTGAATTGTCTTCAATGTGACAGTCACCACAGTAGAGCTAACTTTTCTGTTCTGCTAACTCTGAAATCATCTTTAGACGCATTGATATTCTCAGCAGGTTTTGTTCTGGACTTCCAGCCATTTGTTATTTTGTTGAAAGATACAGAGCTAGTTTTATCTTGAAAATTGAAATCTAACCTATATTTTTATTTAGCCTGAAAGGGTGTAATTCAGTTTGCTGTTATGCAGTGTTAATACACTCTTCATCTGTTGACTTGGGGATTATTTTTCTTGTGTGTTGTCAAAGGACTTTTCCACTTTTAAGACAACATCTTGTGCAGCAATTCCATTTAGTTGATTTTTCTTGATTTGCGTTTAGATTAAGTAAATCAGGACACTACCATCTTAATTTTAAATTAAGTAGTAATTTACATGCTTCTTTTCAAATGGTGTTCTGCCATGATGTTTATGAACTGTAAACCTGTAGCCCAAGAAATACAATATTGCTATTTCTAGTTTCAGTCTGTGGATATTGCACTGAGGATCAAGGCCACAGGCCTGCCAGGCTTGCACTCTTTTGTCCCCTGCCTCAAGCTTTATTTTACTTGATTTAGCTGAAACACCTTTTTTTTTTTTAATGATGGGGGGCTATGCCTAGTTTGTTTTACTTTTGCTTATCTTATAGTATAACTACATTGTTATATAGATACTAGCAAAAAGTAGTTACTTTGTGCAGAATGAGATATTGATGATGAACATCATAATGCAATGCAGAGCAATGCACACCTGCTATGATAGCAGTGGCCTTGAAAAGTGGGAACATGGGATGCAGGTCAGAGGAGCACAGGCATAGGATGATACAACACTGGGCACTGACTGATACTCCAGGGGACTCCAGGGCTATAAACAACTCACCAAGGATTAAATAGATTCAGGAATGAAGCTGGGCGAAAATTATTTAAGAGATACCAAAGAAATCAAAGAAGGTATGCAAAACTTATCATATATAGTAAATTCTATATACATTAAGTGTAGTAAATGTAGTATAGTAAAACATACGGTAATTGTGGCATGGAGTTGCAGACCAGTGAAGAGCAAAGGTGTAAATGCATGTTAGCACAACAAAAAATGACACCAAGCAGATCCTTCAGTGAAGAAGAAGAAACCAGCATTGTCGTCCTCCCAGCAAAGTATTTTGGATGCCAATGACTTGCCATCCTGGCTCTCCTCTCCCCGCAACACACACACCTCCTGCTCAGACTGAAGCCGTGCTCTCCGCCCCACTCAGATTAGTGCTGTTGACAGAAGAGGGCTTGCCTTGCTTCATGGTTGCAGTTACACTTTTCAAAATAACGTACAACTCACTGCGAGAAGCACTGCCTGTTTTCTTTGGCTTTTCCCTTGTTTCCCAAATAACTTGTGACATTCTTTTTTGATTGGAATATCTTTCCTCCTTCTCCCCACTTTTTTCACTGACAATGAAGTTGGATAAAGTCCAGCAGCGAATTTGGATTTTGTTAGGGCCAATTCCACTCATGATGCAGGTCTGAAGACTTGAATCAAAGCTGTGATTGTTGCTGTACTGATATCCAAACTGCTCTGAGGGTGCATGAGTAGATTCCTCACTCCCAGAATGGAAAAAGAAGAAAGGAAAAGAAAAAAACTTGATTTGTTGAGCATAATTGTATGGATAATCTCAGTCCATTACTTTGTGGCACAGAACAGTTTTCCATTCACACATCCATCTTCTCTGAAATAGGAGCCTATTCTTACATTTTATTCACATAATGGTTTTGATAGAAAATCTGTTTTGCTGCAGATGAGGGCCCTGGAGGTTTTTGGTCTATTGTAATACATAAGATCTGCCTGACATTGCAGCATTCGTTCTCTAGTGCTATTGCCTAGCAGGGCTAAAAGCACTGACGTCTTTTACAGTTCTGCTATTGCCATTATCCATTTCAATGGGGTTTAAATGTAAAAGTGAAATTGATGGTGTTAAAGCATGAATTTCAATCATGCTAAGAAAGAAGATATTGATGGGAGCTAGCAAGGGAGTTCTGGACAAAAATATTGCGAGGGAGAAGCTGAAATGCTGATTGCTATAAGCCTGGTGCCTCTGTGTTATCAAGTTACAGAGCTACCACACATAAAAAGATGTCAGTCCACATTGCATAACTCAAGATGAGGTGAATTTGTCCTTGTCAGTGTTACGGCATCCATCTCCTTCCTCCTCCCTGAGGTAGGACTTCATGGGAAAAAGTCTTCAAGTCTTTATTCAGTATTTTATCTGAGATTTAAGGTGTCCCTTCTCATTAATCTTTGTAGACCAGGTGATTTCTTGTGGCTACAGACTATCATGCTTCATGTAAAAATCATACCTTTGTAATTATAGTGCAGTGTGCTTTCTAAGACGGAGTCTTAGTGGAACAGTAGAAGAGACACTTTGTACTATACAAATTATAAAGAACACAGTAACTCAGGGTTAGCAAAACTAATGAGAAAGAGGTAAGGCTGTTTTGCAGGAGCTTAATGAGTTGGATTTTAATTTCCACAGCAGATAACCAGAGCTATGAGCAACCTTGACACAAATGGAAAACAGAATCATGAAGTGTTACGTGGTCCATTGAAGCATCTCTGGCACAACTATTACACTGACCCCTGCTTGGATCCAGGCAGACATCCAGGACAGACTTTACTCTGGGGCTGTGGTCAGCGCTTCCCTTGCCTGCCTCTTTGTGCCCTGTGTCCTGAGGCTTGATGCTGTCACTAAGAAACAGGTGACTTTGTGAGAAACAGCCATATTTTGGGGATCTCCACATTTGTCTTGGGTTGGAAAGAAGTGAAAAGGCTTGTCTGGTGTCTTGATTTATTTGTATTTTGCTTCCATGACAGCAACATGCTCTGTACCTGTTTAATTGGCTTAAATCAAATTTGAACACTAAGCAAGCTTAAAACAACAGAGCTGTACAAGAGAGCTGTGGTCTTGATTACAGAATTATAGATGAGATTACAAAGACAAAAATAAAATCATAATATTAAATTTCAGACTATACTCTACAATAAAAGTCTCCCTTAGCTTTTATGGTATTTTAGCTATCTGGAGGGAGAAAGGGCAAAGAAAGGGATGCTGTGTCTCTGAGCACCTCTTTCTTCCAGTCATCAATAGAGAAGCCTTCTGCCTTCCACATCTTAATGTTTCCAAGCCTACTGTGTCCCTGAAAAATACTATCCCTCCTAGCTTGAGTGACTTTCTTACAAAGCAGAACATTTCTTGCAAGACGTTCTCAATCATGTCCCATAAGCATACCATTTTGTCAGGTCCAGTTACTCCTAGGCAATAATCATGACACAATAATTATTGACAGGATGGATTACAAACTTAGCATTTAGAGTGTTCTTTCTAAATAAACTTCCTTTCCCACCTCCTATTAGTTTGGTATCCCTGCTGTCATAACATCTGCCCTGTGGTTTAAGTCCCAGTCCCAGTTTCCTCTATCTACTGCTTGCTCAGCCTAAAGTGGAAGAAAAATGCCTGTAGGATCAATATGTTCAAACCATTTGAGGAAAGGAGTGTGACAATGTGCCAAAGAAATTTTGCGGCATAGTGACGGACAAAGGTTCCTAGCAAACAACAATAATAATGTGCGTAAAGTGGATTTTTATTCAAGATTTGCTTAGGCAGCCCCTTTCTTACCAAAAGACACCACTTTATGATAAAAATTGTTATGTATGTTTAGCAAAACATTTCCATTGTACTCTTAATAAAATGTCTATTCCCCTGAAAGTGTTTTGCAATGAATGTATACTGATGTGCAAAAACATGATTTTACCTTTATAGGAATTTGTTATGAATAGTCTTTGAAAATGTCTCTCTCAAGCTGCAGGTTTTCCCATTCAATCTGCACTGTTTGTATTTATCCTCTCACCAGTAGCATCTGCAGCCAAGGCTTTATGCAGAGTCAAATCACAGCATTCCGAATGAAATGTAAAATCCTTAGTGATGGACCTCTTCGGTAGGATAAACATAGCACTAAATAAAAAATTATTGATTTTGTTTCAACAAAATGGTGACATACATTTCAATATGAACCCATCAGCCTATCTGGCCCTGTAGTTGTACTCGTAAGTGTACTGTGGTGATGGTTTGAAACCTTAGCCATGAGGCTGAACCCTGTTGGATAAACCCACAACCAATACCAGTCCTAAAAACTGTGAAATGTATATTTTACTTTAAAAACTAAGAAAGTGAAATCTTCTCCTCTGGCTATACAAAGGAATGGTCACATACAACTGAAAATTAATTCCCTGTAAAGGCAAACCTGCACTTTGGTTATGTGCTGTCATGGTTAAGGATTTAACCCAGAGTGTCCCAGCATTGCAGACTGAGTCTATGTTAAATTACATTTAATGCTTTCAAGTTTGCAAGATAATTAAAAAGCTATAAATAAAATATTACAAAATGCAGAGCTGTTTTATGTAGTATCTCCTACTCATTTACTTAATTGAAGTAGTAATAATAATATACTGTATTGTAGTGGAGGCTGCAGTTAAGGGACAGGGGTCTTATTGCAGCAGGACTTGACAAAATAAAACAAAAATATGATCCTTCCAACAAAGCTATTGTCAATGCATCAGTGGAAATAATTAGTTAAGATAGGTGTCTGACTTGTAGTTCTTGAGGTGCATAAGGCTCAGAGAACGTGTAAGCATGGTGTGAATGTAGGACTTGCTTGCAATGACTGATGGCTGGATGATGCTGGCAGGATATAACCAGCATCCCCGGCCAGAGGATGAAGCCTGACAGCAGAGCCTATTGCAGCCGCACAATTTGGATGGAAGGTGACACAGCTGCATACTCACCTTGGTCTCATTTAGGGTAGTGAGGTGGCTGGGGAGCCTGTCTCACTGAAGAGATGTTTGTCTCTATTAGAACTTGAATTTCATAGTGGGTTCCCTGTAGCTCTCACAGCTCTTTTCCTTGTCGTGTGTTCTTTGTGCTTTAGGCTTACAACTTGGGTAATATTCTGAGAATGTAAAGCTAGGGGACTAAAATACTTACTTTATAAAGACATGAAAGCATTTCTACAGGGTTATTCAGGGCAGCTGAATTAGCTCCTTAACAAGGCTTGCGTTAATATATTCTTGACTTTTTGTCTAAGTCCCGCTTATTTGATGGGAGTTTATTCAGCAAATAGAGTAAAACCTGTTTTGAGAGCCTGCCAGCATCTAGCATACCTGTAGCTCCCAGGAGAAGGAAATGTAGATGTCCAGGTATATCTGCAAGTGGGAAAGTGTATAGCGTAGTGAATCTGAAGCCTGTACTAACAGATTATTGACAAAGCGGTCATGCATCTAGACCATAAGCAACCCTAATATTGAGGAAGCACTCTGAAAAGTGAGAGATGGAAAGAGACCTGAGACCATGAATGAAAATAAAATTCTAGACCTTTTTTATCTGTGTTACTTTATCACTAGGTATGTTTTCAGAGAAAGACCTTGCAATTAATTA
The DNA here is from genome assembly GCA_008711295.1 of Anarhynchus alexandrinus. Lineage (NCBI taxonomy): Eukaryota > Metazoa > Chordata > Aves > Charadriiformes > Charadriidae > Anarhynchus > Anarhynchus alexandrinus. The sequence continues at coordinate 22,219 of VUYV01000614.1, read as the reverse complement.
GCAGATTTCTCTTGCCCAAGCTTGTTTATGATATGAAGATTATTGACATTTCTGTAGAAATCATTAATAATATTCAATCTGGAAATAACCAGTTTGTCTAAACAGAGTAAATAGTAATACATGTTGAAAACCTGGTCTAACTGGTTAATTCACAAAGCTGTTTATCTCTGTTATGAATGCCCATTTCATCCCCTTTTCACTGCTCACATGTGCATGTACACACATACACACAAAATCTCAGTTACAACGTTCCTCCTGGGATACATTAAAGTAAATGGAAAGCTGCTTCTTTTTCCAAAGCCTCTCATTCTGCATTCTTGAGAGAGACAGAACTAAATGGAGGCGATGGGATAGAAATATGGAAGGCAATAGTATGAACGTATTTAAACCTAAAGCCTTCTTCTGTTAATTCAGATGTTCAATTTAAATTTGAATAGAGATTAATAAATTACACAAATTATAACACTTTGGACTTGGGTGTGGGCCAGTGGTGTTATATATAAGCAGTGTTGAGCTTCTGGAGCTTCAGCATGCTCATTCATATTCATCCAGTGCTAACCAGAGGAATAATAGCATTATCACCTAGTTCAGTAATCAAATAATGGAAAACCGATCTCTGGGAGTTTTGACTGGAATGGAAAGTAGTTTCCTATTGTGTTTATTAGCTGGAATACTAAGGACTCAGCTGTGGTGCGTTAATGAGTGATATTTTAATAAATTTCTGAATCTGGATACATAATCATCCTGATGAAAGTAGAATTAGCTGTTTCAGTCTCTCATTGGCTTACCATGTCTCCTATATCTTACAAATTTTTTTGTCTTTGCAATGTAATGCTACCTTGCACAGAATGTTGACTGGCATGCTAGCTTAAGTACTGTTCTAGTTCTTGAATATTATTAATTAATTATGATATTCCTCCAATGGAAATGTATTAGTGGACTATTAGGGGTGTATGTTAATTGTGTCTGTATTGCTTAGCTGCATTTATTGCATTTTTTCCAGTGATATATATTAGTAGACTTCTAATAGACATGGCTACATTTTCAGAAGGAATGGGTGTAGTTGTGTAGAGTAAATTTGAAGACAGATAAGTTACATGTGAGGCAATGTATGAAAGCAAAACATGTGCCTGAGGTGAAGCAGTCACCAAATTAGTGTTTTGCCCATCTCCCATTTATTCAGTGTTACTATGCTAAACATATAGTAGTGACACCTTTGTGTATGAATGAATACGATAAATTAGGAACTTGAAAATAAATGTACCATTAACTTGCTCTGCCTTCTGAAACCTGACAAGCAGTATCCAGAAATACAAAAAGGAAGTCATAGAATCAAGGTGTTTGGGTTTTTTTCAGCGTAAACAATACTGTAACATATACTGACATTAAAACTTCAACTTTTCAAACACCTTTAGGGAGCACTGAAACGTATATGTTTCCTGTCTGTCCCATGCAGGGAATTACTGGAACGCAGCTTCTTTTGTTACTTCATCATCCTACCTTCACTTCTCCACTTTCCAAGGGGAAACCAGCGCAGACATCTCTTTCTATTTCAAAACATCAGCCTCGGATGGGGTGTTTCTTGAGAATCTGGGGAACACTGATTTCATCAAACTGGAGCTGAAATGTAAGTATGTGCTTCCCATCACTCTTCTCGGCACCTGAAGTGAGTTCATGTCAGATAGTAGGTTTCAGGAAAAGTGTACTATTCAGTAAAATGTGTAAGCTCACTAAATTCTGCAAAAACTTCCAAATCAAGCTGCTTGACATATTTTCAAGTTGCCTGATGTGTGAGAAGCACTTGAAGTATACTTGGATTGTTTATTGAGGGGAGAAATACAAAGAAGGTTAGAACTGGTACCATCAGTTATAAAAATCACACTGACCTGAAAAGATTTTTCAAAATTGCATGCCAGATTTATTTCTTTAAAGTGTGTGCCTTCATCTCTGTGCACTTTTCTATTTTATCTCATAGAATCATAGTATCATAGAATCTCTGAAGTTGGAAGGGACCTTTAAGGTCATCAAGTCCAACCATTAACCTACCCTGATAAAACCACTTGTAAACCATGTCCTCAAGTACCACATCTACCCTTTTTTTCAAACACCTCCAGGGATGGTGAATCAACCACCTCCCCGGGCAGCCTACTCCAGTGTTTAATAACCCTTTCAGTGAAAAAAAATTTCCTAATATCCAATTTAAACCTCGTCTGACATAACTTGAAGCCATTTCCTTTCATCCTATCACTTGTCACCAGGGAGAAGAGGTCAGCCCCCACCTCTCTACAACCTCCTTTCAGGTAGTTGTAGAGAGTGATAAGGTCTCCCCTCAGCCTCCTTTTCTCCAGCCTAAACAACCCCAGTTCCCTCAGTTGTTCCTCATAAGATTTGTCCTCCAGACCCCTCACCAGCTTTGTATCCCTTCTCCGGATAAGCTCCAACACCTCAATGTCCTTCTTGTAGTGAGGGGCCCAAAACTGAACACAGTACTCGAGGTGGGGTCTCAACAGTGCTGAGTACAGGGGTACTCAGTACAGTACTGGGTACAGTACATGATCACTTCCTAGTCCTGCTCACCACACTATTCCTGATACAGGCCAGGATGCCATTGGCCTTTTTGGCCACCTGGGCACACTGCCGGCTCATATTCAGCTGGCCATCCTCGAATACCCCCAGGTCCTTTTCTGCCAGGCAGCTTTCCAGCCACTCTCCCCCAAGCCTGTAGCACTGCACGGGGTTGTTGTGACCCAAGTGCAGGACCCGGCACGTGGCCTTGTTGAACCTCATACCATTGGCCTCAGCCCATCAGTCCAGCCTGTCCAGATCCCTCTGTAGAGCCATCCTACCCTCAAGCAGATCAACACGCCTGCCTAGCTTAGTGTCATCTGCAAAATTACTGAAGGTGCATTCGATTCCCTCATCCAGATCATGGATAAAGATATTAAAGAGAACTGGGCCCAGCACCGAGCCCTGGGGGGCACCACTTGTGACCGGACACCAACTGGATTTAACTCCATTCACCACCACTCTCTGGGCACAGCCATCCAGCCAGTTTTTTACCCAGCGAAGAGTACACCTGTCCAGGCCATGAGCAGCCAGTTTCCCCAGGAGAATGCAGTGGGAAACAGTGTCAAAAGATTTGCTAAAATCCAGGTAGATAACATCCACAGCTTTTCCCTCATCCGCTAAGTGGGTCATCTTATCATAGATGGAGATCAGGTTTGTCAGGCATGACCCGCCTTTCACAAACCCATGCTGACTGGGCCTGATCACCCTGTTCTCCTGCATGTGCCGTGTAATGGCACTGAGGATGATCTGTTCCATAACCTTCCCAGGTACTGAGGTCAGACTGACCGGCCTATAGTTCCCTGGATCCTCCTTGCAGCCCTTCTTGTGGATGGGTGTCACGTTTGCCAACCTCCAGTCAGCTGGGACCTCCCCAGTTAGCCAGGACTGCTCATAGATGATGGAAAGTGGCCTGGTGAGCACCTCCGCCAGCTCCCTCAGTACCCTCGGGTGGATCCCATCCGGCCCCATAGATTTGTGTACCTCCAGGTGCTGAAGCAGGTCCCTCACCATTTCCCCTTAGATTACAGGGGCTTCATTCTGCTCCCCATCCCTGTATTCCAGCTCAGGGGTCAGGGAACTCAAGGAACAACTGGTCCTACTGCTGAAGAATGAGGCAAAGACAGCATTAAGTACCTCAGCCTTTTCCTCATCCTTGGTCACTATGTTACCAGCCCTGTCTACTAGAGGACAGAGATTATCCTTAGCCCTCTTTTTATTGATAATATAGTTATAGAAACTTTTTTTGTTGTCCTTGACAACAGAAGCCAGGTTTAGTTCTAGCTGAGCTTTGGCCCTACTGATTTTTTCCCTACATAGCCTCACTACCTCCTTGTAGTCCTCTTGAGTGGCCTTCCCTTCCTTCCAAAGGCCATAAATCCTCTTTTTCTTCCTAAGTTGCAACCCTAGCTCCCTGTTCAGCCAGGCTGGTCTTTTCCCCTACGGCTTGTCTTTTGGCACATGGGGACAGCCTGTTCCTGCACCTTTAAGATTTCCTTCATGAAAAACATCCAGGCTTCCAGTACTCCTTTGCCCTGGAGGACTGCCTCCCAAGGGACTTTGTCAACCAGGCTCCTGAAAAGCCCAAAGTCTGCCCTCTGGAAGTCCAAGGTAGCAGTTCTGCTGACCCCCTCCTTGCCTCTCCCAGAATCGAGAACTCTATCATTTCATGGTCACTGTTCCCAAGACAGCCTCCAACTGTCACATCCCCCACAAGCCCTTCCCTGTTTACAAAGAGCAGGTCCAGCAGGGCACCTTCCCTAGTCAGCTCCCTCACCAGCTGCGTCAGGAAGTTATCCCCGGTACATTCCAGGAACCTTCTAGACTGTTACCTCTCTGCTGTATTGTATTCTCAGCAGATATCTGGTAAGTTGAAGTCCCCCACGAGGACAAGAGCACACGATCTTGAGACTTCTCCTAGCTGTTTGTAGAATATTTCATCTGCCTCCTCATCCTGGTTGGGCAGTCTATAATAGACTCCTACTACGATATCTGCCTTGTTGACCCTCCCCCTGATTCTTACCCATAAACACTCAACCCTATTGTCACCATCGTTTAGTTCAAGACATTCATAACACACCCTGACATACAGGGCCACCCCCTCGCCTCTCCTTGCTTGCCTATCCTTCCTGAAGAGCCTATAGCCATCCATNCCTCTCCTTGCTTGCCTATCCTTCCTGAAGAGCCTATAGCCATCCATGGCAGCACTATAGCTATGTGAGTCATCCCACCACGTTTCTGTGATGGCGACTACATCATAATTATCCTGCTGTACAATGGCTTCCAGCTCCTCCTGTTTGTTGCCCATGCTACATACATTAGTGTATAAGCACTTCAGCTGGGCTATTGGTCCCTTCTCCTTTATACTGGAGGGAGCCGAAATTCTGCCACCCCCAGACTTATTCCTGAGGAGCCCGGTTACGCCCCCTTCCTTTTCCAAATCTAGTGCCAGCATCCTGCTTTCAGGCTTTTTGCTAGCAAGCCCGGATCTACCCCCATCCCCCTTCCAATCTAGTTTAAAGCTCTGTCAATGAGCCCCGCCAACTCCTGCCCTAAAACCAGGTTGTTTTGGAAAAAGGTGAAAGAAAGAAAAAGGCAGAGCATCCTAATCAGCACTGTAAGGAGCCAAAGAGATGAAAACTTGCATATGATATTTAAAAGCCCTAAAAAATCTCATAAAAATAAATTTTTATCAGCATTATCTGTTAATAAAATCGCTGATCTGAAAAAGAGGGCATAATGATGTCAAGAGGCAAGTTAATTTTATTATTTAAACCATTTTTAATGGCCCAGGGGTAACCTTTCCAAGGAAGGTGCCGAAATCCTCAGCTGTACCTGAATTCAGAACAGTGAAATCGAAGCAGTTGAATTAGGGGCGGGGGGGGGGAAATTTTTTATGTTTCCTTTGTTATCCCTCGACCCAGTTTACCCTGCCATAAATGGGAGCGGTGACAGGCCTGCTGTGCTACGTGCAGCTGTTATTAACAGCCTCTAGTGGCACATTCCAGCAGCAAGGTTACACGAGTGCAGCAGGCTGCCTCTCTGCACTCCAGCACCAGGAAAAAGCATTTGTGCTTCCTTTTGCTGCAGGAGCGACTCATGGATGCCAAGGACCCAGCTCTAAATACTGATGCACAAAAGTCAGCGTCAAAAGTCACTAATGTTGAAAGAGAAGCAATTGTTTGCATACCCCAAATAATCTGGTTTTATGCATTCCATGTCATTTACACACGCACATCTAATTTTAAAACAAAATGCTATTTTCAACACTTCCCAAAGTATAAACACACAAATTAGAACGTGGAATTTTAGAAATGACCAGGAGGGCCCTTTAAAATGTAACTAAATTTTCCCTCTGGGTAATTGTAAAGTGCAAGTTCCAAGTAAGTGACAGCTTCTTTCCCTCTTTCTGCAAGGAATTTAGTTGATATTGCTTAATCCCGATTTTCTGTAATCTGCACTGGTACAAATCAAAATAGCTCCTATTGAGTCACAGGGAATAGTCTTGTTTGTATTAACAAGGGGCACAGCCCTTTAATAATAAAGTGGCAGCTATTTCTAATTTCACTTCAAACTTAAGTAATACTTACAGTCAACTGAGGTGAGCATCTCCAGAGCTTCTTATTCTTCTACTGTATGGAATGTGTTGTCAGCCACTGTAGTTATCAGACCAGCGATGCTGTTCACTTAGCTGGAAGGTGACAATAACAGTGAATAAAGGTGACTTGACAGTGACTATAATTCTTTTGAACTCAACACAGTTTAAATAAGAATCGTGGTGCAGTGGCTCACTGAATAGGTGCATCAGTTCAGGAAAGCATGTGGCAGTGTACCTGGAATATCATTAAACAGTAGTTTAATTTTAAGCCTGTGCTTGAGATCTACTGATTTTGCTGTGATCTGGCATAAATTCATCCTCTGCCTGATGTCCCTGAATCTAAATGTTAGATTACAAATTCTTGATGGCAGAAATTGAAATATTATCTGTAAAACCAATCTGTGAGGTCAGACATACTATTGGTGTTTAAAGTAGTGAAATACTCTTGACTAAAACTATCCTGACTGTATTTGCTAAAAAATACAAAGCAGTTTGTTCAATATAATTGCATCCACTTTACCCTTTCTTTCCTGGAAACTATTGCTTGAAATTTTCAGAGCCCCACAAAACAGGCCTTTCTGTGACTTAAATGTTCTACCAGTCACAGCTCAAAAAGAGTTGAATACTGTGGGTTTAGTAACAAAGAGAAACTCATTCTCTTTTCTGAATTACACATTTATTTAATGAATCTTAAATGGTTAGTGATGCATAAGCTTAGCTCTACAGACCAGGAATTGAAAAGTTCTACAATATCCAGTATTTTAATCAGCTTGCTGCACTTGGTGAATGGATTAGGGCAACAAATCATTCAGTCTATGAAAATTCTTAGCTTCCAGTCTTTGGAAAGGAATTTGCTATTGCATGTTTTATTCTGAGCACAAGAGTTGTCACTAGGAATGCTCATTACATTATTTTACTGGTGTGCTGTCTTGGAGCTTCTTAAGGTCTAGTAACTGCACAGAATATTTTCTAACTCTCTAGATTTATAAGAAAAGGAGGTGGAATTTGCATATCTTGAAGAGCAACCTCATGTGCCTTCAGCAAAGCTCCAGATTGCCATCTCTGAGGAGAGGGGTAACAGGAAGGAAGGGAAGAATATGTTTCTCTGATTTAAGAAGTAGCTTTTCCGAACAGCTGACAAGGAAGACTATCATGAAAAAAACAGTGATAAAATGCTACTGTGAATGTGGCTGAAGTCTTTAGTTATTCCATATATCAAGCAGCTCCTCTGGCAGGCTCGTTCTTGTCACCATTCATGGAACAGTTCTCAGAGATGTAGAATTACCTGAAGCCTCAGTTTTTACATACATCAGTAAATCTACAGAACCCCATTATTTTTATAGCTGGCTGGTCCGCTGACAACAGCTAGGATTGCTTAGAAAGGAAGTAGTTGGATAAGGTATAAATTTTTCTGTAAAGCAAAGCTAGCAGAAACCATACGTCTCTGGCCTAAATTTCCAGATGTTTTTAAAATTAAAACTGTTTTTTAGAGAGAGAAAAAAAAGGATATTTTCTCTTTTCAGCTCTCCTATACAGTTTTGGGAAGGTTTAACCTAAACTCTGGTCTTTCTACAAAAATACCATTGTGAACACCATTTTTTCATTTATACAAACCCCCTCTCCCCTCACCATATGCATTGTTTTTTCCTTCTTTAACCTTGACCTACCTTTTAGGACCCAGAGGTATGTAACCTGCTGTCTACAAAGCCTGCCAGGACAACAGTCTCAGACAGTTTGTTGTCAGTGCCTTTCATAAAAGCAATCCACCAAAAAGTTTGAATGTCATTTTGAGGAACTGTTTGGCATCTTTCTCAGAGCCCCTCATTTGCCCCCCGCAGTGCGTACCTGAAAGTCCCTATGAAATTTAGCATCTGCTCTCCATATAACTATACTGTGTACGTGCAGTAGAGCTGGCACTTGCTCTGAGAGGTGGAGGGGAGTTGGCTGTAGTATGCAGAGTACTTCTATGAACTGAAATAAGCTGCGTGGCCCATCAGATACGGATATCTGCCATAAGAGACTCACCCACTACTGCTAACCATTTTAGCTGGCCATTGCCCCATTTCACCCTTTGCCTTTATCTCTGTCCCCTTGTTCCAAATATTGGGAGCACACCTAGCATGTATGAAAGAGAGATGAAACAGCAGCCTGTATGTCAGCCAACAGTAACATGGATCCTCCAGGCCTTCCCCAGCAATCCTAATGTTCTTTTTTTTAAGCACTTTAGGGTTGAATGTTGCCGAATGAAACATGCCAAGAATTTCATTCTGAATTCTTGAAGACTCTCAGGTCCCCTCCCCATTCAGGTCTTCTTTGCAGTCACTTCTTCCTGGAAATGGTAGCTTTGCATAATGGAGCCTGGCCAGAGTCATTGAGGTGCAGGGATCCTCCAGGATCCTAATTGGAAACTCTGCATCAGGCAGGGGGCTACCTAAAATCTGGATGAATATCAACATATCTGACTAGGGTCAAATGAGCAGGAGTATGGTTTTGTACATTTATGAGAGGTGGGTTGAAGACTTTGGAGAGTTACATCTATGAAAACCCAACTATTTCATACCTGTGAGGTATTTGTCAAATAGACCGCATTTGAATTTTCTGATCAAGAGTAATCCCAAGTTTTGGAAGAGATGTATTCCTGAAAGCAAATTTTGGAAGGGGCATGTTCCTGAGAATTTGGGAAGAAGCATCTACCATCACTAGTTTGTATTAGATTCTCAGGACTGTTGCCCTAGAAAGCCTGTGGTGAATTAAACTGTTTCCAGAAAACTCTCTTAATGGCATTGTCCTGTAATTCTAATGAAAAAGGTACTCTGCTCACTTCTGTAGCTCCTCTCATCCCAGCATAGACATTAATGAATTGGGTCTCACTGTTATTATTCTGAAATAAATAAACAGCAAGTCAGTTTTGCAACAGAAAAAAAGGAGAAGGCTTAGAGAGATAAAGGTCAGATTGTGTTTGATCCTGGCACGAACATGTAAGAGAGGAAGGAGCTTTCTTATTAATTTATTGTAGAAAGCTAGAAATATTTACAACCCCTGCATTCAGATATGTCACTTGGCTGATAACCCCTGCAATGCTAGCTGCCCTAAAAGTTTCTCCAAGGAGTGATCAGTGAACTTGGCTTCAGTGAAAAGGATTACATGGAGCAGCTTGCTAATGAGAGCAGCGGTATGGCTTCAGGATGGGCCTACTTGTTCTGTGGGCAAGGGATCCTGACAGCGCTCCGATACCCAACATTGGCACTTGCAGAGAAAAGTCCTGCATTGCTTCTTGTGTTCAGCTGTTTCTAGGCTACTTAGTTGAGACATAAGTAATTTCTCCAAAATCAGACAAGAAGCAGTGACAGACCAGGGACCATGATTCCCACTGCTGTTTGCTTCTGCCCAGACAGCATTCGTTCCTCCAGACTGAATGCTTTAAAGCGACTGATTAATATATTTTCTTACAAATTTTAATAACTTCATCACTTCTTTCTCCAGATGCACACTAAAATGGAATTCTACCATATCAATGAGTTTTCCACATGATACTCTTTAAATTCCCATATGTTAGTGTAAATGCAGCTTACATTTTCCACTGCTTTATTTTTCTAGCTGGGTAGAGAGACTGGTGTCACCTTCGTTGTTGCTTTTAATTGAGTTGTTATTTTGCTTTCCTAGCAGAAGATCACTTTTCTGAAAAACAGCCCCCTAGGAGAGCATGTTGCATTACCCACATGTGAAAGAATGCATAGGACAGTGAGGAATCTCTTCATCCCAGGGGCCAATACGAAGTTATCAAATTAAATGTAAAAGCATTAAATTTCTTTGGGGATATTTTTGACCCAAATATTTGTGGAGCAATATTTGCAAAGTCTCATCCTATTCCAGGACAATATGAAGGTTATAAGCAAAGCAAAACAAAACAAAATAAAACAAAACAAGAAAAAACCTAGTCTGAAGAACTCCAAGCACCATTCTTTTAAAGTTAAGATTCCTTTTCAGATGAGGTAGGTGATGCAAAAAAGCCTGATATTCAAACAGGGCAATTTATGGCCCATCTGAGTAGGCCAGTTCCACCTGTATCCTTGTTCTTAATTAGCAGATGGGGATAGGTGCCCAGGCTGGCATGCGGGAGCAAGCCAAAGGCAGCAAATAAATATCCTGGCTGGGGAACTGGCTAAAACTGACCAATAGAAAATCCTAGGCACAGGGCTGTGGGGAAATTAAGGCCATCAGTAGCTCTTCTGTAACTGCCCTTGACTCTGACACAGTGCAGGTTGCTCTGCTGTGGTCTGCCTCAATGACAGCATGGGATTCATGACCTTGCACTGCACAGTGCCGTACAGCATCTCCTCAGTATTACACCTCTCCTTTCAAGGATGCTGAGATGCTTTTCTCATTGCCATAAATGCCACTTTAATAGTCATTTTATGTGCAGTGTCTTATAAATCAGTTACAGGTCACATAAAGTTCATGGTGGGAACTGGTTGGCATTCAAAAAGCATAGTTCTCCCTAACTTTGGTTTGTATTGCACTAAATACATGCAACACATGGCAAATTGTTGCTAACCCTACCACCCACCCGCTCATCTCAGGTCTTTGCCCTCATTTCCAGTCTGCTTTCTGTTGCTGGCCGAAACTGCATATGCTTTGTTACCTTCTTCACGTATGCTGACCTTTTTCCTTCAGAAAGTAAATGTTTACTATACTGCACAAAATTACCAGATGTCTTAGGCACATGACAGGAACAGACCTTCTGGGTTCTTGAATTTAGATCCCCGCTGTCACAGACAACCACGATGCATAACCCATGTCGATTTGTCCAAGTCTCTATTGAAAATAGTTTGAATTTTTGCCAGCTGGACAGTTGTTTCAGACTTTCACACCTTTGTTGGTCAGAAATCTTCTAATTCCTAACAGTTTTATTTGCATCTCTTGTTTATAGCCTTTCATTCTTGTTTCAGTATTGTTCTTTGGCTGAACTAATTATTTTCCCTTCCTAACATTTACTCTCCCCTGGTGTATTTATGGAGCAATCATATCTTCTCTCAGCTTTTAATTGCTATGTTAACCAAGACAAACTCACATCATCTCTTCTCAAAGATATTTTCTCTTGTTCCTTTCTCTGGTTATGCTAATAAGTTTCTCCCTACTTATTTCACATTGAATTCTTCTTTCTTAAACACAGATAATCAAAACTATCCACATTAATTCCAGTAATGGTTTACTATTGCCTTGTACAATGGCATTCACACTTACCTTGCCCACTGAGTCCCAGGAATTTTTGACTGATCACACTGGGATCCCATTTGTGATATATTATTTTCTGACCTTTCCAGCATTATATTACTGGCAAAAAAAACCCTATAGACATATGCTGACTTCTTGTGCAAAGGTATTCATTGTAATACTAAATATGACTTGACCCAAAACAGATTAGAGGTCCTTTAATTTTCTGATGACCCATACTTCATCCATCTCATCAACAATCTGTGTAACACTATTTTCCATCTCCGCTCTTTTTGGAAGAAAATCAAATATGCTAGATCTGTAACAATTATCTTCATCCAAGAATCAGAGGGTTTTTTAATCAAAGAAGGATATCTTGACTTTGTTAAATCCCTTGGATGCTTTCATATTCTTTGTGTTCTGCCACACATTAGAAAGTGATGTCTTCTTCACTTACTGGTTTTATGTGCACTCTTACCTTGCTTGACTGCAGGGTAAAATCTGGCCATTGAACTATGTCAGTTTACGTTTATTTTTTTTTTAATTTCCCGTAATTTGAAATAAAATAGATTGATTCAAGTATATACTTTTTTTCTCTTTAAGTGTTTGCGAGAACATTATAATATAGTAGATGCTAGATGTTCATATAAAGTTTTCGCCACAGATTTTCCTAACACTTTGCAGCATTTCATCATGGTTTAAATGCTAGTTTAGAAAAATATCAACTTAACTCATGATCAAAATTAATTAATTTTTGTCACTCTCAATTCAGTCTCTGTCTCTCTACTTGCCTTGCTGTAGTTGTTCTGAGGACAAGGGAAAAGAGTACTTCTTATTCTGACTTTTCATTCAGAAACCTTGCACATAAGTATAATCTCTTACATGTTAAAAGAAAATCAAAACATTTATGTAAAATTTTGTTTAAAAGTTAAGAAAACAATGAATCTATTTTTTAAGAAAAACATGAAGTCAGTTACTATCACAAGGCAGCCATTACACTACCTTGCATAATTTAGGATTTTTATATGCTCCTGATCTAAATGTCTTGACTTTGTTTTTAAAATAGAGCAGTGCATTTTGTCTCTACTCGTGCGCTGCAGACAGCTCTCTATTAGTATGAATTCTTAACAACAAATGTTTTATACAGTCATAAATCGTTTCGCTCACCCTTTTAATGTTTTCCACTGTTACAGCAGGAAAGAGGAATGGGTCTCCTGTTGGCTTTACATTTCGTAAGAGTCATGCATACAGTGAAGCAAAGTAGTTAAGAAAAGGTGGCTGAACCAAGTAGGTCCCTCACTCACATACCGGTCAAAACAGAGCACATACCGCCTGGCTGTGCCCTTTATCCTCTGCCAGTGCGTTTTGGGAGTTTTCTACCTCTAATTACCATGAAGTCAGAGCACGCTTTTTTACATCCAACATGTCAATTCTGTCTCCCAGTCTCCCGTACCACTCGGTGATACTTCTGCTTTGTACTTTTTGTAGATATTTTTTCCTGCTGCAGGAAAAAAAAAAAGTAAAAAATACTGAAGATATCATCTTCCATTTTGGGGGGTCCAAACACAACCGTAAATTATTACAAGTATAGTTTTCAGAGAATAAAATCTTTGTTTAAAGCTTTTGATAAAAGGGAGCCACAGTTAGCTAGGTCCATCTACCCTGCCCCCTCACACACCTTTTTCATATACAGAGTTACTACACTAAAAGTAAGATTGAGTCATATTTTTGGATAGCCTTTTTTATTGTGTTAGTACAGACCATAGTGCAACAGGGTCCTTACCCTGATGGTGACCCCTGAACAGCCACAGAAAAATAAATAGCAGCCATGAAAAATTGCTTATAAAACAGCCACTACAAATGATAAAAACTTACATGGCCAGGCAGAAAAATCAATAAATTCATATCATCATGAGCACCTGGCCAGACATAAAAGTTTTTCAGTAGCTGCCACCCAGGCATCTAAATACCTTTACAAGTCTTAGCCACAGTCTACAGCAGAACCCACAGCTAATACGCAAATTACAGAATAAGAAAAACACCACAGAAGAGGAAGAAAAGGACACGGGCAATGTGCTTTCTCAAAATCACACCACAGAAGAGTGATAGTCTTGATGTCTATTTTCCAGGCCCATATCAGGATCTTACCACTTTTAGTATGATATACAATTTACAATTTTGGCTGATTTTTATGACATTCAAACGTGACATATTCAAGAGGTGGGGGTTGATATCCTTTGTATCTGCTTGTAAGTACTCAGAACCATTGCTCAGCATTTTTAGAACCGTGCCAACTTCATAGCAATTTTTCATAGGAAAAAAAGATGTTCTCTCCTGTCAAAAATCTCTCTGATACTTTACCGTGCTCAGACATAATCTGATTTCATGAATGTTAGCACCCACTTTTATTTTTCCTTTCATCCAATAAAAAATAACTACCAGTTACACAAAACCCTTTATATGCTGCATGGGAGAGTTCTGTTTTGATGTCTGTGCTTCCCCCTTGTTGTGGTGTCTTCTGTTGCATAGGACCAATTCAGTTTCATGGTAAAGTGTTGCAGTTAAAAGTATGTAATGAAGTATATTATCATAACCCACTACAGACAGAAAAGCACACACGCCCTCTCCTTTTCCACTCAGTGCACTGACTACATTTCCCTTTGTGTGAATCATCTCTCACAAAAGAGACCAGAAGATATTGCTGCTGTATCTTTTCAAGCGTTAGTAACACTTATGAGAGGAATCAACAAGACCTTCAACTGAGTCACTGTTCCTTCCTTCCTTCCTTCCTTCCTTCCTTCCAGGCAGCTAAGTAGTTATTGGAAGAGGGCTGGCTGGACAGGAGGTAACGTCATGTATCTGAAATTGTATTTATTGCCTCAGAAGTAAAGCAAGTAGGTATTTTTTCAAGCCCTGCTCTAACCATCTGATGTTTGACCTTAAACAAGTCCTTTCACATATCTTTGCTTTGGTTCCCTGTTTGTGCAGGACTGATAATGTTATTTTTCATTCTTGATGTCCATGGCTGAAAATTGCTACATCAACTAAAATATAATCATAAAAATATGAGAGTTGTTTCCAAGTGCTTATCTACAAGGCAGCTGGAGTGCAATTAGCATAACTGAAGTAATTAATAAATAATGATAATAAATAATTATCTTCTTAGGGCATATTTGGCCTTCGCATGATCTTTCATGAGAAAATTTGGTACTTTCATTTGAATGCAATGTTTTTTATCCCCCAAAGCAATCTAATCTACTATGTAGGAAGTATGGTATTTCTGTTTGATTGGTTGGTTGATAGTTGAGTGTATTTTAAAGTGAAATAAAAATAACTGATTCTTAGTTATTACCAAAATCAAATCCCTCCTTATCTTTGTCCTCACACAGATGCTTACTCGTGATGAGGAAGGTGCTGTAATCAGTTCTGATTTCCCTTTATATTGAGCTCCAGTATAGTTATGCCTTTCCAAAATATAATGAATTACATGCGTAAGTAAGTAGTTGTCTGCCAGTAGAAAGAGAATTGGTGTCTGTCCACAAGGTGAGAGAAGCCAGGACCATTTATTTTTTTTTTGCTACCTTGCACCTGGAGAGCATTTAGGTAGTTGCAGGTAGCCTGTGTGCTTTGGAAAAGGTCGAGACAGGTTTCCAGCAGTCAAAAGTTTCCCCTCAGCTGCAGCCGGACAGCAGGTTGGACCACCCTAGGGAAAACTTGGGGAAGGATTGTAAGTCTGCACTGTTCTTTGCTCCAGCTTCTGCTCCAAAGGAGTAATCTAATCTTGTGTGTGCGTGGAAACACAATAGCTCACTGACATAATCACTCTCTACCAGAAACAAGCGGTAACTGAGAAGTGCTGCATCTAACAGATATGTCTCTTTCTATATGCAACTTCTTCACCTTTTGAGAGCAGACTATGGTAGTGAATAGCCCACTTTTAATGCTAGTATTGTTGAAACTGTGCAGCTGTAAATGTGCGCTTGAGGAAATTACTCCACACAGCAGTATCCCAGTCTATTATGCACTTAAACACAGAAAAACAGAAAGGGACAAAAAAAACCCCCATAGTTTGCTAGCTGAAGTCATGTAAAACAGCAATAAGGAAGGACTGAAATACACCTGTAAATGTTTCAGAATATGTAGATAGGGATGGATATTGGTGAAAGTGGCATGTACACAACAAAATTAAGCTTGATGCTGCAGACTAGCCAACAGACTAGCAGAATAATGACCTGTAATTTTTTATTTATTTATATATTCACTTGAAACAAACCATAATTTCTTTGACTTTCCTAATGCAATCATGCACTGGAGAAAAATGGAAAATGTAGGACTTTGTGATTTACTTTTTGGAACTGAATTATGCAGGGAAACAGCAATAATGCACACTTTTAGCTGCCAGAAATATAGATCACATTAGCAAAATCTTATTTAGTAGACACCATTAGAATCCCCTAGCCATATGAATACAGACAACAGCCATCCTGGTACCATGCTCCAGAAACACACATTTACTGAGTGATACACTGTTGGTAATTAATATACTTTTTAATTTCTTCCTTCTACCTGCGACTATCACTGTAGTCTTATCTAGCATGAGCTCCGGCAAGCCAGCTCACTGTTATGTTCTAATTCCATCCAGAGCGGCATGTATTCAGCATTAGAGGTTAAGCAAGGGAAACAGAGACAAAAAGCAGATTATCATCAATGAACTAATAGTCCTACTGCCCATCAGCATTCTTCTTCACTGAAGCTGATGAAAAAATTTACAGTGGGCTTCAAATAAATCCTCACAGAGAGCTGTCACCCTCACATTGAAAAGGTGTTTCCTAAAGTTCAGAAAGAACCTCCTGTGTTTCAGTTTGTACCCATTGTCTCTGGTCCTGTCACTGGGCACCACTGAAAAGAGCCTGGGTCCATCTTCTTTGTACGCTCCCTTCAGGTATTTATATACATTGATGAGATCCCTCCTGAGTCTTCTCTTCTCCAGGCTGAACAGTCCCAGCTTTCTCAGCCTTTCCTCATGTGTGAGGTGCTCCAGTCCCTTAAGTCATCTTAGTGGCCCTTCACTGGACTGTCTGCAGTATGTCCACATCTCTCGTGTACTGGGAAGTCTAGAGCTGGACACAGTACTCCAGGTGTGGCCACACCAGTGCTGAGTAGAGAGGAAGGATCACCTCCCTCGACCTTCTGGCAACAATCCTGATAATGCAGCCCAGGATACCATTTGGTTTTTTTGCCACCAGGGCACATCACTGGCTCGTGTTCAACTTGGTGTCCATCAGTACCCCCAGGGCCTTTTCTGCAAAGCTGCTTTCCAGCTGTTTTCCAGCTTCCCCCCAACATGTACTGGTGCATGGGGTTTTTCCTCATCAGGTGCAGGACTTTGCACTTCTCTTGCTGACGTTCTTGTCAGTCTATTTCTCCAGACTGTCGAGGTCCCTCTGCATGGCAGCATGGACATCCCAGTTTCATGACATCTGTAAAACTGCTGAGGGTACATTCTGCCCTGTCATCATCTAGATCATTAATGAAGATCTGAAGAGAACTGGAGCCAAGATTGAACCCAGGGGTACACTACTAGTTACTATCTTTCCTACCTTTCAGCTTCCTTCTGCCTTCTCTTCACTTGTCTTTTCAACATTTTTTTTCTGTCATCTGCTCTCCCCAGTATTTCCCAGTACTCTGGGAATCCCAGACTGTGGGAGTCCCAGAATTTCCCAGGACTATACTGCAATGTAGTACAGTGCTTCTGAGTCAACTGGTATATATTGAATATCTAAGCTTAAAACCACAGGTGAGGTTAATGAATCTCAAGGGCTCAGCATGGAGACAATAGGCAAAGATTATTATAGTAGAGGGAGTCTAATCCAACACAGGCAATGAAAGAACAAGAAAACAGCTGTCTATTCAGTTAGGCAGCCAGATATATGGAAATATAGTTGAACAGTCATAAAACGAAATTATGAAAGAAGGATTTTAACATATGTAATTCCCATTAAACCAAAGTTGGTTCCTGTAAACAGAAAGCTAGGACTTAGTCATATTTAGTCTAGACAACAATTTCAACAACTTAAACCAGTTGTTGAAATTACTGGTCCAGTTGTAAATCTTACTAGAACGAAGATGTGAAAGTATCGTGGAAGCAGGACAATAATGTATTAAAGTTCACGTCTTTTAAATATACAGTAAAACAATTTATTTGTGTGCACTCTTGTCTTACAATGTGACAACATAGTCATACGCATAAGAAAAAAGCAGCTTTCGCTGAATCAGGACAACATCTCTCAGTAGATCTAATTCCCTGTCCATTCGCAAAGAAATGTCACTGCAAGTTTGCAGCTACCAGATGTAGATACTGCACACAGCAGAGAATGAATCAAGTGCCTTCAGGCTGCAAACTAAATGGTGGAGAAAATAAGGATCAAAAATATGAGAAGGATAGGCACTTCAGAGGATGCTCTTTTCTTCATTTGACAAAGCCTTTTTCTTTATTTTTCAATCTGATTCCTTTTTTTTTTACATACTTTGAAAATTTCAAAATGAAAACATATAAAAACACTCTGAAAAGGTCATAAAAAGCTTCAGACGTTCTGAAGAGTTCTGTATTCCTGATGAATTTGCAGAGGAATTTAATAATCCTGTTCACCATGTATTAGTTTCTTTAATATTTGCAAAAAAAACACCCTTGGATTTCTATTTGTATCTTTTCTAAATATTATGGTATCATTTTTCCCAAACCATTAATGGTTAAAGCCATTCAGTTTTCATTCCTTTACTTTTCATTGAGAAGTTAATTTCTCTTCTCCTTTCTGTACGTTTCTAGACTTCTTACAACTGAAGGTAAAATGTCTTTAAAAATATTTTCTCCAGGCAACACAAATTTCACTGAACATAAATCAGTAATGTTATTACAGAGTTTCTGAAATCACCCATATTTTAAAACTAACTTTACAGTTATATCATCAAAATGTTAACACTATTAGCAGTCACTGTACTTCCTTTTTCACAGGGAAGTAATATTTTATCAATATATATGGTAATCTCTCTTCCCACATATCTCAAGTCCCTGAAATTCAAAGCAGGGACTGGGGGAATGAAGTCCCTCCCATTGTAACCCAACTCCGGCTTGTGACCACCTTTGTGAGGAACTTGAATATACATAAGTCCATGGGACCTGACAAGATACATCCCAGGGTCCTGAGAGAACTGGCTGATGCAGTTGACAAGCTACTCTCCATTATATTTGAAATGTCATGGCACTCAGATTAAGTCTTTAGTGACTGGAAAAAGGGAGAAACATCACACCCATTTTTTAAAAGGGTAGAAAGGAGGACCCTGGGAACTACCGACCAGTCATCCTCACCTCTCTGCCTGGTAAGATCATAGAACAGATCCTCCTGGAAGCTATGTCAAGGCATATGCATGGCAGGGAGGTGATTAGAGACAGTGAACTTGGCTTCACCAAGGGAAAATTGTGCCTGACTAATCTAGCAGCCTTCTACAGTGGAATGACTGCATCAGGGAACAAATGAAGAGCTACTGATATCATCTGGACTTCTGTAAGGCCTTTGGTCCTTCACAACATTCTTGCCACTAAATTGGATATAGGTGGGTTTAATGGATGGATAAGGAAATGGCTGGATTGCCACATCCAAAGAGTTACAGTCAATGGTTCAATGTCCAAATGGAAACCAGTAATGAATGGTGTCCCTCAAGAGTCCATACTGGGACCAACACTGTTTAATATCTTCATCAGTGGCATAGACAGTGGGATTGAGTGCACCCTCAGCACGTTTGCAGATGACACTAAGCTGAGTGGTGCAGTTGACAGCTTGAGGGAAGGGATGCCATCCAGAGGGACCTGAACAGGCTGGAGGAGTGAGCCCATGTGAACTTTATGAAGTTCAACAAGGACAGGTGTAAGGTCCTGCACCTGGGTCGGGGCAGTCCCCAGTACCACTACAGACCGGGTGATGAATGGATTGAGACCAGTCCTGCAGAGGAGGACTTGAGGTGGACAAAAAATTGGACATGAGCTGGCAATGTGTACTTGCAGCCCAGAAAAGCAATCGCATCCTGGGTTGCATAAAAAGAAGTGTGTCCAAAATGTCAAGGGAGGTGATTATCCCCATCTACTCTGCTCTTGTGAGACCCCACCTGGAGTACTGCATCCAGCTCTGGATCCCCAGCACAAGACAGACATAAACCTGTTAGAGTGGGTCTAGAGAAGTGCCACAGAAGTGATCACAAGGCTGGAACACCTTTTCTATCAAGAAAGGTGAAGAGAGTTGGGATTGTTCAGTCTGGAGAAGAGAAGACTCCAAGGAGACCTTATTGCTGCCTTTCATTATATAAAAGGGGCTTATAAGAAAGACAAAGACTTTTTGTGAACACTTGTAGTGACAGGACAAGGAGGCAAGGGTCAATGATTTGAAACTGAAAGAGGGTAGATTTAGACTGATTATAAGGACGAAATTCTTTATTATGAGGGTGGTAAGATACTGGACCAGGTTGCCCAGAGAAGTTGTTGATGCCCCACCATCGCAAGTGTTCAAGGTCAGGTTGGATGGCATTCTGAGCAACTTGATCTAGTGAAAGATGTCCCTGCCCGTGGCAGGGAGCTTGGACTAGATGATCCTTAAAGGTCCCTTCCAACCCAAACCATGTTATGGTTCTGTGATTCTGTGATTGTCTGATGGATTGTTTGCTCCATACAGAGTATCAGCTTGTTCTAAAGGTTCAGAAAGACACTGAGCCTCATTTGTTATTATACTGTATTTTGTGGATGGCTTTATACCATGAGAAGTGGATGTTAAATGAAGTTGAAGTGATAGCTTTATGCACCCTGTTTACCTTCTTGACATTTACGTAAATGACTGCATAGGATCCAAGAGAGTGTAAAGTTGCATGATTTTTTTTTTGTTTTGTTTGACTTGTTAACCTACAGGCAAGTGTAGAGTGTGTCTAGTCTGTACAATGAACTCCCATGCTATAGAGATACCTAAGCTAATTCTAAGAAAGATAGCATGTCCACATAAATCAGCATTCAGCTATGCTGGGTTTGATCCTAGGTGCAGTATAGCCTCTCATTAGAACTAATTACTCTTGGCACAGCATCATGCTGATACAGCTGTACAGCTTCCAGATCTAGTTCATTTGGCTCTTACCTCAGGGTTCACTGCAGTCTTGGGCATAGATGTGCACTGTCATTTGGTCAAATGAGTGAAGCTTTAGCTCATTAGTTCAAATGGCCATTTCATTTGGGAATTAGATAAATGATGAAATCTTCCAGATGCTTAGTCCAATTATTGTAAATATGGTCATGATTTTTGACAACTACCTGATTATTAACAGACAAGCAAGCTACGCAGTAACTCCTGCATTGCAGTCAAGCAACTTGGTTCAACAATTTCTCCCTGAGATGTTTTGGTGGCTTTAATTTTTAGTTGTGTCCCTTGAGAAGTGGCCTCCTCAAAGCGGGTCCTGTGTTCCAATATGGCACTTCAGGGTAGCATCTGTAGCCCTTTCCACGTATTTTCAGCAGCCAGGAACAACCTATCAACGCTGTTTCGATGTCAGCATTGTAATGGCCATCTCTCACCCCTGTGCAAATGAGGGTAGCAGGGCAGGTAATTTAGAGATGACCTTGTAAAACTGTCTTTATACTCAGTGGTCTGAGTGTAAGTGGGAAAGGTGGACAAGATAGTTGCTTTCAAATCCTGGAAAGCCCTCTTTTCTATATAGAGCCTACCAAAGTCAATGGGAAGGATTCCAGTGACTACAGATATGAGACCTGGTCTTGACCCTGGTGATGTATTCCATATAAAGATACACAACCCACTAGCTCTAGATACATTTAGCATCTCTATCTGTTGATTAAGTTTTCATTCATTTTCAATCATTTCACTGAATTCTGTCTACTGGTTTAGTCAGCAAGCCCTTCGTCGGAGGTGTATTTACAAACAAACTGTCCGAGACATTTGGCAGATATTTCCCTTACAGAGATAGAATATTTTCAAGCTGTTGTTTTCATGGAACAAGCAAGCAAAGTAGAGGGGGGAAATATATGTCTGGCAGACTTTAGTCTACAGTTTATAGCTTATAGCTGTATCCGGTTTTACAGCCAAGCAAGTGAGTTCCGATTCTAGTCGTAACAAGGCATTTATGTTCTAAGAATGGGATTTCGAAAGGATCCTAAAGAAGTTAGATACTATTCCCTTTGATGTAAGTAAACTAAAGCATCAGTGAGTCCCATTGAAGGATATAAAAATACATCAGGGGAGGTAAGGGAAACAAAGTACAGGGAGCAGATGAAATTATGTGTTTTAGAGAAAGGATAATGGGAGAGAAGGAGACAAATAGAGAGACAGGCATACAAAACTGACTGTGAGGAGGGTTGTAATCCCTCTTCCCTTTTTTTCACAGCTGATGTGTCTTGAGAACCTCCACCTACTGCTTAGCATCTTGTAAGCACCCACCCATCTGTCAGCATCTCTTTCTTTGCTGGCAGACTCATTATAGCTGGAGATCGTAGCCTGCAATTTATCAACAAGGATCAAACTAGGAAAATAGGAAAAAAAGAGACTTGAAACACAAGGGGTTCTAGGGAAATGGGAGACCTAGCTGTTCATAGATATTGAATGCCAAAAAAGTCTATCAGCTTATTTAGCCTTAGCATAGCAAAGGACAGAGAAATACATGCTACTTCCCATGTGGTTGAGCCTCAGAGCTTGTGTTTAACTAAAGCATATCTACCAAAAAGCCTTGAAAGGAAGGACCCAAGGAATGCAGAATCCCACAGACAATGCAGTCATAGAATCATAGAATACCAGTTTGGAA